>JAKCOZ010000040.1:6094364-6428769 GCA_022605955.1 Rallus limicola | reverse complement strand
ATCGCCCTGCCTGCCAAAACCCCGTCCTCTGCACCGTCTGCGCCCAAACTTAGGTGATGACTGTCACCTCGCAGACCGGCCGGGACCGGGGAAAAAAAACACCCAGCCGGGGGAAAAAAAAAAAATAATCCCCCGGCTGGGGTTTTTTTATTATGAAATATCTAATGCCTGAGCAAACCTGAAAGAGAAACGCCACACACACAAGGTTAGCCACGCTTACTCACCACCTCTCGCTCTGTCCCCCAGCCCTGCTGCGAGGCACCGCCCGGGAACGGGGTCCCCGGGGGCCCAAAAACATCGCCCTGCCTGCCAAAACCCCGTCCTCTGCACCGTCTGCGCCCAAACTTAGGTGATGACTGTCACCTCGCAGACCGGCCGGGACCGGGGAAAAAAAAACACCCAGCCGGGGGAAAAAAAAAAATAATCCCCCGGCTGGGGTTTTTTTATTATGAAATATCTAATGCCTGAGCAAACCTGAAAGAGAAATGCCACACACACAAGGTTAGCCACGCTTACTCACCACCTCTCCCTCTGTCCCCCAGCCCAGCTGCGAGGCACCGCCCGGGAACGGGGTCCCCGGGGGCCCAAAAACATCGCCCTGCCTGCCAAAACCCCGTCCTCTGCACCGTCTGCGCCCAAACTTAGGTGATGACTGTCACCTCGCAGACCGGCCGGGACCGGGGAAAAAAAACACCCAGCCGGGGGAAAAAAAAAAATAATCCCCCGGCTGGGGTTTTTTTATTATGAAATATCTAATGCCTGAGCAAACCTGAAAGAGAAACGCCACACACACAAGGTTAGCCACGCTTACTCACCACCTCTCCCTCTGTCCCCCAGCCCTGCTGCGAGGCACCGCCCGGGAACGGGGTCCCCGGGGGCCCAAAAACATCGCCCTGCCTGCCAAAACCCCGTCCTCTGCACCGTCTGCGCCCAAACTTAGGTGATGACTGTCACCTCGCAGACCGGCCGGGACCGGGGAAAAAAAACACCCAGCCGGGGGAAAAAAAAAAAATAATCCCCCGGCTGGGGTTTTTTTATTATGAAATATCTAATGCCTGAGCAAACCTGAAAGAGAAACGCCACACACACAAGGTTAGCCACGCTTACTCACCACCTCTCCCTCTGTCCCCCAGCCCTGCTGCGAGGCACCGCCCGGGAACGGGGTCCCCGGGGGCCCAAAAACATCGCCCTGCCTGCCAAAACCCCGTCCTCTGCACCGTCTGCGCCCAAACTTAGGTGATGACTGTCACCTCGCAGACCGGCCGGGACCGGGGAAAAAAAACACCCAGCCGGGGGAAAAAAAAAAAATAATCCCCCGGCTGGGGTTTTTTTTATTATGAAATATCTAATGCCTGAGCAAACCTGAAAGAGAAACGCCACACACACAAGGTTAGCCACGCTTACTCACCACCTCTCCCTCTGTCCCCCAGCCCTGCTGCGAGGCACCGCCCGGGAACGGGGTCCCCGGGGGCCCAAAAACATCGCCCTGCCTGCCAAAACCCCGTCCTCTGCACCGTCTGCGCCCAAACTTAGGTGATGACTGTCACCTCGCAGACCGGCCGGGACCGGGGAAAAAAAACACCCAGCCGGGGGAAAAAAAAAAAATAATCCCCCGGCTGGGGTTTTTTTATTGTGAAATATCTAATGCCTGAGCAAACCTGAAAGAGAAACGCCACACACACAAGGTTAGCCACGCTTACTCACCACCTCTCGCTCTGTCCCCCAGCCCTGCTGCGAGGCACCGCCCGGGAACGGGGTCCCCGGGGGCCCAAAAACATCGCCCTGCCTGCCAAAACCCCGTCCTCTGCACCGTCTGCGCCCAAACTTAGGTGATGACTGTCACCTCGCAGACCGGCCGGGACCGGGGAAAAAAAAACACCCAGCCGGGGGAAAAAAAAAAATAATCCCCCGGCTGGGGTTTTTTTATTATGAAATATCTAATGCCTGAGCAAACCTGAAAGAGAAACGCCACACACACAAGGTTAGCCACGCTTACTCACCACCTCTCCCTCTGTCCCCCAGCCCTGCTGCGAGGCACCGCCCGGGAACGGGGTCCCCGGGGGCCCAAAAACATCGCCCTGCCTGCCAAAACCCCGTCCTCTGCACCGTCTGCGCCCAAACTTAGGTGATGACTGTCACCTCGCAGACCGGCCGGGACCGGGGAAAAAAAACACCCAGCCGGGGGAAAAAAAAAAATAATCCCCCGGCTGGGGTTTTTTTATTATGAAATATCTAATGCCTGAGCAAACCTGAAAGAGAAATGCCACACACACAAGGTTAGCCACGCTTACTCACCACCTCTCGCTCTGTCCCCCAGCCCTGCTGCGAGGCACCGCCCGGGAACGGGGTCCCCGGGGGCCTCCAAAAAGATGGTTCTGCCTGCCAAAACCCCGTCCTCTGCACCGTCTGCACCCAAACTTAGGTGATGACTGTCACCTCGCAGACCGGCCAGGACCGGGGAAAAAAAACACCCAGCCGGGGGAAAAAAAAAAAATAATCCCCCGGCTGGGGTTTTTTTATTATGAAATATCTAATGCCTGAGCAAACCTGAAACAGAAACAGCACACAGACAGTTAGCCACGATTACTAACCACCTCTCACTCGGCCTTCCCTGCCCTGTTAGGCAACTCCAGTGAACAAGGTCCCTGGGGGCCTCCGAAAAGATGTTTCTGCCTGCCAAAACCCTGTCCTCGGCCCTGTCTGAAGCCAAACTTAGGAGACGACTGTCACCTCGCAGACCGGCCGGGACTGGGGAAAAAAAAACACCCAGCGGGGGGGAAAAAAAAATAATCCCCCGGCTGTTTTTTTTTTTTATTGTAAACTATATAATTCCTGAGCCCAGAGCAAACCTGAAAAGAAACGCATCTCTCACATACACAAGGTTAGCCACGCTAACTCACTGATGGCCTGCCTGCCCCTGCCGATGCACACCCCTACGTTACAGCCATCTGGCCTCCAGCCGCCACGGGGGGCCATCGCCCCGAGTCTATGGCCGTGCTTGGCACGGTCACGACCTTTCGACAGCTTCACCACTGTGATGCTAAAGTGTCAGACCACAAAAAACAAAGCCTGGGAAACAGCTTCGCTACCTGTGGCGCCCTACCTCCTGCTTCTCTTTGAAATTGACGCTCGGAAAAAAGTGCTGCAGAATTTTCTGCGAGAATCCAAATGTCCATGTAGTGCCTGCAAAAAACAGATCTAGAGAAGACACTGCACAGTCCGAGACTGCGCCCCAAGACAGCGTCATACAATGCAAGACAATCCAAAAGCATAGCCAAACAGCAACCTACAACTCCATGAGATACAACAGTGCTATAGATTACACCGTGCCATCGCTGAGCCAGAAAGCACAAAATGCAAATTACATGTAGATATACAATGCAAATCACCACAGAAAAACATGCCAGGGCAACCCAAGACGGCATTCCGGGACGTGACCATATGCTATGAATTACATGGCCCTATTACAGAGTCATACGGCGCAAGACAGTTCACGTACAGAGGCTGACGGTGTGAGACAGCGTCCCAAGATATGACAATGCTATGGATTACCCCACCCCAGTACAGAGTCATGCGGCAGGAGACACAGTTCGAATACAGAGGCTGACGGCGCAAGACGGCGTCCCTAGATGTGACAATGCTATGGATTACACCACCCCAGTACAGAGTCATGCGGCACACAGAATTTGAGAGTCAACGCTTTGTGAAGCGGAGGGGTCGTTCCAGCTAAGCCTCTGCAAAGGCGACACCACAGAGATGCTCGCAACGTGAAACGCTTTAGACTGAGAGCGAGCTGACGGCTGGTCGACGGGCTCGGTGACAAAGCGGCGAGGCTCAAACGCGACGATGCTCGCCGAGGGTGGAGGAGGGAGGCGTGTGTGGCGTAGTCGGCGACCTAAGGAGCGAGACCCAACAGAGAGAATTGACAACTGTTATGAACGGTAACCTGATAACCCTGCTTATCCAAAAGGCAGTGGCCGCCCGCCGACCCGCTCCTTCCAGAGAGAAACGTGCCGATGATCGCGGCATGTGGTGCCTACCGCCCCGAGAGATGCAAAATTACTCTTACCCTTGCGAGAAATCGCTGCTCCCGCAATCGCCTCTTACCCGGCACCCGGCCCTTCTTCCACCTCACGTCCGCTTCTCCTCCGCTTCCAAAGGTTGCGAATGGCCGTGCGGCACCTGCAAGAACAGAGAGGCGAGAGCTCCGTCTGCCCGCCGTGGTATTAGGCGCCGCCACAGATGAGGGCCGCCTCACCTTCTCGGTGTCCCGTGAAGGTCCCGCCACCGTCTCCGGGGTCTGAACAAGACCTGTGCCGAGAGACTGCCCGTAACCGGTTCCCACCTTCCGTTACCTCACCCTGACCGGTCGCTCGCCTGGCCTATGCCGTTTACGAGTGGCTGCGTGGAGGCTCGGGCCTGACCTGTAACACACAAACAAGGGATGCCTATAAAACTCACCTGCGGCGTGACACCGGCCCGCTAGAAATGGCTTACCCGGCCCGAGTCGCCGCCCCTGGAAATGAACCAGTTTCCTTCTCGCTTCGTACCTACGAAAAAGAGCCACACATAACTCTTAAAGACGGCACAGAGGCGCTGACCATCTCATCGTGCCGACACCGTGGGCCGACCTACCTCCTTGTGATGTTCCCCTCGACAACTCCGTGCCTGCAGCGGTACCCATCCCATCTGGCCCCATCTGAAAAACACGACAAAAATGTCACACACGCACACTAGGTTAGCCACGCTAACTCACCGACGTCCTGCCCGCCCCTACATCAGAGCCATCCCGCCTCCAGCTGCCACGGGGGGCCATCGCCCCGAGTCTATGGCCATGCTTGGCACGGTCTCTCCTTTCGAGCACCTGCATCGCTGTGATGCTAAAGTGTCAGACCGCAAAAACCAAAGCCTAGGAAACAGCTTCGCTACCTGCGGTGCCCTACCTCCCGCTTCTCTTTGAAATTGACGCTCAGAAAAATGTGCTGCAGAATTTTCTGCGAGAATCCAAATGTCCATGTAGTGCCTGCAAAAAACAGATCTAGAGAAGACACTGCACAGTCCGAGACTGCGTCCCAAGACATTGTCATACAATGCAAGATAAATCGAAAACATAGCTAGACAACAATTTACAGCCACAGGAGATACAACAATGCTATAGATTACACCGTGCCATCGCTGAGCCAGAAAGCACAAAATGCAAAGTACATGTAGATATACGCTGCGAATCACCGCAGAAATACATGGCTGGGCAACCCAAGACAGCATTCCGGGACGGGACGATATGCTATGAATTACGTGGCCCTATTACAGAGTCATACGGCGCAAGACAGTTCGCGTACAGAGGCTGACGGCGCGAGACAGCGTCCCAAGATATGACAATGCTATGGATTACACCACCCCAGTACAGAGTCATGCGGCACACAGAATTTGAGAGTCAACACTTTGTGAAGCAGAGGGGTCGTTCCAGCTCAGCCTCTGCAAAGATGACGCCTCAGAGATGCTCGCAATGTGAAACGCTTTAGACTGAGAGCGAGCTGACGGCTGGTCGATGGGCTCGGTTACAAAGCAGCGAGGCTCAAACGTGATGATGCTCGCCGAGGGTGGAGAAGGGAGGCGTGTGTGACGTAGTCGGCGACCTAAGGAGCGAGACCCAACAGAGAGAATTGACAATTGTTATGAACGGTAACCCAAACACTCTGCTTATCCAAAAGGCGGTGGCCGCCCGCCGACCCGCTCCTTCCAGAGAGAGACGTGCCGGCGATCGCGGCGTGTGGTGCCTACCGCCCCGAGAGATGCAAAATTACTCTTACCCTTGCGAGAAATCGCTGCTCCCGCAATCGCCTCTTACCCGGCACCCGGCCCTTCTTCCGCCTCACGTCCGCTTCTCCTCCGCTTCCAAAGGTTGCGAATGGCCGTGCGGCACCTGCAAGAACAGAGAGGCGAGAGCTCCGTCCGCCTGCCATGGCATTAGGCGCCCCCACAAATGAGGGCCGCCTCACCTTCTCGGTGTCCCGTGAAGGTCCCGCCACCGTCTCCAGGGTCTGAACAAGACCTGTGCCGAGAGACTGCCCGTAACCGGTTCCCACCTTCCGTTACCTTACCCTGACCGGTCGCTCGCCTGGCCTATGCCGTTTACGAGTGGCTGCGTGGAGGCTCGGGCCTGACCTGTAACACACAAACAAGGGATGCCTATAAAACTCACCTGCGGCGTGACACCGGCCCGCTAGAAATGGCTTACCCGGCCTGAGTCGCCACCCCTGGAAATGAACCGGTTTCCTTCTCGCTTCGTACCTACGAAAAACAGCCACACATAACTCTTAAAGATGGCACAGAGGCGCTGACCATCTCATTGTGCCGACACCGTGGGCCGACCTACCTCCTTGTGATGTTCCCCTCGACAACTCCGTGCCTGCAGCGGTACCCATCCCATCTGGCCCCATCTGAAAAACATGACAAAAATGTCACACACGCACACTAGGTTAGCCACGCTAACTCACCGACGTCCTGCCCTCCCCTACATCACAGCCATCCCGCCTCCAGCCGCCACGGGGGGCCATCGCCCCGAGTCTATGGCCATGCTTGGCACGGTCTCTCCTTTCGAGCACCTGCATCGCTGTGATGCTAAAGTGTCAGACCGCAAAAACCAAAGCCTAGGAAACAGCTTCGCTACCTGCGGTGCCCTACCTCCCGCTTCTCTTTGAAATTGACGCTCAGAAAAATGTGCTGCAGAATTTTCTGCGAGAATCCAAATGTCCATGTAGTGCCTGCAAAAAACAGATCTAGAGAAGACACTGCACAGTCCGAGACTGCGCCCCAAGACAGCGTCATACAATGCAAGATAAATCGAAAACATAGCTAGACAACAATTTACAGCCACAGGAGATACAACAATGCTATAGATTACACCGTGCCATTGCTGAGCCAGAAAGCACAAAATGCAAAGTACATGTAGATATACGCTGTGAATCACCGCAGAAATACATGGCAGGGCAACCCAAGATGGCATTCCGGGACGGGATGATATGCTATGAATTACATGGCCCTATTACAGAGTCATACGGCGCAAGACAGTTCGCGTACAGAGGCTGATGGCGCGAGACAGCATCCCAAGATATGACAATGCTATGGATTACCCCACCCCAGTACAGAGTCATGCGGCGGGAGACACAGTTCAAATACAGAGGCTGACGGCGCGAGACGGCATCCCTAGATGTGACAATGCTATGGATTACGCCACCCCAGTACAGAGTCATGCGGCACACAGAATTTGAGAGTCAACGTTTTGTGAAGTAGAGGGGTCGTTCCAGCTCAGCCTCTGCAAAGGTGACGCCAGAAACATTTGCAATGTGAAACGCTTTAGACTGAGAGCGAGCTGACGGCTGGTCGACGGGCTCGGTGACAAAGCGGCGAGGCTCAAACGTGATGATGCTCGCCGAGGGTGGAGAAGGGAGGCGTGTGTGACGTAGTCGGCGACCTAAGGAGCGAGACCCAGAGAGAATTGACAATTGTTATGAACGGTAACCCGAACACCCTGCTTATCCAAAAGGCGGTGGCCCTCCGCCGACCCACTCCTTCCGGAGAGAGATGTGCCGGCGATCGCGGCCTGTGGTGCCTACTGCCCTGAGAGATGCAAAATTACTCTTACCCTTGCGAGAAATCGCTGCTCCCACAATCGCCTCTTACCCGGCACCCGGCCCTTCTTCCGCCTCACGTCCGCTTCTCCTCCGCTTCCAAAGGTTGCGAATGGCCGTGCGGCACCTGCAAGAACAGAGAGGCGAGAGCTCCGTCTGCCCGCCGTGGCATTAGGCGCCCCCACAATTGAGGGCCGCCTCACCTTCTCAGTGTCCCGTGAAGGTCCCGCCACCATCTCCGGGGTCTGAACGAGACCTGTGCCGAGAGACTGCCCGTAACCGGTTCCCACCTTCCGTTACCTTACCCTGACCGGTCGCTCGCCTGGCCTATGCCGTTTACGAGTGGCTGCGTGGAGGCTCGGGCCTGACCTGTAACACACAAACAAGGGATGCCTATAAAACTCACCTGCGGTGTGACACCGGCCCGCTAGAAATGGCTTACCCGGCCCGAGTCGCCGCCCCTGGAAATGAACCGGTTTCCTTCTCGCTTTGTACCTACGAAAAACAGCCACACATAACTCTTAAAAACTGCACAGAGGCGCTGACCATCTCATCGTGCCGACACCGTGGGCTGACCTACCTCCTCGTGATGTTCCCCTCGACAACTCCGTGGCTGCAGCGGTACGCATCCCATCTGGCCCCATCTGAAAAACCGAACGATTTACTAAGCGCGTCACCCCGATGCCAACTCATTGCTGCACCGTTCCGGACCTCTCGCTTCCTCTGAAGAACCCTATCTGGAGTGTAACTGCAGGCAGCGGTTTAAACGCTAACGGAAAAGAAACCCCAGCGGGCCTACCTCAGAGCCCCCCAGCCTTACGCCCCTGCAAAATTCCATCTGCTCGTTCCGTCTTTGCGGAGCCCGCCCAGGCGGCTCCCATCATCTCCCAGGAACGGGATGGAAAGGACGGTCCGCGTCCCCTGCTGACAGTACCACCTTTGCCGAGACCTCACGGGCAGAATCCCTCACGCTAACCCCGGACTCTTACCGCTGTGCTACATCGCCCCGACTCCACAGCTCCGGGCAGAGCAGCTCCGTGCCGAACACGCACAAAGAATGACACAATGCAGAACCCTGCGGATGACGCGACTCCAAGATGACCGAAAACTGTCGGCAAGAAGGGCTTCCGGACGGGAGATGCCGTCAAACAAAGCCACCGAGGGCGGATGGAAGGAAGCTCTACGGCAGCCCCAGAAGGGAGGGGACCGGAATGGCTCGTTGAAGGACTTACTGTCAAAATTGTGACGACGGAAGCGTGAGAAGCCCGCCTTCGAGACCTAACAATGGAAAGATGCACGGGAAAAGCCTTGGCCCGTGAAAATGGGTGACCGGAGAGCGGAGCTCCCGAGGGAGCCCTCGATGATGCCGCCAGAGAGGACCGATCGGAAACTTCCGAGATGCGAGGATGAACCGTGCCGCGACCTTGCTAGGCAAATCAAGAAGAGCCCCGTGAGCGCTACACCAATGAGCGAGCGTGGGCATTCGAGACCCTAGAGACTGCGCCCGAGAGGCACGCTGTGCCCCTTTGAGCGTAAAGAGGATGCCGACACCTGGAAAGGAGCTAAGATGCAGAAAACGTGACACACAACAAGTATAAACGCACATAGAGGCGGGAGCTGCCCTGCCCGGCACACCCTAGCAACATTCTGACAAGCCACCCGCTCCCCGTTTGCTGGCCCGGAAGGGACCGCTCCCAAACAGACCCTTCGCCTATGCTGACTTTCACTGGCAAACGACCCCCCTGCCGTCAGCGCCTTCTCCCCGCCCTTCTCTTCTCCTCCTGCTCCCTCCCCAGACCTGGTCCCTCCGCTTAGCTCTCAGGCGACCGGGGACCCGCATCTGTCCTGGAAGGGAATGCGTGCGATCCCCTGCGTGGGCTGACCAGGACGTGCTGGCGGTTGCCACCTTATTCTTCAGCACCTATAAGAAACAAAAAGCTAATCAAAACTGTGCAGGCGGGCGGTACCGCACGCCTCGACCCCGAACTCGACTCCCCGTCACCTTCTGAAAAGGAACGCGGCCTTCGTCTAGCCTGCTCGTTCCAGAGACGGACGTGCCGGCTGCCGTGGCTTGTATTTCCTACCGCGCTTAGAGATGCAAAATTACCGTTATGCTTGGAACTCACCTGGTCGGAGTTTCCTCCCCTGGAAATATCCCTCTTTTCTTCCTGCTTTGCTGCTTCAAAGGAGGAAGACAGACACGTGTGCGAGTCCCGAAACAGCCAGAGCCGCTGACTTTATTAGGAAATCCTAAAAGTCTATATGCGAGCAAGAAGCTTAGTCAAGCATTAGCTAGAAGACTCACAGGCTGCAGAGGGGGAGCAGAGGTAGGGGTCCCTGACAGACCCCCCTGTCTCCCCCTCCTGATGCAGACAAACTCCCCCTGCCGCTCGCAGAAGAGGTCCTGGGGAGGGGGGGAGCTTAGGACCCCCCCCGAGACATGCAGAGACCCCCCCGGACCCCCCAAGCAGCCCACACCCCCCAAAAACCCCTCATAGCCCCTCTGTACTACTGCAAAACCCCAGCTCTCCCTCAACCCCCCCCCAAGAACGCCCCAGTTGCCCAAAACACCCTCCCTGCCCCGCAGACCCTCCCCCAAACCCCTCCTCAGGACCTTCCTAGAACCTCCTACCCCTCTCTTCCCTCCAAACTCCCCCCAGACCCTCCCAGAACCCTCCTAGGAACCCCAGGACCTTCCCCAGCACCTCCTAGGCCCCCTCTACCCCCCCCAAAACCACTCACAGCCCCCCTGCTCCCCCCAAATCCCCACTCGACTCCCCTCCGGGACACCCGACCCTACCAGAACCCCCCCCAGAACTCCTCCTAGAATCCCAAAACCCTCCCCCGAGACCCTCCCCGGCACCTCCTAGCTCCCCTGTACCCCCCCAGACCCCTCCGAGACCCCCTTTACCCCCCCGAGACCCCCTGGGACCCCCCCAAAACCCCTCCTAGGCCTCCCAAACTCCCCTGACCCCCCTCCCAAACCCCTGAACCCTCTATATGTAAGCAAGAAGCTTACTCAAACACTAGCTAGATGAGCTGATCGTTAGGCCTTGTAACAGAACTGGTGCTAACAGCTTGCAAGTTAAAGTCCAAAGTTGTTGAACCCCGCCCCCCCCCCCCCCAAGAGTCTATTTAGTGCAAAGTCAGGAGTGCTGGTAAAATGCCACGTATCCAGGAAAAAACCCTCAACAGCAACTATATAGGACTGAGTTGCCTTAAAAAGACACTGAAAAGGCAACACAAAATAAACGAGCCAAACATGGGCAAGACTACATCAATAAGTACTTTTGATTAGGGAGACGCTGGTCACTCTTAGCTACTTACAAAACGCTTACCTGAAAAGAATGAACCAAAACAACAGCAGTGACTCCAAGACTCCAACTGCAAAATGAAAACCAGAACACTACAACAGGAGACACAAAGCAGAATGAGCTGCCCCAGGCAAGGCCAGTACCTTATATACCCCAGGCCCCGCCCCCTGCCCCTACCACACCTGCCTGAAAGAGGGAGGTTCCTGATTGCAGAAGGATTAAAAGCAGCTGGAGGAGCAGGTCTGGCTCTACTGACCAGAGCTGTTTATCAGAGAAAGAATGCTGACTGCAGAAAGGGATTCCTGCTGAAAACTCTTTCTACTCTGCTAAATATCCACAGTGATGATCAAACCAGGTATGTAAGCATGAGGAGACCGTGGGAAGACCCTCTAATCCTGGGGAACAGGGACAGCCGCTTCTGGGGAACCCCCCTAATACTACTGCCCTAATACTACTGCCCTGGGGATTTCTCTAGGCTGGAGAGGCCTCTGAGCCCAGAGGGAGAGTTCAGGCCATGTATGTCTTTTGGTGCTGGCTGCTCTGGTTTGGGAGCTATTGCTGGATGTTTAGCATGTTTTCAATGGAAGGCCCTTTCAGCCATGAAAAATCTTTCGTAAGTGGGCCTCAAATTGACCAGTGTGAACCGGATCCAAAGTCCCCCGTTCAGGGCTGAAACCAGCACTGAGTTGGGGGTCAAGGTTATGAACGAAACTTCTGTGGACCCTCCCGGACACTGATTCTGGAGGATGGATTTTATTGAGGAACCAGCCGTGACCAATCCGACTGGGAACAAATATCACAGGGTCACTTTTTCTGGCGGTAACGTTTTTAATACTAAGACGGTTACAACATTCTTGGGGGTTGGTGTCACAGCGAGAGAAACTGAAACAGCCAAACAGGGCAGGGTCAGGGCTCAGCAAAGGGCCTCCAGCATCTCCTTTAAACACACTAATTCTTCCCTAGGGCATCACTCAGCTCCCCTGTGCTTCCATTTACCCTCCTCCCCTCCACAATCCCTCCCATTCCCCTCAGTATGTTTCCAGTGCCCTGCTGTCCCAGTATTGACAGTTACCACCCTGTGTGTGTGTCCCCACTCCCCCCGCATCCTTCTCACTATCCAGTAACCTCCTGCCCCTCTCCTACCTGTCCCTCTCCAGGCTGGGGGGCTGCACTGGAGCTGGGGCGTGTCGGGAGAAACCGAGGGGCGGCTGAAGTAAGAGATTGGGGTGGGGGGGAGGCGGGGATTAAAGGCGTGTGTGTGGATGGGGACACTGCCAGAGGGGGGCAATGATGTTTTTCCCACTTTTTTGCGGGGGGGAAGTCCCTCACCTGTACGACTGTGGACAAACCAGAGCCCCCCTGCCAGGGCCACCCCTACCACGAAGGCTCCAAAGGAGACAGCAGCCACAGCCGCCGGGGGTACGATGGGATCTGGAGGTGGGGGGCGTGTGACAGTGTCTGTGGGACCCCAGGGTCCGGGGTCATCCCACACACTCCATCTCCCCCAAACCGAACACTCACCTGCTGGGGGGGGCGGTGGCTGGTCCCACTGAGGGGGGAGGGGAAGTCGAAGAACTGGTGGGGGCGGCGGGAACGGCGCCGGAGGGGCACCTGGGGGTGGGGGGGAGGCGGGTGGGGAGTCATGAGGATGAGCCACCGGAGGGACAGCAAATTGGGGGTCCCAGTTGCGGGGGAGGGAGGAAACTGTCTGCGGTTCCGTTTGTGGGTTCCGGGGCACATTTTGGAGAGGGAATGTTCTAATTGGGGGTCCCTGTCCTGGTTGGGGGTCCCAGGGGAAGTGGGGATCCCTGGGGGGGGGCGGGTGATGGCGTCCATTTTAAGGGTTTTGAGGGGGTTTTCTTTGGCGGGGGGGGGGGGAGGAGGGGGGGGAGCGGTCCTGGAGACGTTGCCGGGGCTTGGGGGGGTACTCCCGGTCGGGGGATCCTGGGGCGGAGTGCGGGGGGGGAATCCGTTCTGGGGGGTCGCGGATTTCCGGGGGGTCTCGGGTTTGGGAGGTCCCGGACCTGGTGCGGCGGCGCTGGCGGGTCCGAGCGTCACCACGATTTGGCGCATGACGGTTCGGAGGGAGCGGCCGCGGGAGGGGCCGGGGCGGGGCCGGGGGGCGGGGCCTGTCCCCGAGGCCTCGGGCCCCCGGCGGGGACAGGGCTCCGCCCGGCACTGAGGGAGAGGAGACACGGCGCGGGCACCGCTTCACCCCGGTCCCTGTCCCTCCTCCCCCCGCCAGCACCGGGCCAGGTGGCGCCCCCTCCCGCGCCCAAACCCCACCCCGCCCCCGTGCCCCCCCAACCCCCCCCCGATGTTTGGAATAAAAGGCCCGTTGGGCAGAGAAAATGGCCGCTCCCGGCAAGAAAAATCCCTTGCGACGTTGTATTAGGAGGTTTCCTCATACTCCCAGTCCCCTCCCAGTCCCCTCCCAGTGCCCTCCCAGTTCCCTCCCATTTCTGTCCCAGGCCTCTCCCAGTCCTCTACCAGTCCCTCCCTGTTCCCTCCCAGTCCCTTCAAATTCCCTCCCAGTCCCTCCCCCTCCTCTCCCAGTCCCTCCCAGGTCCCTCCCAGTCCCCTCCCAGCCCTTCCCGGTGCCTCCCAGTACCCACCCAGTCCCTCCTAGTCCCCTCCCAGTTCCCTACCAGTCACTGCCCAGTCCCCTCCCATTGTTAATTGAAGAATTAAAAAGTAATTCTTCACTATATTACAATACAGGAAACATGATCAAAATTACATTCCCTTCGGCAGATCTTGTCTTTTTGCAAATGCTTAGAGCTTCAGAACCTGGTTTAACATAGAGAAATGAACCTTAATCTCATAAGAGATTACCAGAGTAAAATATACTGATGACTTTATACACTATTTTAGCACATGAATTATAAAGAAAATTGAAAAAATAGTTCTTAAAATTTCTAAATATGGAGATTTTATGTGACTAAAAATTAGAACAAACTAACTACTATTTTATTATGCAGTAACATATATAATGTCTTTTTACTTTAGTAATGTTATATTGGAGCCACTCCCAGTCATCCCCAGCCATTCCAAGTGCCTCCCCGTCCCTCCCAGTCCCTCCCAGTCCCCACCCAGTCCCATCCAGTCCCTCCTAGTCCCCTCCCTGTCTCCTCCCAGTCTCCTCCCTGGCCAATCCAGGTCTCCTCCCTATCCAATGCAGGTCCCCTCCCAGTCCCCTCCCTGTCCCCTAAAAGTCTCCTCCCAGTCTCCTCCCAATCCCCTCCCAGTCCCATTCCAGTCCCTCCCAAGTCCCTTCCCAGTCCGACACAGTGCCTCCCAGTGCCTCCCAGTTCCCTCCCTCTCCCTCCCCATCATATACTAGTCCCCTCCCAGTCCTCTCCCCATCCCCTTCCACTCCCTGCCTAGTCCCCTCCCAGTTCCCACCCAGTCAACTCCCTGTTCGGTCTCATTCCCAGCCCAGTCCCCTCCCAGTTCCCCTCCCAGTTCCCTACCAGTCACTGCCCAGTCCCCTCCAAGTCCTCCCCAGCCATTCCAAGTGCCTCCCCGTTCCTCCCAGTCCCTCCCAGTCGCCACCCAGTCCCTCCTAGTCCCCTCCCTGTCTCCTCTCAGTCTCCTCCCTGGCCAATCCAGGTACCCTCCCAGTCCAATCCAGTCCCTCCCAGTCCCCTCCCTGTCCCCTAAAAGTCCCCTCCCAGGCCCCTCCCAGTCCCATTCCAGTCCCTTCTAAGTCCCTTCCCAGTCCGATACAGTGCCTCCCACTCCCCTACCAGTCCCCTCTCAGTCCATCCCAGTGCCTACCAGGTCCCTCCCTCTTCCTCCCCTTCATATACCAGTCCCTCCCAGGCCCCTCCCAGTCCTTTTCCAGTCCCTGCCAGTCCCCTGCCAGTCTCCTCCCAGTGCCACCCAGTACCTCCCAGTTCCCCCGCAGTCCCTCCCAGTTCCCCCGCAGTGCCTCCCTGTCTTCTCCCACTGCATCCCAGTGCCTCCCAGTTCCCTCCCTCTCCTTCCCCGTCATATACTAGTCCCCTCCCAGTCCTCTCCCCATCCACTTCCACTCCCTGCCTAGTCCCCTCCCAGTTCCCACCCAGTCCCCTCCCTGTTCGGTCTCATTCCCAGCCCAGTCCCCTCCCAGTTCCCCTCCCAGTTCCCTACCAGTCACTGCCCAGTCCCCTCCAAGTCCTCCCCAGCCATTCCAAGTGCCTCCCCGTTCCTCCTAGTCCCTCCCCGTCCCAACCCAGTCCCTCCTAGTCCCCTACCTGTCTCCTCCCAGTCTCCTCCCTGGCCAATCCAGGTACCCTCCCAATCCCTCCCAGTTCCCACCCAGTCCCTCCCAGTCCCCTCCCTGTCCCCTAAAAATCCCCTCCCAGGCCCCTCCCAGTCCCATTCCAGTCCCTTCTAAGTCCCTTCTCAGTCCAACACAGTGTCGCCCACTCCCCTACCAGTCCCCTCCCAGTCCACCCCAGTGCCTACCAATTCCCTCCCTCTTCCTCCCCGTCATATACCAGTCCCTCCCAGGCCCCTCCCAGTCCCATCCCAGTCCTTTTCCAGTCCCTCCCAGTCCCATCCCAGTCCTTTTCCAGTCCCTGCCAGTCCCCTCCCAGTGCCACCCAGTACCTCCCAGTTCCCCCGCAGTCCCTCCCCGTCTTCTCCCACTGCATCCCAGTGCCTCTCAGTTCCTTCCAATTCCCCCACAGTCCCTTCCAGTCCTCTCCCAGACCTGCCCAGTCCACTACCAGCCCATCCCAGTGCCTCCCAGTTCCCTCCCTCTCCCTCCCCGACCTATTCCAGTCCCCTCCCCATCCCGTCCCACTCCCTGCCCAGTCCCCTCCCAGTTCCCACCCATTCCCTTCCCTGTTCGGTCTCATTCCCCTCCCAGTTCCCTACCAGTCACTGCCCAGTCCCCTCCCAGTCCTTTCCAGCCATTCCAAGTGCCTCCCCGTTCCTTCCAGTCCCCTCCCAGTCCCTCCTAGTCCCCTCCCTGTCTCCTCCCAGTCTCCTCCCTGGCCAATTCAGGTACCCTCCCAGTACCTCCCAGTGCCCCCCCAGTTCCCTCACATTTCTGTCACAGGCCCCTCCCTGTTCCCTCCCAGTCCCTCCCTGTTCCCTCCCAGTCCCTTCAAATTCCTTCCCAGTCCCTCCCCCTCCTCTCCCAGTCCCTCCCAGTGCCTACCAGGTCCATCCCAGTCCCCTCCCAGTCCTTACCAGTGCCTCCTAGTCCCCTCCCAGTCCTTTTCCAGTCCCTGCCAGTCCCCTCCCAGTGCCACCCAGTACCTCCCAGTTCCCTCGCAGTCCCTCCCCGTCTTTACCCAGTGCCTCCCATTTCCTTCCAATTCCCCCACAGTCCCTGCTAGTCCCCTCCCAGTCCCCACCCAGTCCCTCCTAGTCCCCTCCCTGTCTCCTCCCAGTCTCCTCCCTGGCCAATCCAGGTACCCTCACAGTCCCCACCCAGTCCCTCCCAGTCCCCTCCCTGTCCCCTAAAAGTCTCCTCCCAGTCTCCTCCCAATCCCCTCCCAGTCCCATTCCAGTCCCTCCCAAGTCCCTTTCCAGTCCGACACAGTGCCTCCCAGTGCCCTCCCAGTGCCCTCCCAGTCCCCTCCCAGTCCATCCCAGTGCCTCCCTGTTCCCTCCCTCTCCCTCCCCGTCATATACTAGTCCCCTCCCAATCCCCTCCCAGTCCTCTCCCCATCCCCTTCCACTCCCTGCCTAGTCCCCTCCCAGTTCCCTACCAGTCCCCTCCCTGTTTGGTCTCATTCCCAACCCAGTCCCCTCCCAGTTCCCTCCCAGTTCCCTACCAGTCACTGCCCAGTCCCCTCCAAGTCCTCCCCAGCCATTCCAAGTGCCTCCCCGTTCCTCCCAGTCCCTCCCCGTCCCCACCCAGTCCCTCCCAGTCCCCTCCCTGTCCCCTAAAAGTCTCCTCCCAGTCTCCTCCCAATCCCCTCCCAGTCCCATTCCAGTCCCTCCCAAGTCCCTTCCCAGTCTGACACAGTGCCTCCCAGTGCCCTCCCAGTCCCCTCTCAGTCCCCTCCCAGTCCATCCCAGTGCCTCCCAGTTCCCTCCCTCTCCCTCCCCGTCATATACTAGTCCCCACCCAGTTCCCACCCAGTCCCCTCCCTGTTCGGTCTCATTCCCAGCCCAGTCCCCTCCCAGTTCCCTACCAGTCACTGCCCAGTCCCCTCCAAGTCCTCCCCAGCCATTCCAAGTGCCTCCCCATTCCTCCCAGTCCCTCCCCATCCCCACCCAGTCCCTCCCAGTCCCCTCCCTGTCTCCTCCCAGTCTCCTCCCTGGCCAATACAGGTACCCTCCCAGTCCCCACCCAGTCCCCACCCAGTCCCTTCCAGTCCCCTCTCAGTCCCCTCCCAGTCCATCCCAGTGCCTACCAGTTCCCTCCCTCGTCCTCCCCGTCATATACCAGTGCCTCCCAGTCCCCTCCCAGTCCTTTTCCAGTCCCTGCCAGTCCCCTGCCAGTCCCCTTCCAGTGCCACCCAGTACCTCCCAGTTCCCCCGCAGTCCCTCCCCATCTTCTCCCACTGCATCCCAGTGCCTCCCAGTTCCTTCCAATTCCCCCACAATCCCTTCCAGTCCCCTCCCAGTACCTACCCAGTCCACTCCCAGCCCATCCCAGTGCCTCCCAGTTCCATCCCTCTCCCTCCCCGACCTATTCCATTCCCCTCCCAGTCCCCTCTCCATCCCATCCCACTCCCTGTCCAGTCCCCTCCTGTTCGGTCTCATTCCCCTCCCAGTTCCCTACCAGTCACTGCCCAGTCCCCTCCCACTCCTACCCAGCCTTTCCAAGTGCCTCCCCGTTCTTCCCAGTCCCTCCTAGTCCCCTCCCTGTCTCCTCCCAATCTCCTCTCTGGCCAATTCAGGTACCCTTCCAGTACCTCCCAGTGCCCCCCCAGTTCCCTCCCATTTCTGTCCCAGGCCCCTCCCTGTTCCCTCCCAGTCCCTACATGTTCCCTCCCAGTCCCTCCCTGTTCCCTCCCAGTCCCTTCAAATTCCTTCCCAGTCCCTCCCCCTCCTCTCCCAGTCCCTCCCAGTGCCTACCAGGACCCTCCCAGTCCCCTCCCAGTCCTTACCAGTGCCTCCCAGTCCCCTCCCAGTCCTTTTCCAGTCCCTGCCAGTCCCCTGCCAGTCCCCTGCCAATGCCACCCAGTACCTCCCAGTTCCCTCGCAGTCCCTCCCCGTCTTCTCCCAGTTCCTTCCAATTCCCAGACAGTCCCTGCCAGTCCCCTCCCAGTCCCCACCCAGTCCCTCCTAGTCCCCTCCCTGTCTCCTCCCAGTCTCCTCCCTGGCCAATTCAGGTACCCTTCCAGTACCTCCCAGTGCCCCCCCAGTTCCCTCCCATTTCTGTCCCAGGCCCCTCCCTGTTCCCTCCCAGTCCCTCCATGTTCCCTCCCAGTCCCTCCATGTTCCCTCCCAGTCCCTCCCTGTTCCCTCCCAGTCCCTTCAAATTCCTTCCCAGTCCCTCCCCCTCCTCTCCCAGTCCCTCCCAGTGCCTACCAGGACCCTCCCAGTCCCCTCCCAGTCCTTACCAGTGCCTCCCAGTCCCCTCCCAGTCCTTTTCCAGTCCCTGCCAGTCCCCTGCCAGTCCCCTGCCAATGCCACCCAGTACCTCCCAGTTCCCTCGCAGTCCCTCCCCGTCTTCTCCCAGTGCCTCCCAGTTCCTTCCAATTCCCAGACAGTCCCTGCCAGTCCCCTCCCAGTCCCCACCCAGTCCCTCCTAGTCCCCACCCTGTCTCCTCCCAGTCTCCTCCCTGGCCAATCCAGGTACCCTCCCAGTCCCTCCCAGTCCCCACCCAGTCCCTCCCAGTCCCCTCCCAGTCCCCTCCCAGTCCCCTCCCAGTGCCTAACAGTTCCCTCCCTCTTCCTCCACGTCACATACGAGTCCCTCCCAGTCCTTTTCCAGTCCCTGCCAGTCCCCTCCCAGTCCCCTCCCAGTGCCACCCAGTACCTCCCAGTTCCCCCGCAGTCCCTCCCCATCTTCTCTCTCTGCATCCCAGTGCCTCCCAGTTCCTTCCAATTCCCCCACAGTCACTTCCAGTCCCCTCCCAGTACCTACCCAGTCCACTCCCAACCCATCCCAGTGCCTCACAGTTCCCTCCCTCTCCCTCCCCGACCTATTCCAGTCCCCTCCCCGTCCCCTCTCCATCCCATCCCACTCCCTGCCCAGTCCCCTCCCAGTCCCCTCTCCATCCCATCCCACTCCCTGCCCAGTCCACTCCCAGTTCCCACCCAGTCCCCTCCCTGTTCGGTCTCATTCTCCTCCCAGTTCCCTACCAGTCACTGCCCAGTCCCCTCCCAGTCCTTTCCAGCCATTCCAAGTGCCTCCCCGTTCCTCTCAGTCCCTCCCAGTCCCCACTCAGTCCCTCCCAGTCCGCTCCCTGTCTCCTCCCAGTCTCCTCCCTGGCCAATCCAGGTACCCTCCCAGTCCCTCCCACTCCCCACCCAGTCCCCTTCCAGTCCATCCCAGTGCCTCCCAATTCTTTCCCTCTCCCTCCCCGACCTATTCCAGTCCCATCCCAGTCCCCTCCCACTCCCCTCTCCATCCCATCCCACTCCCTGCCCAGTCCCCTCCCTGTTCAGGCTCATTCCCCTCCCAGTTCCCTACCAGTCACTGCCCAGTCCCCTCCCAGTCCTTTCCAGCCATTCCAAGTGCCTCCCCGTTCCTCCCAGTCCCTCCCAGTCCCCACCCAGTCCCTCCCAGTCCCCTCCCTGTCTCCTCCCAGTCTCCTCCCTGGCCAATCCAGGTACCCTCCCAGTCCCTCCCACTCCCCACCCAGTCCCCTCCCAGTCCCCTCCCAGTCCATCCCAGTGCCTCCCAGTTCCCTCCCTCTCCCTCCCCGTCATATACTAGTCCCCTCCCAGTCCTCTCCCCATCCCCTTCCACTCCCTGCCTAGTCCCCTCCCAGTTCCCACCCAGTCAACTCCCTGTTCGGTCTCATTCCCAGCCCAGTCCCCTCCCAGTTCCCCTCCCAGTTCCCTACCAGTCACTGCCCAGTCCCCTCCAAGTCCTCCCCAGCCATTCCAAGTGCCTCCCCGTTCCTCCCAGTCCCTCCCAGTCGCCACCCAGTCCCTCCTAGTCCCCTCCCTGTCTCCTCCCAGTCTCCTCCCTGGCCAATTCAGGTACCCTCCCAGTACCTCCCAGTGCCCCCCCAGTTCCCTACCATTTGTCCCAGGTCCCTCTCAGTCCTCTACCTGTCCCTCCCTGTTCCCACCCAGTCCCTTCAAATTCCTTCCCAGTCCCTCCCCCTCCTCTCCCAGTCCCTCCCAGTGCCTACCAGGTCCCTCCCAGTCCCCTCCCAGTCCTTACCAGTGCCTCCCAGTCCCCTCCCAGTACCTGCCCAGTCCACTACCAGCCCATCCCCGTGCCTCCCAGTTCCCTCCCTCTCCCTCCCCGACCTATTCCAGTCCCCTCCCCATCCCGTCCCACTCCCTGCCCAGTCCTTACCAGTTCCCACCCAGTCCCCTCCCTGTTCGGTCTCATTCCCTCCCAGTCCCCTCCTAGTTCCCTACCAGTCACTGCCCAGTCCCGTCCCAGTCCTTTCCAGCCGTTCCAAGTGCCTCCCCGTTCCCCCCAGTCCCTCCCAGTCACCACCCAGTCCCTCCTAGTCCCCTCCCTGTCTCCTCCCAGTCTCCTCCCTGGCCAATCCAGGTACCCTCCCAGTACCTCCCAGTGCCTTCCCAGTTCCCTCCCATTTCCGTCCCAGGCCCCTCCCAGTCCTCTACCAGTCCATCTCAGTGCCTCCCAGTCCCTCCCTGTTCCCTCCCAGTCCCTTCAAATTCCCTCCCAGTCCCTCCCCCTCCTCTCCCAGTCCCTCCCAGTGCCTCCCAGGTCCCTCCCAGTGCCCTCCCAGCCCTTCCCGGTGCCTCCCCGTCCCTCCCAGTCCCTCCTAGTCCCCTCCCTGTCCCCTAAAAGTCCCTTCCCAATCCCCTCCCAGTCCCATTCCAGTCCCTTCCAAGTCCCTTCCCACTCCCACACAGTGCCTCCCACTCCCCTCTCAGTGCCCTCCCAGTGCATCCCAGTGCCTCCCAGTTCCATCCAATTCCCCGACAGTCCCTTCCAGTCCCCTCCCAGTACCTTCCCAGTCCACTCCCAGCCCAACCCAGTCCCCTAAAAGTCCCCTACCAGTCCTTCCCAGCCATTCCAAGTGCCTCCACGTTCCTCCCAGTCCCCCCCAGTCCCTCCTAGTCCCCTCCCTCTCTCCTCCCAGTCTCCTCCCTGGCCAATCCAGGTACCCACCCAGTCCCCACCCAGTCCCCACCCAGTCCCCTCCCTGTCCCCTAAAAGTCTCCTCCCAGTCTCCTCCCAATCCCCTCCCAGTCCCATTCCAGTCCCTCACAAGTCCCTTCCCAGTCTGACACAGTGCCTCCCAGTGCCCTCCCAGTCCTCTCCCCATCCCCCTCCACTCCCTGCCTAGTCCCCTCCCAGTTCCCTACCAGTTCCCTACCAGTCACTGCCCAGTCCCCTCCCAGTCCTTTCCAGCCATTCCAAGTGCCTCCCCGTTCCTCCCAGTCCCTCCCAGTCCCCACCCAGTCCCTCCTAGTCGCCTCCCTGTCTCCTCCCAGTCTCCTCCCTGGCCAATCCAGGTACCCTCCCAGTCCCTCCCAGTCCCCACCCAGTCCCCTCCCAGTCCCCTCCCTCTTCCTCCCCGTCATATACGAGTCCCTCCCAGTCCTTTTCCAGTCCCTGCCAGTCCCCTCCCAGTCCCCTCCCAGTGCCACCCAGTACCTCCCAGTTCCCCCGCAGTCCCTCCCCATCTTCTCTCTCTGCATCCCAGTGCCTCCCAGTTCCTTCCAATTCCCCCACAGTCCCTTCCAGTCCCCTCCCAGTACCTACGCAGTCCACTCCCAGCCCATCACAGTGCCTCCCAGTTCCCTCCCTCTCCCTCCCCGACCTATTCCAGTCCCCTCCCAGTCCCCTCTCCATCCCATCCCACTCCCTGCCCAGTCCCCTCCCAGTTCCCACCCAGTCCCCTCCCTGTTCGGTCTCATTCCCCTCCCAGTTCCCTACCAGTCACTGCCCAGTCCCCTCCCAGTCCTTTCCAGCCATTCCAAGTGCCTCCCCGTTCCTCCCAGTCCCTCCCAGTCCCCACCCAGTCCCTCCTAGTCCCCTCCCTGTCTCCTCCCAGTCTCCTCCCTGGCCAATTCAGGTACCCTCCCAGTACCTCCCAGTGCCCCCCCCAGTTCCCTCCCATTTCTGTCCCAGGCCCCACCCTGTTCCCTCCCAGTCCCTCCATGTTCCCTCCCAGTCCCTTCAAATTCCTTCCCAGTCCCTTCAAATTCCTCTCCCAGTCCCTACCATGTCCCTCCCAGTCCTTACCAGTGCCTCCTAGTCCCCTCCCAGTCCTTTTCCAGTCCCTGCCAGTCCCCTCCCAGTGCCACCCAGTACCTCCCAGTTCCCTCCCAGTCCCTCCCCGTCTTCTCTCTCTGCATCCCAGTGCCTCCCAGTTCCTTCCAATTCCCCCACAGTCCCTTCCAGTCCTCTCCCAGTCCCCTCCCAGTCCCTCCTAGTCCCCTCCCTGTCTCCTCCCAGTCTCCTCCCTGGCCAATCCAGGTACCCTCCCAGTCCCCACCCAGTACCCACCCAGTCCCCTCCCTGTCCCCTAAAAGCCTCCTCCCAGTCTCCTCCCAATCCCCTCCTAGTCCCATTCCAGTCCCTCCCAAGTCCCTTTCCAGTCCGACACAGTGCCTCCCAGTGCCATCCCAGTCCCCTCTCAGTCCCCTCCCAGTTCATCCCAGTGCCTCCCAGTTCCCTCCCTCTCCCTCCCCGTCATATACTAGTCCCCTCCCAGTTCCCACCCAGTCCCCTCCCTGTTCGGTCTCATTCCCAGCCCAGTCCCCTCCCAGTTCCCTACCAGTTCCCACCCAGTCCCCTCCCTGTTCGGTCTCATTCCCCTCCCAGTTCCCTACCAGTCACTGCCCAGTCCCCTCCCAGTCCTTTCCAGCCATTCCAAGTGCCTCCCCGTTCCTCCCAGTCCCTCCCAGTCCCCACCCAGTCCCTCCTAGTCCCCTCCCTGTCTCCTCCCAGTGTCCTCCCTGGCCAATCCAGGTACTCTCCCAGTCCCTCCCAGTACCCACGCAGTCCCTCCCAGTCCCCTCCCAGTACCCTCCCAGTCCTTACCAGTGCCTCCCAGTTCCCTCCCTCTCACTCCCCGTCATATACTAGTCCCCACCCAGTCCCCTCCCAGTCCCCTCCCTGTTCGGTCTCATTCCCCTCCCAGTTCCCTACCAGTCACTGCCCAGTCCCCTCCCAGTCCTTTCCAGCCATTCCAAGTGCTCCCCGTTCCTCCCAGTCCCTCCCAGTCCCCACCCAGTCCCTCCTAGTCCCCTCCCTGTCTCCTCCCAGTCTCCTCCCTGGCCAATTCAGGTACCCTCCCAGTACCTCCCAGTGCCACCCCAGTTCCCTCACATTTCTGTCACAGGCCCCTCCCTGTTCCCACCCAGTCCCTCCCTGTTCCCTCCCAGTCCCTTCAAATTCCTTCCCAGTCCCTCCCCCTCCTCTCCCAGTCCCTCCCAGTGCCTACCAGGTCCCTCCCAGTCCTCTCCCAGTCCTTACCAGTGCCTCCCAGTCCCCTCCCAGTGCTTTTCCAGTCCCTGCCAGTTCCCTACCAGTCCCCTCCGAGTGCCACCCAGTACCTCCCAGTTCCCTCGCAGTCCCTCCCCGTCTTCTCCCAGTGCCTCCCAGTTCCTTCCAATTCCCAGACAGTCCCTTCCAGTCCCCTCCCAGTCCCCACCCAGTCCCTCCTAGTCCCCTCCCTGTCTCCTCCCAGTCTCCTCCCTGGCCAATCCAGGTACCCTCCCAGTCCCCACCCAGTACCCACCCAGTCCCCTCCCTGTCCCCTAAAAGTCTCCTCCCAGTCTCCTCCCAATCCCCTCCCAGTCCCGTTCCAGTCCCTCCCAAGTCCCTTCCCAGTCCGACACAGTGCCTCCCAGTGCCCTCACAGTCCCCTCTCAGTCCATCCCAGTGCCTCCCAGTTCCCTCCCTCTCCCTCCCCGTCATATACTAGTTCCCTCCCAGTCCCCTCCCAGTCCTCTCCCCATCCCCTTCCACTCCCTGCCTAGTCCCCTCCCAGTTCCCACCCAGTCCCCTCCCTGTTCGGTCTCATTCCCAGCCCAGTCCCCTCCCAGTTCCCTACCAGTTCCCTACCAGTCACTGCCCAGTCCCTTCTAAGTCCTCCCCAGCCATTCCAAGTGCCTCCCCATTCCTCCCAGTCCCTCCCAGTCCCCACCCAGTCCCTCCTAGTCCCCTCCCTGTCTCCTCCCAGTCTCCTCCCTGGCCAATCCAGGTACCCTCCCAGTCCCTCCCAGTCCCCACCAAGTCCCCACCCAGTCCCTCCCAGTCCCCTCCCAGTCCATCCCAGTGCCTCCCAGTTCCCTCCCTCTCCCTCATATACTAGTCCCCTCCCAGTCCCCTCCCAGTCCGCTCCCCATCCCCTTCCACTCCCTTCCTAGTCCCCTCCCAGTTCCCACCCAGTCCCCTCCCTGTTCGGTCTCATTCCCAGCCCAGTCCCCTCCCAGTTCCCTACCAGTCACTGCCCAGTCCCCTCCAACTCCTCCCCAGCCATTCCAAGTGCCTCCCCATTCCTCCCAGTCCCTCCCATTCCCCACCCAGTCCCTTCTAGTCCCCTCCCTGTCTCCTCCCAGTCTCCACCCAGTCCCTCCCAGTCCCCTCTCATCCCAGTTCCCTCCCTCTCCCTCCCCAACCTATTCCAGTCCCCTCCCAGTCCCCTCTCCATCCCATCCCACTCCCTGCCCAGTCCCCTCCCAGTTCCCACCCAGTCCCCTCCCTGTTCGGTCTCATTCCCCTCCCAGTTCCCTACCAGTCACTGCACAGTCCCCTCCCAGTCCTTCCCAGCCATTCCAAGTGCCTCCCAGTCCCTCCCAGGCCCCACCCAGTCCCTCCTAGTCCCCTCCCTGTCTCCTCCCAGTCTCCTCCCTGGCCAATTCAGGTACCCTCCCAGTACCTCCCAGTGCCCCCCCAGTTCCCTCACATTTCTGTCACAGGCCCCTCCCTGTTCCCTCCCAGTCCCTCCCTGTTCCTTCGCAGTCCCTTCAAATTCCTTCCCAGTCCCTCCCCTTCCTCTCCCAGTCCCTCCCAGTGCCTACCAGGTCCCTCCCAGTCCCCTCCCAGTCCTTACCAGTGCCTCCCAGTCCCCTCCCAGTGCTTTTCCAGTCCCTGCCAGTCCCCTCCGAGTGCCACCCTGTACCTCCCAGTTCCCTCGCAGTCCCTCTCCGTCTTCTCCCAGTGCCTCCCAGTTCCTTCCAATTCCCAGACAGTCCCTGCCAGTCCCCTCCCAGTCCCCACCCAGTCCCTCCTAGTCCCCTCCCTGTCTCCTCCCAGTCTCCTCCCTGGCCAATCCAGGTACCCTCCCAGTCCCCACCCAGTACCCACCCAGTCCCCTCCCTGTCCCCTAAAAGTCTCCTCCCAGTCTTCTCCCAATCCCCTCCCAGTCCCGTTCCAGTCCCTCCCAAGTCCGTTCCCAGTCCGACACAGTGCCTCCCAGTGCCCTCCCAGTCCCCTCTCAGTCCATCCCAGTGCCTCCCAGTTCCCTCCCTCTCCCTCCCCGTCATATACTAGTCCCCTCCCAGTCCCCTCCCAGTCCTCTCCCCATCCCCTTCCACTCCCTGCCTAGTCCCCTCCCAGTTCCCACCCAGTCCCCTCCCTGTTCGGTCTCATTCCCAGCCCAGTCCCCTCCCAGTTCCCTACCAGTTCCCTACCAGTCACTGCCCAGTCCCTTCTAAGTCCTCCCCAGCCATTCCAAGTGCCTCCCCGTTCCTCCCAGCCCCTCCCAGTCCCCACCCAGTCCCTCCAAGTCCCCTCCCTGTCTCCTCCCAGTCTCCTCCCTGGCCAATCCAGGTACCCTCCCAGTCCCTCCCAGTCCCCACCAAGTCCCCACCCAGTCCCTCCCAGTCCCCTCCCAGTGCCTCCCAGTTCCCTCCCTCTCCCTCATATACTAGTCCCCTCCCAGTCCACTCCCAGTCCACTCCCCATCCCCTTCCACTCCCTTCCTAGTCCCCTCCCAGTTCCCACCCAGTCCCCTCCCTGTTCGGTCTCATTCCCAGCCCAGTCCCCTCCCAGTTCCCTACCAGTCACTGCCCAGTCCCCTCCAACTCCTCCCCAGCCATTCCAAGTGCCTCCCCATTCCTCCCAGTCCCTCCCAGTCCCCACCGAGTCCCTTCTAGTCCCCTCCCTGTCTCCTCCCAGTCTCCTCCCTGGCCAATCCAGGTACCTTCCCAGTCCCTCCCAGTCCCCACCCAGTCCCCTCCCTGTCCCCTAAAAGTCTCCTCCCAGTCTCCTCCCAATCCCCTCCCAGTCCCGTTCCAGTCCCTCCCAAGTCCCTTCCCAGTCCGACACACTGCCTCCCAGTGCCCTCTCAGTACCCTCCCAGTTCATCCCAGTGCCCTCCCAGTTCTCTCCCTCTCCTTCCCCGTCATATACTAGTCCCCTCCCAGTTCCCACCCAGTCCCCTCACTGTTCGGTCTCATTCCCAGCCCAGTCCCCTCCCAGTTCCCTAACAGTTCCCTACCAGTCACTGCCCAGTCCCCTCCAAGTCCTCCCCAGCCATTCCAAGTGCCTCCCCGTTCCTCCCAGTCCCCACCCAGTCCCCCCTAGTCCCCTCCCTGTCTCCTCCCAGTCTCCTCCCTGGCCAATCCAGGTACCCTCCCAGTCCCTCCCAGTCCCCTTCCAGTCCATCCCAGTGCCTACCAGTTCCATCCCTCTTCCTCCCCGTCATATGCCAGTCCCTCCCAGTCCTTTTCCAGTCCCTGCCAGTCCCCTCCCAGTCCCCTCCCAGTGCCACCCAGTACCTCCCAGTTCCCCCGCAGTCCCTCCCCGTCTTCTCTCTCTGCATCCCCGTGCCTCCCAGTTCCTTCAAATTCCCCCACAGTCCCTTCCAGTCCCCTCCCAGTACCTACCCAGTCCACTCCCAGCCCATCACAGTGCCTCCCAGTTCCCTCCCTCTCCCTCCCCGACCTATTCCAGTCACCTCCCAGTCCCCTCCCACTCCCCTCTCCATCCCATCCCACTCCCTGCCCAGTCCACTCCCAGTTCCCACCCAGTCCCCTCCCTGTTCGGTCTCATTCCCCTCCCAGTTCCCTACCAGTCACTGCCCAGTCCCCTCCCAGTCCTTTCCAGCCATTCCAAGTGCCTCTCCGTTCCTCTCAGTCCCTCCTAGTCCCCACCCAGTCCCTCCCAGTCCCCTCCCTGTATCCTCCCAGTCTCCTCCCTGGCCAATCCAGGTACCATCCCAGTCCCTCCCACTCCCCACCCAGTCCCCTCCCAGTCCATCCCAGTGCCTCCCAGTTCCCTCCCTCTCCCTCCCCGACCTATTCCAGTCCCCTCCCAGTCCCCTCCCACTCCCCTCTCCATCCCATCCCACTCCCTGCCCAGTCCCCACCCAGTTCCCACCCAGTCCCCTCCCTGTTCGGTCTCATTCCCCTCCCAGTTCCCTACCAGTCACTGCCCAGTCCCCTCCCAGTCCTTCCCAGCCATTCCAAGTGCTCCCAGTACCTCCCAGTCCCTCCCAGTCCCCACCCAGTCCCTCCTAGTCCCCTCCCTGTCTCCTCCCAGTCTCCTCCCTGGCCAATTCAGGTACCCTCCCAGTACCTCCCAGTGCCCCCCCAGTTCCCTCACATTTCTGTCACAGGCCCCTCCCTGTTCCCACCCAGTCCCTCCCTGTTCCCTCCCAGTCCCTTCAAATTCCTTCCCAGTCCCACCCCCTCCTCTCCCAGTCCCTCCCAGTGCCTACCAGGTCCCTCCCAGTCCCCTCCCAGTCCTTACCAGTGCCTCACAGTCCCCTCCCAGTGCTTTTCCAGTCCCTGCCAGTTCCCTGCCAGTCCCCTCCCAGTGCCACCCAGTACCTCCCAGTTCCCTCGCAATCCCACCCCGTCTTCTCCCAGTGCCTCCCAGTTCCTTCCAATTCCCAGACAGTCCCTGCCAGTCCCCTCCCAGTCCCCACCCAGTCCCTCCTAGTCCCCTCCCTGTCTCCTCCCAGTCTCCTCCCTGGCCAATCCAGGTACCCTCCCAGTCCCCACCCAGTACCCACCCAGTTGCCTCCCTGTCCCCTAAAAGTCTCCTCCCAGTCTCCTCCCAATCCCCTCCCAGTCCCGTTCCAGTCCCTCCCAAGTCCCTTCCCAGTCCGACACAGTGCCTCCCAGTGCCCTCTCAGTACCCTCCCAGTTCATCCCAGTGCCTCCCAGTTCTCTCCCTCTCCTTCCCTGTCATATACTAGTCCCCTCCCAGTCCTCTCCCCATCCCCTTCCACTCCCTGCCTAGTCCCCTCCCAGTTCCCACCCAGTCCCCTCACTGTTCGGTCTCATTCCCAGCCCAGTCCCCTCCCAGTTCCCTAACAGTTCCCTACCAGTCACTGCCCAGTCCCCTCCAAGTCCTCCCCAGCCATTCCAAGTGCCTCCCCGTTCCTCCCAGTCCCCACCCAGTCCCCCCTAGTCCCCTTCCAGTCCATCCCAGTGCCTCCCAGTTCCCTCCCTCTCCCTCCCCGTCATACACTAGTCCCCTCCCAATCCCCTCCCAGTCCTCTCCCCATCCCCTTCCACTCCCTGCCTAGTCCCCTCCCAGTTCCCTACCAGTCCCCTCCCTGTTTGGTCTCATTCCCAACCCAGTCCCCTCCCAGTTCCCTACCAGTCACTGCCCAGTCCCCTCCAAGTCCTCCCCAGCCATTCCAAGTGCCTCCCCGTTCCTCCCAGTCCCTCCCCGTCCCCACCCAGTCCCTCCCAGTCCCCTCCCTGTCCCCTAAAAGTCTCCTCCCAGTCTCCTCCCAATCCCCTCCCAATCCCATTCCAGTCCCTCCCAAGTCCCTTCCCAGTCTGACACAGTGCCTCCCAGTGCCCTCCTAGTCCCCTCTCAGTCCCCTCCCAGTCCATCCCAGTGCCTCCCAGTTCCCTCCCTCTCCCTCCCCGTCATGTACTAGTCCCCACCCAGTTCCCACCCAGTCCCCTCCCTGTTCGGTCTCATTCCCAGCCCAGTCCCCTCCCAGTTCCCTACCAGTCACTGCCCAGTCCCCTCCAAGTCCTCCCCAGCCATTCCAAGTGCCTCCCCATTCCTCCCAGTCCCTCCCCATCCCCACCCAGTCCCTCCCAGTCCCCTCCCTGTCTCCTCCCAGTCTCCTCCCTGGCCAATCCAGGTACCCTCCCAATCCCTCCCAGTCCCCACCCAGTCCCTCCCAGTCCCCTCTCAGTCCCCTCCCAGTCCATCCCAGTGCCTACCAGTTCCCTCCCTCGTCCTCCCCGTCATATACCAGTGCCTCCCAGTCCCCTCCCAGTCCTTTTCCAGTCCCTGCCAGTCCCCTGCCAGTCCCCTTCCAGTGCCACCCAGTACCTCCCAGTTCCCCCGCAGTCCCTCCCCGTCTTCTCCCACTGCATCCCAGTGCCTCCCAGTTCCTTCCAATTCCCCCACAATCCCTTCCAGTCCCCTCCCAGTACCTACCCAGTCCACTCCCAGCCCATCCCAGTGCCTCCCAGTTCCATCCCTCTCCCTCCCCGACCTATTCCATTCCCCTCCCAGTCCCCTCTCCATCCCATCCCACTCCCTATCCAGTCCCCTCCTGTTCGGTCTCATTCCCCTCCCAGTTCCCTACCAGTCACTGCCCAGTCCCCTCCCACTCCTACCCAGCCATTCCAAGTGCCTCCCCGTTCCTCCCAGTCCCTCCCAGTCCCCACCCAGTCCCTCCTAGTCCCCTCCCAATCCCCTCCCAGTCCTCTCCCCATCCCCTTCCACTCCCAGCCCAGTCCCCTCCCAGTTCCCTCCCAGTGCCACCCAGTACCTCCCAGTTCCCCCGCAGTCCCTCCCCATCTTCTCTCTCTGCATCCCAGTGCCACCCAGTTCCTTCCAATTCCCCCACAATCCCTTCCAGTCCCCTCCCAGTACCTACCCAGTCCACTCCCAGCCCATCCCAGTGCCTCCCAGTTCCCTCCCTCTCCCTCCCCAACCTATTCCAGTCCGCTCCCAGTCCCCTCTCCATCCCATCCCACTCCCTGCCCAGTCCCCTCCCAGTTCCCACCCAGTCCCCTCCCTGTTCGGTCTCATTCCCAGCACAGTCCCCTCCCAGTTCCCTACCAGTTCCCTACCAGTCACTGCCCAGTCCCCTCCCAGTCCTTCCCAGCCATTCCAAGTGCTCCCCGTACCTCCCAGTCCCTCCCAGTCCCCACCCAGTCCCTCCTAGTCCCCTCCCTGTCTCCTCCCAGTCTCCTCCCTGGCCAATTCAGGTACCCTCCCAGTACCTCCCAGTGCCCCCCCAGTTCCCTCACATTTCTGTCACAGGCCCCTCCCTGTTCCTCCCAGTCCCTCCATGTTCCCTCCCAGTCCCTCCCTGTTCCCTCCCAGTCCCCTCAAATTCCTTCCCAGTCCCTCCCCCTCTTCTCCCAGTCCTTCCCAGTGCCTACCAGGTCCCACCCAGTCCCCTCCCAGTCCTTACCAGTGCCTCCCAGTCCCCTCCCAGTCCTTTTCCAGTCCCTGCCAGTCCCCTGCCAGTCCCCTCCCAGTGCCACCCAGTACCTCCCAGTTCCCTCCCAGTCCCTCCCCGTCTTCTCCCAGTGCCTCCCAGTTCCTTCCAATTCCCCCACAGTCCCTTCCAGTCCCCTCCCAGTCCCCACCCAGTCCCTCCTAGTCCCCTCCCTGTCTCCTCCCAGTCTCCTCCCTGGCCAATCCAGGTACCCTCCCAGTCCCCACCCAGTCCCCACCCAGTCCCTCCCAGTTGCCTCCCTGTCCCCTAAAAGTCCCCTCCCAGTCTCCTCCCAATCCCCTCCCAGTCCCATTCCAGTCCCTCCCAAGTCCCTTCCCAGCCGACACAGTGCCTACCAGTGCTCTCCCAGTCCATCCCAGTGCCTCCCAGTTCCCTCCCTCTCCTTCCCCATCATATACTAGTCCCCTCCCAGTCCCCTCCCAGTCCTCTCCCCATCCCCTTCCACTCCCTGCCCAGTCCCCTCCCAGTTCCCACCCAGTCCCCTCCCTGTTCGGTCTCATTCCCTCCCAGTCCCCTCCCAGTTCCCTACCAGTCACTGCCCAGTCCCGTCCCAGTCCTTCCCAGCCTTTCCAAGTGCCTTCCCGTTCCCCCCAGTCCCTCCCAGTCACCACGCAGTCCCTCCTAGTCCCCTCTCTGTGTCCTCCCAGTCTCCTCCCTGGCCAATCCAGGTACCCTCCCAGTACCTCCCAGTGCCTTCCCAGTTCCCTCCCATTTCCGTCCCAGGCCCCTCCCAGTCCTCTACCAGTCCATCTCAGTGCCTCCCAGTCCCTCCCTGTTCCCTCCCAGTCCCTTCAAATTCCCTCCCAGTCCCTCCCCCTCCTCTCCCAGTCCCTCCCAGTGCCTCCCAGGTCCCTCCCAGTGCCCTCCCAGCCCTTCCCGGTGCCTCCCCGTCCCTCCCAGTCCCTCCTAGTCCCCTCCCTGTCCCCTAAAAGTCCCTTCCCAATCCCCTCCCAGTCCCATTCCAGTCCCTTCCAAGTCCCTTCCCACTCCCACACAGTGCCTCCCACTCCCCTCTCAGTGCCCTCCCAGTGCATCCCAGTGCCTCCCAGTTCCATCCAATTCCCCGACAGTCCCTTCCAGTCCCCTCCCAGTACCTTCCCAGTCCACTCCCAGCCCAACCCAGTCCCCTAAAAGTCCCCTACCAGTCCTTCCCAGCCATTCCAAGTGCCTCCACGTTCCTCCCAGTCCCCCCCAGTCCCTCCTAGTCCCCTCCCTCTCTCCTCCCAGTCTCCTCCCTGGCCAATCCAGGTACCCACCCAGTCCCCACCCAGTCCCCACCCAGTCCCCTCCCTGTCCCCTAAAAGTCTCCTCCCAGTCTCCTCCCAATCCCCTCCCAGTCCCATTCCAGTCCCTCACAAGTCCCTTCCCAGTCTGACACAGTGCCTCCCAGTGCCCTCCCAGTCCTCTCCCCATCCCCCTCCACTCCCTGCCTAGTCCCCTCCCAGTTCCCTACCAGTTCCCTACCAGTCACTGCCCAGTCCCCTCCCAGTCCTTTCCAGCCATTCCAAGTGCCTCCCCGTTCCTCCCAGTCCCTCCCAGTCCCCACCCAGTCCCTCCTAGTCCCCTCCCTGTCTCCTCCCAGTCTCCTCCCTGGCCAATTCAGGTACCCTCCCAGTACCTCCCAGTGCCCCCCCCAGTTCCCTCCCATTTCTGTCCCAGGCCCCACCCTGTTCCCTCCCAGTCCCTCCATGTTCCCTCCCAGTCCCTTCAAATTCCTTCCCAGTCCCTTCAAATTCCTCTCCCAGTCCCTACCATGTCCCTCCCAGTCCTTACCAGTGCCTCCTAGTCCCCTCCCAGTCCTTTTCCAGTCCCTGCCAGTCCCCTCCCAGTGCCACCCAGTACCTCCCAGTTCCCTCCCAGTCCCTCCCCGTCTTCTCTCTCTGCATCCCAGTGCCTCCCAGTTCCTTCCAATTCCCCCACAGTCCCTTCCAGTCCTCTCCCAGTCCCCTCCCAGTCCCTCCTAGTCCCCTCCCTGTCTCCTCCCAGTCTCCTCCCTGGCCAATCCAGGTACCCTCCCAGTCCCCACCCAGTACCCACCCAGTCCCCTCCCTGTCCCCTAAAAGCCTCCTCCCAGTCTCCTCCCAATCCCCTCCCAGTCCCATTCCAGTCCCTCCCAAGTCCCTTTCCAGTCCGACACAGTGCCTCCCAGTGCCATCCCAGTCCCCTCTCAGTCCCCTCCCAGTTCATCCCAGTGCCTCCCAGTTCCCTCCCTCTCCCTCCCCGTCATATACTAGTCCCCTCCCAGTTCCCACCCAGTCCCCTCCCTGTTCGGTCTCATTCCCAGCCCAGTCCCCTCCCAGTTCCCTACCAGTTCCCACCCAGTCCCCTCCCTGTTCGGTCTCATTCCCCTCCCAGTTCCCTACCAGTCACTGCCCAGTCCCCTCCCAGTCCTTTCCAGCCATTCCAAGTGCCTCCCCGTTCCTCCCAGTCCCTCCCAGTCCCCACCCAGTCCCTCCTAGTCCCCTCCCTGTCTCCTCCCAGTGTCCTCCCTGGCCAATCCAGGTACTCTCCCAGTCCCTCCCAGTACCCACGCAGTCCCTCCCAGTCCCCTCCCAGTACCCTCCCAGTCCTTACCAGTGCCTCCCAGTTCCCTCCCTCTCACTCCCCGTCATATACTAGTCCCCACCCAGTCCCCTCCCAGTCCCCTCCCTGTTCGGTCTCATTCCCCTCCCAGTTCCCTACCAGTCACTGCCCAGTCCCCTCCCAGTCCTTCCCAGCCATTCCAAGTGCTCCCCGTACCTCCCAGTCCCTCCCAGTCCCCACCCAGTCCCTCCTAGTCCCCTCCCTGTCTCCTCCCAGTCTCCTCCCTGGCCAATTCAGGTACCCTCCCAGTACCTCCCAGTGCCCCCCCAGTTCCCTCACATTTCTGTCACAGGCCCCTCCCTGTTCCCTCCCAGTCCCTCCCTGTTCCTTCGCAGTCCCTTCAAATTCCTTCCCAGTCCCTCCCCTTCCTCTCCCAGTCCCTCCCAGTGCCTACCAGGTCCCTCCCAGTCCCCTCCCAGTCCTTACCAGTGCCTCCCAGTCCCCTCCCAGTGCTTTTCCAGTCCCTGCCAGTCCCCTCCGAGTGCCACCCTGTACCTCCCAGTTCCCTCGCAGTCCCTCCCCGTCTTCTCCCAGTGCCTCCCAGTTCCTTCCAATTCCCAGACAGTCCCTGCCAGTCCCCTCCCAGTCCCCACCCAGTCCCTCCTAGTCCCCTCCCTGTCTCCTCCCAGTCTCCTCCCTGGCCAATCCAGGTACCCTCCCAGTCCCCACCCAGTACCCACCCAGTCCCCTCCCTGTCCCCTAAAAGTCTCCTCCCAGTCTTCTCCCAATCCCCTCCCAGTCCCGTTCCAGTCCCTCCCAAGTCCGTTCCCAGTCCGACACAGTGCCTCCCAGTGCCCTCCCAGTCCCCTCTCAGTCCATCCCAGTGCCTCCCAGTTCCCTCCCTCTCCCTCCCCGTCATATACTAGTCCCCTCCCAGTCCCCTCCCAGTCCTCTCCCCATCCCCTTCCACTCCCTGCCTAGTCCCCTCCCAGTTCCCACCCAGTCCCCTCCCTGTTCGGTCTCATTCCCAGCCCAGTCCCCTCCCAGTTCCCTACCAGTTCCCTACCAGTCACTGCCCAGTCCCTTCTAAGTCCTCCCCAGCCATTCCAAGTGCCTCCCCGTTCCTCCCAGCCCCTCCCAGTCCCCACCCAGTCCCTCCAAGTCCCCTCCCTGTCTCCTCCCAGTCTCCTCCCTGGCCAATCCAGGTACCCTCCCAGTCCCTCCCAGTCCCCACCAAGTCCCCACCCAGTCCCTCCCAGTCCCCTCCCAGTGCCTCCCAGTTCCCTCCCTCTCCCTCATATACTAGTCCCCTCCCAGTCCACTCCCAGTCCACTCCCCATCCCCTTCCACTCCCTTCCTAGTCCCCTCCCAGTTCCCACCCAGTCCCCTCCCTGTTCGGTCTCATTCCCAGCCCAGTCCCCTCCCAGTTCCCTACCAGTCACTGCCCAGTCCCCTCCAACTCCTCCTCAGCCATTCCAAGTGCCTCCCCATTCCTCCCAGTCCCTCCCAGTCCCCTCCCTGTCTCTTCTAGTCCCCTCCCTGTCTCCTCCCAGTCTCCTCCCTGGCCAATCCAGGTACCTTCCCAGTCCCTCCCAGTCCCCACCCAGTCCCCTCCCTGTCCCCTAAAAGTCTCCTCCCAGTCTCCTCCCAATCCCCTCCCAGTCCCGTTCCAGTCCCTCCCAAGTCCCTTCCCAGTCCGACACACTGCCTCCCAGTGCCCTCTCAGTACCCTCCCAGTTCATCCCAGTGCCCTCCCAGTTCTCTCCCTCTCCTTCCCCGTCATATACTAGTCCCCTCCCAGTTCCCACCCAGTCCCCTCACTGTTCGGTCTCATTCCCAGCCCAGTCCCCTCCCAGTTCCCTAACAGTTCCCTACCAGTCACTGCCCAGTCCCCTCCAAGTCCTCCCCAGCCATTCCAAGTGCCTCCCCGTTCCTCCCAGTCCCCACCCAGTCCCCCCTAGTCCCCTCCCTGTCTCCTCCCAGTCTCCTCCCTGGCCAATCCAGGTATCCTCCCAGTCCCTCCCAGTCCCCTTCCAGTCCATCCCAGTGCCTACCAGTTCCATCCCTCTTCCTCCCCGTCATATGCCAGTCCCTCCCAGTCCTTTTCCAGTCCCTGCCAGTCCCCTCCCAGTCCCCTCCCAGTGCCACCCAGTACCTCCCAGTTCCCCCGCAGTCCCTCCCCGTCTTCTCTCTCTGCATCCCCGTGCCTCCCAGTTCCTTCAAATTCCCCCACAGTCCCTTCCAGTCCCCTCCCAGTACCTACCCAGTCCACTCCCAGCCCATCACAGTGCCTCCCAGTTCCCTCCCTCTCCCTCCCCGACCTATTCCAGTCACCTCCTAGTCCCCTCCCACTCCCCTCTCCATCCCATCCCACTCCCTGCCCAGTCCACTCCCAGTTCCCACCCAGTCACCTCCCTGTTCGGTCTCATTCCCCTCCCAGTTCCCTACCAGTCACTGCCCAGTCCCCTCCCAGTCCTTTCCAGCCATTCCAAGTGCCTCTCCGTTCCTCTCAGTCCCTCCTAGTCCCCACCCAGTCCATCCCAGTCCCCTCCCTGTATCCTCCCAGTCTCCTCCCTGGCCAATCCAGGTACCATCCCAGTCCCTCCCACTCCCCACCCAGTCCCCTCCCAGTCCATCCCAGTGCCTCCCAGTTCCCTCCCTCTCCCTCCCCGACCTATTCCAGTCCCCTCCCAGTCCCCTCCCACTCCCCTCTCCATCCCATCCCACTCCCTGCCCAGTCCCCACCCAGTTCCCACCCAGTCCCCTCCCTGTTCGGTCTCATTCCCCTCCCAGTTCCCTACCAGTCACTGCCCAGTCCCCTCCCAGTCCTTCCCAGCCATTCCAAGTGCTCCCAGTACCTCCCAGTCCCTCCCAGTCCCCACCCAGTCCCTCCTAGTCCCCTCCCTGTCTCCTCCCAGTCTCCTCCCTGGCCAATTCAGGTACCCTCCCAGTACCTCCCAGTGCCCCCCCAGTTCCCTCACATTTCTGTCACAGGCCCCTCCCTGTTCCCTCCCAGTCCCTCCCTGTTCCCTCCCAGTCCCTCCCTGTTCCTTCGCAGTCCCTTCAAATTCCTTCCCAGTCCCTCCCCTTCCTCTCCCAGTCCCTCCCAGTGCCTACCAGGTCCCTCCCAGTCCCCTCCCAGTCCTTACCAGTGCCTCCCAGTCCCCTCCCAGTGCTTTTCCAGTCCCTGCCAGTCCCCTCCGAGTGCCACCCTGTACCTCCCAGTTCCCTCGCAGTCCCTCTCCGTCTTCTCCCAGTGCCTCCCAGTTCCTTCCAATTCCCAGACAGTCCCTGCCAGTCCCCTCCCAGTCCCCACCCAGTCCCTCCTAGTCCCCTCCCTGTCTCCTCCCAGTCTCCTCCCTGGCCAATCCAGGTACCCTCCCAGTCCCCACCCAGTACCCACCCAGTCCCCTCCCTGTCCCCTAAAAGTCTCCTCCCAGTCTTCTCCCAATCCCCTTCCAGTCCCGTTCCAGTCCCTCCCAAGTCCGTTCCCAGTCCGACACAGTGCCTCCCAGTGCCCTCCCAGTCCCCTCTCAGTCCATCCCAGTGCCTCCCAGTTCCCTCCCTCTCCCTCCCCGTCATATACTAGTCCCCTCCCAGTCCCCTCCCAGTCCTCTCCCCATCCCCTTCCACTCCCTGCCTAGTCCCCTCCCAGTTCCCACCCAGTCCCCTCACTGTTCGGTCTCATTCCCAGCCCAGTCCCCTCCCAGTTCCCTACCAGTTCCCTACCAGTCACTGCCCAGTCCCTTCTAAGTCCTCCCCAGCCATTCCAAGTGCCTCCCCGTTCCTCCCAGCCCCTCCCAGTCCCCACCCAGTCCCTCCAAGTCCCCTCCCTGTCTCCTCCCAGTCTCCTCCCTGGCCAATCCAGGTACCCTCCCAGTCCCTCCCAGTCCCCACCAAGTCCCCACCCAGTCCCTCCCAGTCCCCTCCCAGTGCCTCCCAGTTCCCTCCCTCTCCCTCATATACTAGTCCCCTCCCAGTCCACTCCCAGTCCACTCCCCATCCCCTTCCACTCCCTTCCTAGTCCCCTCCCAGTTCCCACCCAGTCCCCTCCCTGTTCGGTCTCATTCCCAGCCCAGTCCCCTCCCAGTTCCCTACCAGTCACTGCCCAGTCCCCTCCAACTCCTCCCCAGCCATTCCAAGTGCCTCCCCATTCCTCCCAGTCCCTCCCAGTCCCCACCGAGTCTCTTCTAGTCCCCTCCCTGTCTCCTCCCAGTCTCCTCCCTGGCCAATCCAGGTACCTTCCCAGTCCCTCCCAGTCCCCACCCAGTCCCCTCCCTGTCCCCTAAAAGTCTCCTCCCAGTCTCCTCCCAATCCCCTCCCAGTCCCGTTCCAGTCCCTCCCAAGTCCCTTCCCAGTCCGACACACTGCCTCCCAGTGCCCTCTCAGTACCCTCCCAGTTCATCCCAGTGCCCTCCCAGTTCTCTCCCTCTCCTTCCCCGTCATATACTAGTCCCCTCCCAGTTCCCACCCAGTCCCCTCACTGTTCGGTCTCATTCCCAGCCCAGTCCCCTCCCAGTTCCCTAACAGTTCCCTACCAGTCACTGCCCAGTCCCCTCCAAGTCCTCCCCAGCCATTCCAAGTGCCTCCCCGTTCCTCCCAGTCCCCACCCAGTCCCCCCTAGTCCCCTCCCTGTCTCCTCCCAGTCTCCTCCCTGGCCAATCCAGGTACCCTCCCAGTCCCTCCCAGTCCCCTTCCAGTCCATCCCAGTGCCTACCAGTTCCATCCCTCTTCCTCCCCTTCATATGCCAGTCCCTCCCAGTCCTTTTCCAGTCCCTGCCAGTCCCCTCCCAGTCCCCTCCCAGTGCCATCCAGTACCTCCCAGTTCCCCCGCAGTCCCTCCCCGTCTTCTCTCTCTGCATCCCCGTGCCTCCCAGTTCCTTCAAATTCCCCCACAGTCCCTTCCAGTCCCCTCCCAGTACCTACCCAGTCCACTCCCAGCCCATCACAGTGCCTCCCAGTTCCCTCCCTCTCCCTCCCCGACCTATTCCAGTCACCTCCCAGTCCCCTCCCACTCCCCTCTCCATCCCATCCCACTCCCTGCCCAGTCCACTCCCAGTTCCCACCCAGTCCCCTCCCTGTTCGGTCTCATTCCCCTCCCAGTTCCCTACCAGTCACTGCCCAGTCCCCTCCCAGTCCTTTCCAGCCATTCCAAGTGCCTCTCCGTTCCTCTCAGTCCCTCCTAGTCCCCACCCAGTCCCTCCCAGTCCCCTCCCTGTATCCTCCCAGTCTCCTCCCTGGCCAATCCAGGTACCATCCCAGTCCCTCCCACTCCCCACCCAGTCCCCTCCCAGTCCATCCCAGTGCCTCCCAGTTCCCTCCCTCTCCCTCCCCGACCTATTCCAGTCCCCTCCCAGTCCCCTCCCACTCCCCTCTCCATCCCATCCCACTCCCTGCCCAGTCCCCACCCAGTTCCCACCCAGTCCCCTCCCTGTTCGGTCTCATTCCCCTCCCAGTTCCCTACCAGTCACTGCCCAGTCCCCTCCCAGTCCTTCCCAGCCATTCCAAGTGCTCCCAGTACCTCCCAGTCCCTCCCAGTCCCCACCCAGTCCCTCCTAGTCCCCTCCCTGTCTCCTCCCAGTCTCCTCCCTGGCCAATTCAGGTACCCTCCCAGTACCTCCCAGTGCCCCCCCAGTTCCCTCACATTTCTGTCACAGGCCCCTCCCTGTTCCCACCCAGTCCCTCCCTGTTCCCTCCCAGTCCCTTCAAATTCCTTCCCAGTCCCACCCCCTCCTCTCCCAGTCCCTCCCAGTGCCTACCAGGTCCCTCCCAGTCCCCTCCCAGTCCTTACCAGTGCCTCACAGTCCCCTCCCAGTGCTTTTCCAGTCCCTGCCAGTTCCCTGCCAGTCCCCTCCCAGTGCCACCCAGTACCTCCCAGTTCCCTCGCAATCCCACCCCGTCTTCTCCCAGTGCCTCCCAGTTCCTTCCAATTCCCAGACAGTCCCTGCCAGTCCCCTCCCAGTCCCCACCCAGTCCCTCCTAGTCCCCTCCCTGTCTCCTCCCAGTCTCCTCCCTGGCCAATCCAGGTACCCTCCCAGTCCCCACCCAGTACCCACCCAGTTGCCTCCCTGTCCCCTAAAAGTCTCCTCCCAGTCTCCTCCCAATCCCCTCCCAGTCCCGTTCCAGTCCCTCCCAAGTCCCTTCCCAGTCCGACACAGTGCCTCCCAGTGCCCTCTCAGTACCCTCCCAGTTCATCCCAGTGCCTCCCAGTTCTCTCCCTCTCCTTCCCTGTCATATACTAGTCCCCTCCCAGTCCTCTCCCCATCCCCTTCCACTCCCTGCCTAGTCCCCTCCCAGTTCCCACCCAGTCCCCTCACTGTTCGGTCTCATTCCCAGCCCAGTCCCCTCCCAGTTCCCTAACAGTTCCCTACCAGTCACTGCCCAGTCCCCTCCAAGTCCTCCCCAGCCATTCCAAGTGCCTCCCCGTTCCTCCCAGTCCCCACCCAGTCCCCCCTAGTCCCCTCCCAGTCCATCCCAGTGCCTCCCAGTTCCCTCCCTCTCCCTCCCCGTCATACACTAGTCCCCTCCCAATCCCCTCCCAGTCCTCTCCCCATCCCCTTCCACTCCCTGCCTAGTCCCCTCCCAGTTCCCTACCAGTCCCCTCCCTGTTTGGTCTCATTCCCAACCCAGTCCCCTCCCAGTTCCCTACCAGTCACTGCCCAGTCCCCTCCAAGTCCTCCCCAGCCATTCCAAGTGCCTCCCCGTTCCTCCCAGTCCCTCCCCGTCCCCACCCAGTCCCTCCCAGTCCCCTCCCTGTCCCCTAAAAGTCTCCTCCCAGTCTCCTCCCAATTCCCTCCCAATCCCATTCCAGTCCCTCCCAAGTCCCTTCCCAGTCTGACACAGTGCCTCCCAGTGCCCTCCTAGTCCCCTCTCAGTCCCCTCCCAGTCCATCCCAGTGCCTCCCAGTTCCCTCCCTCTCCCTCCCCGTCATGTACTAGTCCCCACCCAGTTCCCACCCAGTCCCCTCCCTGTTCGGTCTCATTCCCAGCCCAGTCCCCTCCCAGTTCCCTACCAGTCACTGCCCAGTCCCCTCCAAGTCCTCCCCAGCCATTCCAAGTGCCTCCCCATTCCTCCCAGTCCCTCCCCATCCCCACCCAGTCCCTCCCAGTCCCCTCCCTGTCTCCTCCCAGTCTCCTCCCTGGCCAATCCAGGTACCCTCCCAATCCCTCCCAGTCCCCACCCAGTCCCTCCCAGTCCCCTCTCAGTCCCTTCCCAGTCCATCCCAGTGCCTACCAGTTCCCTCCCTCGTCCTCCCCGTCATATACCAGTGCCTCCCAGTCCCCTCCCAGTCCTTTTCCAGTCCCTGCCAGTCCCCTGCCAGTCCCCTTCCAGTGCCACCCAGTACCTCCCAGTTCCCCCGCAGTCCCTCCCCGTCTTCTCCCACTGCATCCCAGTGCCTCCCAGTTCCTTCCAATTCCCCCACAATCCCTTCCAGTCCCCTCCCAGTACCTACCCAGTCCACTCCCAGCCCATCCCAGTGCCTCCCAGTTCCATCCCTCTCCCTCCCCGACCTATTCCATTCCCCTCCCAGTCCCCTCTCCATCCCATCCCACTCCCTATCCAGTCCCCTCCTGTTCGGTCTCATTCCCCTCCCAGTTCCCTACCAGTCACTGCCCAGTCCCCTCCCACTCCTACCCAGCCATTCCAAGTGCCTCCCCGTTCCTCCCAGTCCCTCCCAGTCCCCACCCAGTCCCTCCTAGTCCCCTCCCAATCCCCTCCCAGTCCTCTCCCCATCCCCTTCCACTCCCAGCCCAGTCCCCTCCCAGTTCCCTCCCAGTGCCACCCAGTACCTCCCAGTTCCCCCGCAGTCCCTCCCCATCTTCTCTCTCTGCATCCCAGTGCCACCCAGTTCCTTCCAATTCCCCCACAATCCCTTCCAGTCCCCTCCCAGTACCTACCCAGTCCACTCCCAGCCCATCCCAGTGCCTCCCAGTTCCCTCCCTCTCCCTCCCCAACCTATTCCAGTCCGCTCCCAGTCCCCTCTCCATCCCATCCCACTCCCTGCCCAGTCCCCTCCCAGTTCCCACCCAGTCCCCTCCCTGTTCGGTCTCATTCCCAGCACAGTCCCCTCCCAGTTCCCTACCAGTTCCCTACCAGTCACTGCCCAGTCCCCTCCCAGTCCTTCCCAGCCATTCCAAGTGCTCCCCGTACCTCCCAGTCCCTCCCAGTCCCCACCCAGTCCCTCCTAGTCCCCTCCCTGTCTCCTCCCAGTCTCCTCCCTGGCCAATTCAGGTACCCTCCCAGTACCTCCCAGTGCCCCCCCCAGTTCCCTCACATTTCTGTCACAGGCCCCTCCCTGTTCCTCCCAGTCCCTCCATGTTCCCTCCCAGTCCCTCCCTGTTCCCTCCCAGTCCCCTCAAATTCCTTCCCAGTCCCTCCCCCTCTTCTCCCAGTCCTTCCCAGTGCCTACCAGGTCCCACCCAGTCCCCTCCCAGTCCTTACCAGTGCCTCCCAGTCCCCTCCCAGTCCTTTTCCAGTCCCTGCCAGTCCCCTGCCAGTCCCCTCCCAGTGCCACCCAGTACCTCCCAGTTCCCTCCCAGTCCCTCCCCGTCTTCTCCCAGTGCCTCCCAGTTCCTTCCAATTCCCCCACAGTCCCTTCCAGTCCCCTCCCAGTCCCCACCCAGTCCCTCCTAGTCCCCTCCCTGTCTCCTCCCAGTCTCCTCCCTGGCCAATCCAGGTACCCTCCCAGTCCCCACCCAGTCCCCACCCAGTCCCTCCCAGTTGCCTCCCTGTCCCCTAAAAGTCCCCTCCCAGTCTCCTCCCAATCCCCTCCCAGTCCCATTCCAGTCCCTCCCAAGTCCCTTCCCAGCCGACACAGTGCCTACCAGTGCTCTCCCAGTCCATCCCAGTGCCTCCCAGTTCCCTCCCTCTCCTTCCCCATCATATACTAGTCCCCTCCCAGTCCCCTCCCAGTCCTCTCCCCATCCCCTTCCACTCCCTGCCCAGTCCCCTCCCAGTTCCCACCCAGTCCCCTCCCTGTTCGGTCTCATTCCCTCCCAGTCCCCTCCCAGTTCCCTACCAGTCACTGCCCAGTCCCGTCCCAGTCCTTCCCAGCCTTTCCAAGTGCCTTCCCGTTCCCCCCAGTCCCTCCCAGTCACCACGCAGTCCCTCCTAGTCCCCTCTCTGTGTCCTCCCAGTCTCCTCCCTGGCCAATCCAGGTACCCTCCCAGTACCTCCCAGTGCCTTCCCAGTTCCCTCCCATTTCCGTCCCAGGCCCCTCCCAGTCCTCTACCAGTCCATCTCAGTGCCTCCCAGTCCCTCCCTGTTCCCTCCCAGTCCCTTCAAATTCCCTCCCAGTCCCTCCCCCTCCTCTCCCAGTCCCTCCCAGTGCCTCCCAGGTCCCTCCCAGTGCCCTCCCAGCCCTTCCCGGTGCCTCCCCGTCCCTCCCAGTCCCTCCTAGTCCCCTCCCTGTCCCCTAAAAGTCCCTTCCCAATCCCCTCCCAGTCCCATTCCAGTCCCTTCCAAGTCCCTTCCCACTCCCACACAGTGCCTCCCACTCCCCTCTCAGTGCCCTCCCAGTGCATCCCAGTGCCTCCCAGTTCCATCCAATTCCCCGACAGTCCCTTCCAGTCCCCTCCCAGTACCTTCCCAGTCCACTCCCAGCCCAACCCAGTCCCCTAAAAGTCCCCTACCAGTCCTTCCCAGCCATTCCAAGTGCCTCCACGTTCCTCCCAGTCCCCCCCAGTCCCTCCTAGTCCCCTCCCTCTCTCCTCCCAGTCTCCTCCCTGGCCAATCCAGGTACCCACCCAGTCCCCACCCAGTCCCCACCCAGTCCCCTCCCTGTCCCCTAAAAGTCTCCTCCCAGTCTCCTCCCAATCCCCTCCCAGTCCCATTCCAGTCCCTCACAAGTCCCTTCCCAGTCTGACACAGTGCCTCCCAGTGCCCTCCCAGTCCTCTCCCCATCCCCCTCCACTCCCTGCCTAGTCCCCTCCCAGTTCCCTACCAGTTCCCTACCAGTCACTGCCCAGTCCCCTCCCAGTCCTTTCCAGCCATTCCAAGTGCCTCCCCGTTCCTCCCAGTCCCTCCCAGTCCCCACCCAGTCCCTCCTAGTCCCCTCCCTGTCTCCTCCCAGTCTCCTCCCTGGCCAATTCAGGTACCCTCCCAGTACCTCCCAGTGCCCCCCCCCAGTTCCCTCCCATTTCTGTCCCAGGCCCCACCCTGTTCCCTCCCAGTCCCTCCATGTTCCCTCCCAGTCCCTTCAAATTCCTTCCCAGTCCCTTCAAATTCCTCTCCCAGTCCCTACCATGTCCCTCCCAGTCCTTACCAGTGCCTCCTAGTCCCCTCCCAGTCCTTTTCCAGTCCCTGCCAGTCCCCTCCCAGTGCCACCCAGTACCTCCCAGTTCCCTCCCAGTCCCTCCCCGTCTTCTCTCTCTGCATCCCAGTGCCTCCCAGTTCCTTCCAATTCCCCCACAGTCCCTTCCAGTCCTCTCCCAGTCCCCTCCCAGTCCCTCCTAGTCCCCTCCCTGTCTCCTCCCAGTCTCCTCCCTGGCCAATCCAGGTACCCTCCCAGTCCCCACCCAGTACCCACCCAGTCCCCTCCCTGTCCCCTAAAAGCCTCCTCCCAGTCTCCTCCCAATCCCCTCCCAGTCCCATTCCAGTCCCTCCCAAGTCCCTTTCCAGTCCGACACAGTGCCTCCCAGTGCCATCCCAGTCCCCTCTCAGTCCCCTCCCAGTTCATCCCAGTGCCTCCCAGTTCCCTCCCTCTCCCTCCCCGTCATATACTAGTCCCCTCCCAGTTCCCACCCAGTCCCCTCCCTGTTCGGTCTCATTCCCAGCCCAGTCCCCTCCCAGTTCCCTACCAGTTCCCACCCAGTCCCCTCCCTGTTCGGTCTCATTCCCCTCCCAGTTCCCTACCAGTCACTGCCCAGTCCCCTCCCAGTCCTTTCCAGCCATTCCAAGTGCCTCCCCGTTCCTCCCAGTCCCTCCCAGTCCCCACCCAGTCCCTCCTAGTCCCCTCCCTGTCTCCTCCCAGTGTCCTCCCTGGCCAATCCAGGTACTCTCCCAGTCCCTCCCAGTACCCACGCAGTCCCTCCCAGTCCCCTCCCAGTACCCTCCCAGTCCTTACCAGTGCCTCCCAGTTCCCTCCCTCTCACTCCCCGTCATATACTAGTCCCCACCCAGTCCCCTCCCAGTCCCCTCCCTGTTCGGTCTCATTCCCCTCCCAGTTCCCTACCAGTCACTGCCCAGTCCCCTCCCAGTCCTTTCCAGCCATTCCAAGTGCTCCCCGTTCCTCCCAGTCCCTCCCAGTCCCCACCCAGTCCCTCCTAGTCCCCTCCCTGTCTCCTCCCAGTCTCCTCCCTGGCCAATTCAGGTACCCTCCCAGTACCTCCCAGTGCCACCCCAGTTCCCTCACATTTCTGTCACAGGCCCCTCCCTGTTCCCACCCAGTCCCTCCCTGTTCCCTCCCAGTCCCTTCAAATTCCTTCCCAGTCCCTCCCCCTCCTCTCCCAGTCCCTCCCAGTGCCTACCAGGTCCCTCCCAGTCCTCTCCCAGTCCTTACCAGTGCCTCCCAGTCCCCTCCCAGTGCTTTTCCAGTCCCTGCCAGTTCCCTACCAGTCCCCTCCGAGTGCCACCCAGTACCTCCCAGTTCCCTCGCAGTCCCTCCCCGTCTTCTCCCAGTGCCTCCCAGTTCCTTCCAATTCCCAGACAGTCCCTTCCAGTCCCCTCCCAGTCCCCACCCAGTCCCTCCTAGTCCCCTCCCTGTCTCCTCCCAGTCTCCTCCCTGGCCAATCCAGGTACCCTCCCAGTCCCCACCCAGTACCCACCCAGTCCCCTCCCTGTCCCCTAAAAGTCTCCTCCCAGTCTCCTCCCAATCCCCTCCCAGTCCCGTTCCAGTCCCTCCCAAGTCCCTTCCCAGTCCGACACAGTGCCTCCCAGTGCCCTCACAGTCCCCTCTCAGTCCATCCCAGTGCCTCCCAGTTCCCTCCCTCTCCCTCCCCGTCATATACTAGTTCCCTCCCAGTCCCCTCCCAGTCCTCTCCCCATCCCCTTCCACTCCCTGCCTAGTCCCCTCCCAGTTCCCACCCAGTCCCCTCCCTGTCCCCTAAAAGTCTCCTCCCAGTCTCCTCCCAATCCCCTCCCAGTCCCGTTCCAGTCCCTCCCAAGTCCCTTCCCAGTCCGACACAGTGCCTCCCAGTGCCCTCACAGTCCCCTCTCAGTCCATCCCAGTGCCTCCCAGTTCCCTCCCTCTCCCTCCCCGTCATATACTAGTTCCCTCCCAGTCCCCTCCCAGTCCTCTCCCCATCCCCTTCCACTCCCTGCCTAGTCCCCTCCCAGTTCCCACCCAGTCCCCTCCCTGTTCGGTCTCATTCCCAGCCCAGTCCCCTCCCAGTTCCCTACCAGTTCCCTACCAGTCACTGCCCAGTCCCTTCTAAGTCCTCCCCAGCCATTCCAAGTGCCTCCCCATTCCTCCCAGTCCCTCCCAGTCCCCACCCAGTCCCTCCTAGTCCCCTCCCTGTCTCCTCCCAGTCTCCTCCCTGGCCAATCCAGGTACCCTCCCAGTCCCTCCCAGTCCCCACCAAGTCCCCACCCAGTCCCTCCCAGTCCCCTCCCAGTCCATCCCAGTGCCTCCCAGTTCCCTCCCTCTCCCTCATATACTAGTCCCCTCCCAGTCCCCTCCCAGTCCGCTCCCCATCCCCTTCCACTCCCTTCCTAGTCCCCTCCCAGTTCCCACCCAGTCCCCTCCCTGTTCGGTCTCATTCCCAGCCCAGTCCCCTCCCAGTTCCCTACCAGTCACTGCCCAGTCCCCTCCAACTCCTCCCCAGCCATTCCAAGTGCCTCCCCATTCCTCCCAGTCCCTCCCATTCCCCACCCAGTCCCTTCTAGTCCCCTCCCTGTCTCCTCCCAGTCTCCACCCAGTCCCTCCCAGTCCCCTCTCATCCCAGTTCCCTCCCTCTCCCTCCCCAACCTATTCCAGTCCCCTCCCAGTCCCCTCTCCATCCCATCCCACTCCCTGCCCAGTCCCCTCCCAGTTCCCACCCAGTCCCCTCCCTGTTCGGTCTCATTCCCCTCCCAGTTCCCTACCAGTCACTGCACAGTCCCCTCCCAGTCCTTCCCAGCCATTCCAAGTGCCTCCCAGTCCCTCCCAGGCCCCACCCAGTCCCTCCTAGTCCCCTCCCTGTCTCCTCCCAGTCTCCTCCCTGGCCAATCCAGGTACCCTCCCAGTCCCTCCCAGTCCCTCCCAGTCCCCTCCCACCCAATCCCAGTGCCTACCAGTTCCCTCCCAGTCCCCTCCCCGTCATATACCAGTCCCTCCCAGTCCCATCCCAGTCCTTTTCCAGTCCCATCCAGTCCCCTCCCAGTCCCCTCCCAGTGCCATCCAGTACCTCCCAGTTCCCCCGCAGTCCCTCCCCATCTTCTCCCACTGCATCCCAGTGCCTCCAATTCCCCCACAATCCCTTCCAGTCCCCTCCCAGTACCTGCCCAGTCCACTCCCAGCCCATCCCAGTGCCTCCCAGTTCCCTCCCTCTCCCTCCCCGACCTATTACAGTCCCCTGCCAGTCCCCTCCCAGTCCTCTCCCCATCCCCTTCCACTCCCTGCCCAGTCCCCTAAAAGTCCTCCCCAGCCATTCCAAGTGCCTCCCCGTTCCCCCCAGTCCCTCCCCGTCCCCACCCAGTCCCTCCTCGTCCCCTCCCTGTCTCCTCCCAGTCTCCTCCCTGGCCAATCCAGGTACTCTCCCAGTCCCTCCCAGTCCCCACCCAGTCCCTCCCAGTCCCCTCTCAGTCCCCTCCCAGTCCATCCCAGTGCCTACCAGTTCCCTCCCTCTTCCTCCCAGTCATATACCAGTCCCTCCCAGTCCTTTTCCAGACCCTGCCAGTCCCGTCCCAGTCTCCTCCCAGTGCCACCCAGTACCTCCCAGTTCCCCCACAATCCCTCCCCGTCTTCTCCCACTGCATCCCAGTGCCTCCCAGTTCCTTCCAATTCCCCCACAGTCCCTTCCAGTCCCCTCCCAGTACCTGCCCAGTCCCCTCCCAGCCCATCCCAGTGCCTCCCAGTTCCTTCCTCTCCCTTCCCGACCTATTCCAGTCCCCTCCCAGTTCCCACCCAGTCCCCTCCCTGTTCGGTCTCATTCCCAGCCCAGTTCCCTACCAGTCACTGCCCAGTCCCCTCCCAGTCCTCCCCAGCCATTCCAAGTGCTCCCCGTTCCTCCCAGTCCCCACCCAGTCCCTCCTAGTCCCCTCCCTGTCTCCTCCCAGTCTCCTCCCTGGCCAATTCAGGTACCCTCCCAGTACCTCCCAGTGCCCCCCCAGTTCCCTCACATTTCTGTCACAGGCCCCTACCTGTTCCCTCCCAGTCCCTCCCTGTTCCCTCCCAGTCCCTTCAAATTCCTTCCCAGTCCCTCCCCCTCCTCTCCCAGTGCCTCCCAGTGCCTACCAGGTCCCTCCCAGTCCCCTCCCAGTCCTTACCAGTGCCTCCCAGTCCCCTCCCAGTCCTTTTCCAGTCCCCTGCCAGTCCTCTCCCAGTGCCACCCAGTCCCCTCCCTGTCCCCTAAAAGTCCCCTCCCAGTCTCCTCCCAATCCCCTCCCAGTCCCATTCCAGTCCCTCACAAGTCCCTTCCCAGTCTGACACAGTGCCTCCCAGTGCCCTCTCAGTCCTCTCCCCATCCCCCTCCACTCCCTGCCTAGTCCCCTCCCAGTTCCCACCCAGTCCCCTCCCTGTTCGGTCTCATTCCCAGCCCAGTCCCCTCCCAGTTCCCTCCCAGTTCCCTACCAGTCACTGCCCAGTCCCCTCCAAGTCCTCCCCAGCCATTCCAAGTGCCAACCGCCAGCACGTCCTGGTCAGCCCACGCAGGGGATCGCATGCGTTCCCTTCCAGGACAGATGCGGTCCCCGGTCACCTGAGAGCTAAGCGGAGGGACCGGGTCTGGGGAGAGAGCAACGTCCAGCAATAGCTAACAAACTGAAGCAGCCAGCACCAAAAGACATCCATGGCCTGAAACCGCCCCACGGCACCTACAAGCAGCCCCACTGACCCTGGGGCTCAGGGCTTTATTCTGCGGAGAAAACCTCTTCATGTCCCTCAGCTTGGGATTTTTTCCAGCCGGAGCGGCCTTCCCTTCCAAACATGCTGAACGTCCAGCAATAGCTCCCAAACCGAAGCAGCCAGCAGACTGGGATTTTTTCAAGCCAGAGTGGGTTCTCTTCCAAACTTTCAACAAAAAATTTGTATTTTCCACCTCAAATGTTGGCATGTTTCCCCAAAATGTCTAAATTTTCCCTCATGTGTCAGTATTTTTCTTCTAGGAATTGGAACTTTCCCTTAAAATTCTCTTTCCCAAAATTCTTGAAATTTCACCACAAATTTTCAATTTTAGTCTTAACATTTGAAAAATTTTCCAAGAAAATTTAGAAATTTCTTCTGAAAAACTGATTTTTTTCCCCAAATTTGATTTTACTCCTAAAGTTTTCTGCAAATTTTACCCAAAATGTAGACATTTCCAAAAGATTCTCCAGAAGTTCAAAAAATTTCCCCTAAAATTTGGTGGTTTTCCCTAAAATTTCTGAAATTTTACTAAAATTCTGACATGTCCACCCAATTTTTTTAAATTTCCACCATAATTTCAACATTTCCCCAAATTTTGAAAATCTCTCTAAAGTTTCTACAATTTCCCAAAATTTGACATTGCCATAAAATTAGAAATTTTCTCCTAAAACATTTTAATTATTCCCAAAAATTTCAGCATTTTTCTCCAAAATTCAAGTATTTTTCTCCAAAATTTCAGTATTTTCCCAAAAATGTTTGGAAGGGAAGGCCGCTCCGGCTGGAAAAAATCCCAAGCTGAGGGACATGAAGAGGTTTTCTCCGCAGAATAAAGCCCTGAGCCCCAGGGTCAGTGGGGCTGCTTGTAGGTGCCGTGGGGCGGTTTCAGGCCATGGATGTCTTTTGGTGCTGGCGGTTGCCACCTTATTCTTCAGCACCTATAAGAAACAAAAAACGAATCAAAACTGTGCGGGCGGGCGGTACCGCACGCCTCGACCCTGAACTCGACTCCCCGTCACCTTCTGAAAAGGAACGCGGCCTTCGTCTAGCCTGCTCGTTCCAGAGACGGACGTGCCGGCTGCCGTGGCTTGTATTTCCTACCGCGCTTAGAGATGCAAAATTACCGTTATGCTTGGAACTTACCCGGCCGGAGTTTCCTCCCCTGGAAATGTCCCCCTGCCGCTCGCAGAAGGGGTCCTGGGGAGGGGGGAGCTTAGGACCCCCCCCGAGACATGCAGAGACCCCCCCAGCAGCCCACATCCCCCAAAAACCCCTCACAGCCCCCCTGTACTACCGCAAAACCCCAGCTCTCCCTCAACCCCCCCCCCAGGAACGCCCCAATTGCCCAAAACACCCTCCCTGCCCCTCAGACCCTCCCCCAAACCCCTCCTCAGGACCTTCCTAACACCTCCTACCCCTCTCTTCCTGCCAAACTCCCCCCAGACCCCCTGGAACCCCTCCTAGGAACCCCAGGACCTTCCCCAGCACCTCCTAGGCCCCCTCTATGCCCCCAAAACTGCTCACAGCCCCCCTGCACCCCCCAAAACCCCACTCGACCCCTCTCCAGGGCACACGACCCTCCCAGAACCCCCCCAGAATCCCAAAACCCTCCCCTGGGACTCCCCCGGCACCTCATAGCTCCCCTGTACCCCCCCACACCCCTCTGAGACCCGCTGTACCCCCCCCCCGAGACCCCCTCGGAGCCCCCAAAACCCCTCCTAGGCCTCCCAAACTCCCCTGACCCCCCTCCCAAACCCCCGAATCCTCTATATGTAAGCAAGAAGCTTACTCAAACACTATCTAGACGAGCTGATCGTTAGGCCTTGTAACAGAACTGGTGCTAACAGCTTGCAAGTTAAAGTCCAAAGTTGTTGAACCCCCCCCAAGAGTCTATTTAGTGCAAAGTCAGGAGTGCTGGTAAAATGCCACGTATCCAGGAAAAAACCCTCAACAGCAACTATATAGGACTGAGTTGCCTTAAAAAGACACTGAAAAGGCAACACAAAATAAACGAGCCAAACATGGGCAAGACTACATCAATAAGTACTTTTGATTAGGGAGACGCTGGTCACTCTTAGCTACTTACAAAACGCTTACCTGAAAAGAATGAACCAAAACAACAGCAGTGACTCCAAGACTCCAACTGCAAAATGAAAACCAGAACAATACAACTGGAGACACAAAGCAGAATGAGCTGCCCCAGGCAAGGCAAGTACCTTATATGCCCCAGGCCCTGCCCCTGCCCCTACCACACCTGCCTGAAAGAGGGAGGTTCCTGATTGCAGAAGGATTAAAAGCAGCTGGAGGAGCAGGTCTGGCTCTACTGACTAGAGCTGTTTATCAGAGAAGGAATGCTGACTGTAGAAAGCGGTTCTTGCTGAAAACCCTTTCTACTCTGTTAAATATCCACAGTGATGATCAAACCAGGTATGTAAGCATGAGGAGCCAGTGGGAAGACCCTCTAATCCTGGGGAACAGGGACAGCCGCTTCTGGGGAACCCCCCTAATACTACTGCCCTGGGGATTTTTCTAGGCCAGAGAGGCCTCTGAGCCCAGAGGGAGGTTTCAGGCCATGTATGTGAAACCTACATGCACGGAAAGACATACATGGCCTGAAACCGCCCGAGGGGACTGGGCGGGGACTGGACAGAGAGTGGGAGGGGACTGGGAGGGGACTGGGAGGGGACTGGGAGGGGACTGGGCAGGGAGTGGGAGGGGACGGGGAGGGGACTGGGACAGAACTGGGAGGGGACTTGGAGGGCACTGGGAGGGACTGGGAGGGGACTAGGCAGGGAGTGGGAGGGGATGGGGAGGGGACTGGGACAGAACTGGGAGGGGACTTGGAGGGCACTGGGAGGCACTGGGAGGGGACTGGGCAGGGACCAGGAGACACTGGGAGGGACTGGGAGGCACTGGGAGGGGGTTGAGGGTGCCCCTCCCCCATTCCCTGACCCTCCCCCTCCATTTCCTGCTCTGATGTTGACCACAGGTTCTTGGGGGGGGAGGGGCTACGAGGGGGTGGGGGAGGGGCACCTATAGGGGGAGACTATGGGCTGGGGGAGGGGCCGGGGGCCGCTTGGCGAGGGGAGAGGGGCTCTGAGGGGTGGAGGAGGGGCAGCTCTCGAAGGGGTGGAGGGGGTGGGGGGTGGGAGAGGGGCATCCATTGGGGGGGGTGTCTATGGGGTGGGGGAGGGGCTGTAAGGGGTGGGGGGTGGGCTCTGGGTTGGGGGAGGGGCAAATCGGGGCGGGGTATGGGGGATGGGGGGTGGGGGAGGCCCATCCTCACTCCCTAGGGGGCGGGAGAGTGTCGTGCTCCCATCCCCGGGTCGGGGGTCCCTCAAGCCCCGTCCTTACTCTCGGGGGGGGGGGGGGCCCGGTCCTGCAGACCAGCCCGTGCTGGCAGGCGCAGAGCTGGTTGATGCTGAAGGCCAGCCCCCCGGGGGGGACGTGGCAGGGCTGGGCCGGTGGCAGGCGCGGCTGATAGACCCTCTCCCCGTGCTGCCGTGCGCCGCAGTCCCCCGACCCGCACTCCTCGTCCCGCTGGCACCGGACTCCTGGCGGGGAGAGAAGAGGGGTGAGGGGCTGGGGGATCCCCCACCACCACCCCCCATGCCAACCCCATCCCAGGTCTGCCCGGCACCCCGTTCCCATCTCAGGCTCCCCCCCCCCCTCCCCCATCCATCCTCCCCCCCGACCCCATCCCCATCCCACCCCCCACCCTGCCCCCCCCCTCGCTCACCGCATCCCATCCCTCTCCCACTCATCCCATCCCCATCAGCACTCCCTCCCAATCCCCAGCCCAGCCTCCCCAAAACCCCAGCCCAGCCCCCTCACCCCATCTCCATCACAGCCCCCCCAATCCCCATCACAGTCCCCTCACCCCATCCCCACTGCAGCCCCCCACCAGTCACCCCATCCCAACCCCCCATCACAGCCCCCCCAATCCCCATCACAGCCCCCCCAATCCCCATTGCAGCTCACCACCACCACCCACCCCATCCCACCCCATCCCACCCCATCCCAACCCCCATCCCATCCCATCCCCATGCCATCCCCATCCCAGCCCCGCCATCCGCCCCCAATCCCCATCACAGCTCCCTCACCCCCATCTCCATTGAAGCCTCCCCACACACCCCATCCCCCATGCAGCCCCCCACCATCCACCCCATCCCATCCCATCCCATCCCCATCCCATCCCCATCCCATCCCAGCCCCCCAATCCCCACTGCAGCCCCCCACCACCCACCCCATCCCACCCCATCCCAGCCCCCCCATCCGCCCTCCAATCCCCATCACAGACCCCTCACCCCATCCCCATTGAAGCCTCCCCACACACCCCATCCCCAGTGCAGCCCCCCACTACCCACCCAATCCCAACCCCCCCATCCATCCCCCTAATCCCCAATCCCCATCGCAGCCCCCCCACCCCCCACCCCATCCCAACCCCCCCATCCATCCTCCCAACTCCCATCCCCGTACCCCTCACCCCATCCCAGCCCCCCCAATCCCCATCCCCATTGCAGCCCCCCCACCCCATCCCAGCCCCCCCACCCATGCCACCCCCACCTCAGCCCCCTGCTCACCCTCCTGCCCGGGGGCACGGGCTGCTGGCACTTCCCAAACATGCAGAGGAGCCCGGGGGCGCAGAGGGTGTCCCGGCGGCACTACTGCCCCGCGGGACGTGTGGGCAGGCACAGCCCGAAGTGCTCGTCACAGAAGTACCCCTGGGCGCAGGGGGTGGCGGGGCTGCACGGTGTCACCTGCAGGGACACACACACACCACACACCCCCATGTCAGGGGCCGGGCCCCATTCCCAAGCACCCCTCACCCCATCCCCAGCACCCCTCACCCCATCCCCGAGCCCGGAAAACTTTGTTCCCACTTTAGGAAGTGGAGGGGGGGGTGGGGGGTGTAGGAGCATTTTAGGGGGGGTGAAGGCCAAGCTGGGGAGACCTATCCCCCTCAGACACACACACACACACACCCCGTCTGAGGTTGCAGGGTTTTCTCTCGGGAAAAGAAAACCCGGCAGTGATGGGGAGGGGTCTACAGTGCCGGGGGAGGGGGGGGGGGCGGTGTGGATGGGGGAGATTAGGGGAAGGTGTCGCGGCCACTGGAGCCCATAAAAGTCCTGCTCCAGGTGAGGCTCGAACTCACAACCTCGGCATTGCTCCGCGTACTGCCCTATAAGTACCGCGCGCTAACCGATTGCGCCACTGGAGCGCCCGGCGCCGCCCGCCGTGCCCGCGGCCTGGCCTGGCCTGCCCTCTCCAGCCGGACTGTCCTCCCTTCACCTCCTCCTGCAACCCCCCCGCCTGCACCCTCCCCCTGCCTCGGCCTGCACGCCCCCCTCCCCCTTGCCTACAACCCCCAGCTCCCTCCCTGCTTGCCACCCCCCAACACCTTCTGCACCCCCCAGCTCCCACCCTGGCGCTCACCAACCCCACCTCCCACCCCTGCTGCAACTCGACCCCCAGCAGCCCCACCACCCCCCATGTCCTCCAGGCTGACCTTCCCCTCTCCTCCTCCGGGCTGTCCCCCATCTCCCCCAGCATATCCCCCCCACCACCACCACCTCCCAGCACCTCCTCACCTCCTCCAGGCTGACCCCCAGCATCCCCCCCTCCTCCTCCAGGCTGTCCGTCTCCTCCATCTCCCCTCCTCTCACCTCCTCCAGTCTGTCCCCCACCTCCCCCAGAGCCCCCCACCCAGGACACTCCCCCCCACCTCCTCCGGCCTGCCTCCCACCTCCCCCAGAGCCCCCCCCCCCCCCCCGGACACCCCACCTCCTCCGGGCTGTCCCCCATCTTCCCCAGCATCCCCCCCTCCTCCTCCAGGCTGTCCGTCTCCTCCATCTCCCCCCCTCTCACCTCCTCCAGTCTGTCCCCCACCTCCCCCAGAGCCCCCCACCCAGGACACTCCCCCCCCACCTCCTCCGGCCTGCCTCCCACCTCCCCCAGAGCCCCCCCCCCCCCGGACACCCCACCTCCTCCGGGCTGTCCCCCATCTTCCCCAGCATCCCCCCCTCCTCCTCCAGGCTGTCCCGCCCCTCCCCCAGAGCCCCCCACCCAGGACACACACCCCCACCTCCTCCAGGCTGTCCCCCCGTTCCCCAGAGCCCCCCACCCAGGACATCCCCCCTCACCTCCTCCGGGCTGTCCCCCACCTCCCCCAGAGCCCCCCCCAGGACACCCCCCCCCACCTCCTCCGGGTTGTCCCCCATCTCCCTCAGCATCCCCCCCTCCTCCTCCAGGCTGTCCGTCTCCCCCATCTCCCCCCCCCTCACCTCCTCTGGCCTGTCCCTCCTGTGCCCCAGAGCCCCCCTCCCAGTACACACCCCCCTTACCCAGAGCCCCCCACCCAAAACACCCCCCTCACCTCTTCCAAGCTGTCCCCTCCCTCCCCCAGAGCCCCCCACCCAAAACACCCCCCTCACCTCTTCCAGGCTGTCCCCCACCTCTCCCAGAGTCCCCCACCCAGGACACCCCCCGGTCCCTCAGAGCCCCCCACCCAGGACACCCCCCCTCACCTCCTCCGGACCGTCCCCGGGGCCGGCGGTCCTGCCCAGCGCGGCGTCCTGGGGCAGGTGCCTGGGCAGCGCGTACATCCAGGCCCAGAGGTACCCGGAGGCGGCGGGCAGGAGCCAGGCAACGAGGCAGAGCCCAGCTGGGGACATGGGAGGTTTTTATGTAGCCCCCCAGCTCGCACCCTGGCGCTCAAATCTCGGCCCCCGCTGCTCAAACTGTTTGCCCCCCACCCCCGTAATTAGGGGGGAGGAGGCAATCAGGGGTTAAGGGATTAACATAATTGCCAGCCTCCCCCTCGCTGGGGGGAGCAGCCCCAAAGTAAACGGCCCCCTCGGAGCAGTCTGGCTCCAGCGCCGGCCCTGTGCAACTTGGGGTGCTCTTCCCCCACCCCCCCATTGCCATCTCCATCCCACCCCCACCCCATCGCCCCCATCCCACCGCCCCCATCCCCATCCCACACCAGCTCCTTGGGTACCCCTCCAGTCTGGGTAAGGGGTGGGGGTGGGGGTGATGGGTGCCAGCACCCAAAGTGACACCGTGTGACGTCGAGTTTGGGTTCTGGGGATCGTTCCCTTCCCTGGAGCGGGGGGGGGAGGCACACACCATCACCCCCAGGAAGGGCAGCAGTTGGTACCCACCCTGGGGTGCATGTGTGTTGTCCATCCACACCTCCCCACCACATCACCCCCCCTCACATCTGGCCCTGTGCACACAGGGTCCCCCCGGCGGTGACAGTGGGGGGAGGAGGGGGGGTGGTGACAGTGGTGTGACGGGGAGGGGAGGGGGGGGGGGGGTGTGACAGGCTTTACACCTTCCCTAACGGCTTCGCAAACGAGGTGTTGGCGTGTCCTTATCTCCCGGCTCCTTCCCCTCAGCGGATCCCCAGACAATCCCACCGCCGGTCCCCCAAACACCCGGGGGGGGCCGTGCCACCCTCCCCCCCCCGACCTCCCCAATACACTTCGGAGCGGGAAGAGCTGCCCCAAGAGCTGGTTCTCAGTGGTCAGGGGGGCTGCAGGCAACGCTTGGGCTGGGGGGTTGGTCCCAGGGTGGGAGCTGGGGGCTGGCTGGGAGTGGGATGCACCAGGGTCCCCCCCCTCCTTTGGGCTCCAGGGATTTGCCCTGCAGGAGATCACCCTCTCGTGGGAATCTCCTTCTCTTGCCTTGGGTGTTTCTTCGTGCCTCAGTTTCCCCACCCTGTAGGTGATGGGGCTGATGGGACAACAGGGCAGCTCATCGCTGGGACACCCCAGGACCAGTGGCTGGAAAACCAGGGCGGCTCCTTGCAACAACCCCCCTCATTCCCCACACCCCCCGCCTCTTCTCCCCATGACCCAAGAGGCGCCAGTGCCCAGGCCGAGCTGTGGCCCCCGCGCCACCCCCGCTCACCCCGCACCCGTTTGCACAGTGGCTTTAGGGAGCAAATATTGACCCCGCTCCCCATCCGTCCCCCACTGGGCTGGCACTGTCGTCTCCAGCTAATCCCCCCTCCCTTGCCCCCCACCCCCACACCCCCGCAAGCGCCGCAGAGACTCCGCGCAGCGGCTCCGCACCCCAAAACCCTGCGGCTCCCCGAGCGGCTCGGGGTGTGGGTGAGTGTGTGCACCCCGAGTCCTGCAGCACGGGGTCTGGGTCTGGAGAGCTCAGGGCGTCCCTGACGATGAGGTTTTGGGGGGCTGCCTGTGAGGTTTGGGGGCTTTCTGTGAGGTTTTGGGGGGGTGCTCGTGAAGTTTGGGGTCTGCCCATAGGGTTTTGGGAGACTGCCCGTCAGGTTTTGGGGCTCCTGGCGCCGCGTCACCCCAAAACTGCTGATCCCTGGGATGGGCGCAGGGGCCAGATCCTGCCTCTGTCCCCCACCCCTCCCGCTGGGCAGGTTGGGGGACACCGTGCGTGTGCGGGGCGGATGGGACAGGGGTGATATGGGTGTACAGGGGTGTGTGCAGAGACCTTGCACACTGACAACACCCATCCCGGGATACCGAGGCCAGCGCCGGGGGTATAGCTCAGTGGTAGAGCATTTGACTGCAGATCAAGAGGTCCCCGGTTCAAATCCGGGTGCCCCCTTATTTTTCTTGGGGGGGGCCTCCTCCCCGCCCCCCCCGCCCTACTTTATTTGCTCCCCAGCCCCGTGACAGCCGGGGGGGCCCGCATCCTGCTCCCCGCAGCCTCGGCTGTCCTCGGGTGTCCCCATCCCCTTTCCTCCAGGACAGACCCAGCTCCCCAGCAGGGACCCCAGAGCGCGAACCCCCCACCACACCCCCTCCAGCTTTGTCCGGAGCAGCCAAGGGGCTGCAGGGCCCCATATTCCCCCCCCTCCCCCCGCCAATTCAGATGCAGGCTGGGGTGTGAGGCTGGGGGAGCCAGTGTTGCTCCCCAAGCCCATGGCATATGGAGCATCCTTTGAGGGTGTTTGCACCCTCCTTCTGCCCTGCCGCCCCACCCCGGGGTGCCCCTGCCCCCCTCCTCTGTGTGTCCCCCCCCTCAGGGCAGAGCCACCTCCCGAGCACCAGGGACAGAGGGGCTGGGGTGCAGCTTGAGCCCCCAAACGCTGCCCAAAACGCTGCCGGGGGCTCTGCGGCGCCAGCTGGACCCCCCCCCACCCTGAGACCCCACCCTGGGACCCCCACCCCACGACCCCCATCTTCCCCTCCCCCCCCGGTAACCAGTGCTGTAGCTGCAAAGGGAATTTGGGGGGGGTGGGGGGGATGGGGAAGGAGGGAGGCGAGGGGGCGTCTGTGCCGCGGAGTCACCACTGTGGGGCTTTGCCGACGGGGGTCCCGAGGGGTGCGGAGGGACACCCGATACACACAACACGGCCGCCTAGATTGCCGGGCCGCGGGCTGCCTGGGGGGGGAGCACGTACCCCGCAGGGTTGGGGGGGGGCTCAGCCGAGCATCCCTCCCCCTTACTCCTGCTCGCGGTGTGGAAAGGAGGGGGGGACATTCCCATATCCCCCCACCCCCCCTCCATTGCTGGGGGGGGCCCGGGAGGGGATGCTCAGCACATGGAGACCGATTTCCCTGGGGGGGAGCGCAGGCTCGGGGCAGCCGCCAGCCCTCCCGGCATGGGGGGGGGGACACGCTGCCCGAACACCCGCCCCCCCCGGGCTCGTTGGAAGGGAGGGAGAAGGGGGGGGGTACTATCGCCGGCCCCACCCCCGGCCCCTCCCCCTGCCCCACCCCCGGTTCCCTCCCGGGCTCCTGCTCCGTGCGTGGTTCCCGGGGGTGCCGGCCCGTGGCGGGGCGCTGAGCCCCCCCCCCCCCCCTCCCCCAGCACAGCCGGGGCTGCGCGGGGTTCGCCGCCCGCAACATGTGCGGAGGGGGCCTGATCCTGCTCTGCCTGCTGTGCGGGGCGAGGGGCGCAGGTAGGGGCCGGGGGGAGCAGGTTTGGGGGCTGGGGGGTACAGGGAGGGGCTGGGGGGGCGCAGGTAAGGGCCGGGGAGTGCAGGTTTGGGAGCTGGGGGGAGCAGGTTTGGGGGCCGGGGGCTACAGGGAGGGGTCGGGGGTCGCGGCGGGCGAGCTCGCGGCGGGGGTCCTGGGAGTACGGCCCCGGGGCGGGGGGGGTTCCGGTGCGCAGCGTCCCGCACGGCCCAGCATGCACTCTTTGCTCGTGGGCAGCGGGAGGCGTCCTGTCCGTCCGTCCGTCCTTTGCGGGTGGGTCTGTCGCCCCCCGGGCACGCAGCTGCGTGTCACGCTGCCACCCCCCGCCCTCCCCCGGCACCCCCAGGGCCAAGGTGCTGGCGGGTGGCTTGGACACCCTCCCCCCCGCCGCCGCCAAACCAGCCGTAGTGCAGAGGTGGGGGGGGGGTGCCTCCACCTAGGATTCACCCCCCCTCCGTCCCGGGGGGCTCCGTGGCGTGGCCGGTGCTGGCCGGGCTGTGGGTGCTGCCGTGAGGTTTTGGGGAAGCATCTGTGAGGTGGGGGGGCTCGTTCAAGCCCTGCCTGGGGGAAAGGCAAGGCTCTGCTCCCCAGGGCACCTCCAGTGCCCCCAGGGAAGGGGGGCACGACCCCCTTCCCCAATCCCTGGGCAGTGGGGTGCATATCCCCCCCCCCATCCGCCAGCTCCCTCCCTGCCTCAGTTTCCCCTCCCGGAGGCGCTGGGGACAAACCAACCCCCTTGGGAAAGCTCCAGAGGGGACCAGGAGCTCATTAAGCATCAATTAGCTCCCTCTCCCCGGGGGAGGGGGCACACACACACACACTGCGTACCCCCTCCCAAAGGGCGAGGGAAGCAGCCTGTGGTGGTGCCTGGGGACAGACAGACAGACAGACGTCCTGGCTCTGTCCCTGCCCGTGGGACGAGACGGTGACATCCACCCATTATCATCAACCCCCCCACTCCTCCCCAACACCCCTCCCCAAAAACCGCTGTGCCTGTTTCTGGCCTCAAATTCCCCCCCTGGGGCATGCAGGGCGGGGGGGGGAAGGGACATGTTTCTTTGGGAAAGGGAGATTTGGACTCTGCTCTTGGCACGTGCCCCCCCCGCCCCAAACCAGCCCAGGGGAGGGGACTGATAGCTGAAGCCACATCTCCCCCTCCCCACCTTCCCCCCTCATCGCTGGGGCCTTGAGCTGAGCTGAGCTGAGCTGGGCTGGGGTGGGGCGGTTATAAGGGTTTTGCCTCCTGGCACCCCCCCATCCCACCTCTCCTCCCCAGGCCATGGGTGTCCATCACCATCCCTGCACCCTGTGTGTCCTCCCCCGCCCCCCCCCATCCGAGAAGCCCTTCCCTACTTCCCCATCATCACACCGATGGTGCTGATGGGCGCTGAGACCCCCCCAAAACTCATCTCACCTAAAGCACAAGCTGCCTTGCTGGGTGCCAGGGCACCCAAACCCACAGGCGGGTGCCCTCCTGGTGTGAGACCCCCCCACACCCATCCTTGTGCCCCACCCCCTGACCCAAGAAGCCCTTCCCCACCACTGATGCTGCTGATGGGTGCTGAGACCCCCCAAACTCACCTCACCTAAAGCACAAGTTGCCTTGCTGGGTGCAAGGGCACCCAAACCCCAGGGCAGTGAGACAACCCCCACACCCATCCTTGTGCCCCCCCAGGACACTCCCCCAGAAGCCCAGCTCTGGGGACCTCACCAGGGACAGAGGGGACCCACATCAGGCAGGACCTGCTGGGGGGCAGCCTGGCCATCGACACGCTGCTGGCCAACGAGACACGTATCGTGGTGAGTCGGGACCCCCGGTGCTGCCCCCCCAACCCCACCAATCTCCCCCCCCAGCTCCCAGCCCTGTCCCAAACCACCCAGAGCTATTTCCAGGCTGGGCAGGGAGCTGCTGGGGACACTGGGTCCCATTTAGAGTGTGGGGCTGGATCCTGGCAGCCCAAGGGGGATCATTACAGCCCTGGGGATGGTTCTCCCTGCCCACAGTGTGACCAGGAGCTGGGGCCACCACCCCTGAGCTGGGGATGGCCAGAGATGCTTCCTCAGCTGTGATGCCACGTGTGCAGGGCAGGGTGCTGCCCTAGGTCCTGGGAGTGGGTGGGGGGGGGGGGGGTATGTGGGGGGAGGGGGCTGTGTGGGGAGCAGTGTCACCTCCTGGGACATCTCCCTGGGTTCTCTGATCACACTGGGATTGGGGGGGGGGGGGGGGATTGTGCTGGTTGGTGCCAAGGGCAGGTCCCAGCTGCTCCAAGCCATATTGGGGTGTGGGGTCACATCCCCACGGAGCAAAGCTGGGTAACACCAGCCCTGTCACCCACCCTCTGTGTTTGTGTGTGTGTGTGTGTGTGTGTGTGTGTGTGTCCCCTCCACCCCTGGCTGCAGGAGGACAACCACAGCTACTACGTGTCACGGATCTATGGGCCAGGGGATGCCTGGCTGAGGGGGCTGTGGGTGGACATGGCAGCAGCCAACAGGAGCCAAGTGAAGATCCACGGGATCCTCTCCAACACACATCGACAGGCTTCGGTGAGCCTGGGGGGGTTCCCCAAGTCCCCATCCCAAGGGGTAACCCCATTCCCCAAGGGGAAAACCCCCTTGGGTGGCACCTCGGGTTGGGGCAGCAGCTCCATGTGCCCATCACAGCCCAGGAACCCACAGAAGAGGCTGGGGAAGCGTTTGGTCTGTCCTGGAAGCCCCCACTCCCATCTCTGCCCCACCCCTCCAGGCACCAGCCCCAGGAGCTTGCTCCAAACTGGGCAGATGTGGTGCTAGTGGGCACAGATCCGTGTGTGTGTGTGTGTGTGTGTGTGTGTGTGTGTGTTTATCCCGCCCCCACCTCCAGCTCCTCACCCATCCATCTGTGGGGCTGAGCTCTCAGCTTCACCAGATTCTCAGCCCCATCTCCCCATCTCCCCCCCAGAGAATCGTCCTCTCCTTTGACTTCCCCTTCTACGGCCACCTCCTGCGACAGGTCACGATAGCCACAGGCGGTGAGTGGGGCTGGGGCAGGTTGGCATCTCAGCGTGGGGAGGGCTGGGTACAGCTCTGGCACAGGCTCCATCCTCCCCCCTGCATCCCATCCCCCTCCACCCCCCATTAGCTCAGATGGGGCAGGGGGAGCTACAGCCCCTCACACTTTCTCTCCCCATCCCCCAAATCCCCCCCCCCCCCATCCTGCTGCTGGTGCTCAGGGAGCTGGATGCTGCTGGTGGCTCGGTTTCCATAGCAGTGGAGGGGATGCTGAGTGGGGGGTCTCACGGGCTTGGAGAAAATCTGGGAGGGGAGGTGGGGGTGGGAGAACCAGGGCAGGGTGGTGGGAGGTCAGGAGGAGGGGGAGGGTTGTAGGAGCACCCTGGCAGTTGGGAAGGACGATGGGATCCTGGGCTCCATCAGCAGAGGGGTGGCAGCAGGGACAGGGAGGGGATTGTCCCTCTCTGCTCTGCCCTGTGAGGCCCCAGCTGGAATCCTGTGTCCAGAGCTGGGGCTCCAGTTCAAGAGAGATGTGGGGCTGTTGGAGAGGGGTCAGAGGAGCCACGGAGATGCTCAGAGGACTGGAGCAGCTCTCCTACAGAGAGAGGCTGAGGGAGCTGGGCTGGGTGCGCCTGGAGAAGAGAAGGGTGTGGGCGGACCTCATTGCAGCCTGCCAGTCCCTGAAGGGAGCAGAGGAACAGGAGGGGAATCAGCTTGTTCAAGGGCAGAGCCTGGCAGTTCAAGGGGGCTGGAGTGAAGCTGGAGGAAGGAAGGGGGAGAGGAGAGATTGGGGGGAAGTTCTGTCCAGAGAGAGTGGTGAGGGGCTGGCAGGGGCTGCCCAGAGAAAGGGTGGGTGCCCCATCCCTGTGGGTGTTGAAGGCCAGGTTGGCTGGGGCCCTGGGCAACCTTGTGTAGCTCCAGGCCTGGAGGTTGATGGTGCTGCCTGTGGCAGGGGGTTGGAGCTCTGTGACCCTTGGAGTCCCTTCCAACCCAGACCAGGCTGGGATTCTCTGATTCACCCTGGGGTGGCAGAGGGGAGCGTGAGCTGCTTCCCCCTCCTCTGCTCACCCAGGGTTTATCTTCATGGGAGATGTCATCCACCGGATGCTCACGGCCACCCAGTACATTGCTCCCCTCATGGCCAACTTCAACCCCAGCTTCTCCCGCGACTCCACCATCCGTTACCTGGACAATGGTGAGTCCTGCTCTGAAAACTGGATGAGGCTCAGCTCTGCGGGGCTCAGAGAGGGGCTGGGGCTGGGTGAAGCTGCAAGGAGCCCAAGAGGAGGAGGGGGGTTGGGTTTGCGGAGGGGCAGCCAGGAGGTTCACTTGGAGCTTCACCACCAGGACTGGGTCGGGCTGTCGGGGTGTGGGGTGAGGAGAAGTGAGGGGACCATTGGCTGGTCTGTGCTGCAGGGACGGTGTTCGTGGTGCAGTGGGACAAGGTCTATCTGCAGGGGAAGGAGGACATGGGCAGCTTCACCTTCCAGGCAGCCCTGCACAGCACCGGCAGGATCGTCTTTGGCTACAAGGAGGTGAGAGATGCTCCCACAGTAGATGGCACGGCCAGGGGGGTCCCTGCAGGGATCTGGATGTTCCCAGAGCCCCCAAAGCACTTCCAGTCCCTGAAGGGAGCAGAGGAACAGGAGGGGAATCAGCTTGTTCAAGGGCAGAGACTGGCAGGACAAGGGGGCTGGAGTGAAGCTGGAGGAGGGAAGGGGGAGAGGAGAGATTGGGGGGAAGTTCTTTGCAGAGAGAGTGGGGAGGGGCTGGCAGGGGCTGCCCAGAGAGGGGGTGGGTGCCCCGTCCCTGGGGGTGTTGAAGGCCAGGTTGGTTGGGGCCCTGGGCAACCTTGTGTAGCTCCAGGCCTGGAGGTTGGTGTCCCTGCCTGTGGCAGGGGGTTGGAGCTCTGTGACCCTTGGGGTCCCTCCCAACCCAGACTAGGCTGGGATTCTGTGGGTCTGTGTGTAAAGCACTGGAGAATCAGCACCCTGGGTCCCTCTCAACCTCTCTCCCTGGCTGCAGATCCCTGTGCCAGTCCTAGGGATCAGTGCCACCCAGCACCCCGTGAAGGCCGGGCTCTCTGATGCCTTCATGATCCTCAACCCATCTCCTGATGTGCCCGGTGAGTTGCTGCCCTTGGGGCTCTGCGGCTGAGGGACACCCCCTGATCCCACCCTTGGGGATGCTAATGCTCACGGGGGAGGAGAGGGGAGAAGTCCTCTCCTCACCTCTGGGTGCTTCCAGACACGGGGACGGGTTTTTTGGATTCACAGTGGGGAGCATGGGGGGGGTGTGAGGGGTTGTGCAGGGCTGGGCTGCACGGGTCCCCGCGTGTCCCTTGTCCCCAGGTGCATCTCTCCTCGGGTGCATCTCTCTTGGGGTGCATCTCAGGGTTCATCTCTCCTGGGGAGCATCTCTCTTGGGGTGCATCTCTCCTGGGGTGCATCTCAGGGTGCATCTCTCCTGGGGTGCATCTCTCTTGGGGAGCATCTCTCCTGAGGTGCATCTCTCTTGGGGTGTAACTCAGGATGCATCTCTCCTGGGAAGCATCTCAGGCTGCATCTCCCCACACCCACAAGCACTGGGTGCTCCACATTCCTCCCAGCAAAACCATACTCTGAACCCCCCACACACTTCCCCCCCCAGCACCTTGCTTCTCCCTCCACCCCACGGGTTCCCCTTTGCAGCCCCCCCCAAGCTACCTCCCCGAGCTTTCCCCATGCAGGTGGGTGCCCCATGGGGTGCCCCCTGTGCTGGCTGGGGCAGGGGGTGTGAGGTGGGCTCCTGAAGCCCAGCCTGTGCTGCAGAGTCGCGCCGTCGGACCATCTATGAGTATCACCGTGTGGAGCTGGACACCAGCAGGATCACCAGCAGGTCGGCTGTGGAGTTCACCCCGCTGCCCAGTGAGTGGGGGGGGGGGGCCGCAAGGGGGGGGGCTCGGGGTGTCTTTCCTTCCCATGTTGCACCCAGCAACTCACCTGCCTCCTGTTCACAGCCAGAACGTCTGCGGAGAAGGGTTGGATGGGTGCTGGGGGGGATTGATGGAGGTTTGATGGATGCTGGGGGGGTTTGATGGGTGCTGGGGGGATTGATGGGGGATTTGATGGGTGATAGGGGGGTTTGATGGGTGCTTGGGGGGGTTTGATGGGTGCTGGGGGGGTTGATGGGTGGTGGTGGGGTTTGATGTATGCTGGGGGGATTGATGGGGGGTTTGATGGGTGCTGGGGGAGTTGGATGGGTGGTGGTGGTGTTTGATGGGTGCAGAGGAGGGTTTGATGGGTGGTGGGGGGGTTTGATGGGTCCTGGGGGGTGGTGGGGGTGTTTGATTTTATGGGTTCGGGGGGGGGAGGTTGCTGGATGCTGGGGGGGTTTGCTGGATGCTGGGGGGTTGGATGGGATGGGTGCTGGATGTGTGCTGGGGGGTGGGTTGGGGTCCCCCCATGCAGGGGGATGCTCTCAGCCTGTGCTCTTGCTGGGCTGTGGCCGGCCCCTCTCTGCTCTCTGTGCAGCCTGTGTGCAGCAGCAGAGCTGCCAGTCCTGCCTGGGCTCCGCGCTCACCTTCCCCTGCAGCTGGTGTCACGTCCTACACAGGTACCCGGGGTGACGGGGTGACAGGGCTGGCAGGGCACGTCCAGCTCCAGGCCTGGGGCCTCTACTGGTGTTGCTGGGAGGAGGATTATTATTTTCCATTTTCCCCCTTGCTGTGATGCTCTGGAGCTGCTCTGGTGCTGAGCTGGGGCTGAGCTGGGAGCTGCTCTGGGGCTGCTCTGGGGCTGAGCAGGGCTGAGCTGGGAGCTGCTCTGGGACTGAGCTGGGGCTGAGCTGGGGCTGAGCTGGGAGCTGCTCTGGGGCTGCTCTTGGTGCTATTCTGGTTCAGAGCTGTTCCCATCTCCAGTTCCAAGCCACAGCCAGGTGTTTCCTGAGGCTGGGGCTCTGTGTCCTCAAGTTTTTGCTGCAGCAGCTGGAACAAGTTGAGACCAGAAGGAAAATTCCCATTTTCCTTTGGTCAGTGAGGTGAAACTGGGGGGGAGTGGGAGGGGGAAACGGCTGCGACATAGGCTGTGCCACAAGGACACAGAGCCAGGGATGCTCATCCCTCCATGGGGTCAGACCCCATTTTTGGGGGATGGGACACAATCTGGAGGTGGGGGGGAGGAGCACTTGATCTTTTTGGGGGTAAGCAGAAGATGTGGGGTTGGCCCCATCCCATCCTGCTCCGTGCTCTCTCCTTCAGCTCAAGCACTGGGACAGGGAGCAGCAGCTTAATGAGCTTCTCCTGAGATGCTTATTTAGAGCTGGTGGCAGGGGAGGGGACCCAGTGACACAGATCCTCACAGGCAGCACTGGGAAATACCTGGCTCCCTGGGGGGGACACATGCTGCCCAGCCCCTTCCCCACCCCCCCCAGCACAGAGAGCCTCTGCTCACCCCAGCATTGCTTGGGCACTGCCCCACCCCCCTCCACACCCCTTGAGCCCCCTCCTCACACACAGAGGTTTTGGGGGGAAGATCCTGAGGTATCAGTGAAGGGAGCTGATAACTCAGCGCTGATCTGATGCCTTTGGGTGTGCAGGGGGACAGCCTGGGCAGGGGGACAGCCTGAGCAAAGGGACAGCCTGAACAGGGGCTGGGCAGGGGACAGCCTGAGCAGGGGGACAGCCTGGGCAGGGGGACAGCCTGGGCAGGGGGACAGCCTGGGCAGGGGACAGCCTGAGATTTAAGCCTGGGCTCCTCCTGGCTGTCTGCAGGGCAGTGGAGTCTGTGTTGCTGCTCTTGTTGGACTGAGGGCTGTGCCTGAACCACAGATCTCAGCAGGACCCCAAGTTCTTTGTGGCTTCTCCCCTTTTGGGGTGAATAAGTGGTTTTATGAGCTGAACCCCTGATTCACATCCTGGTGGTCCCCAGAGACTTCCCAAAGGTCTGAGTGCTTCTTCCTTCCCTCTGTTTCTGTAGAGGTTTTCTCTGGATGGTGTTTTTCCCAGTTCTAATTTCTTGAAGATGTTTTTCCTGTGCAGATGTTGCTGGAAAACAAACAAACCCAACCCCCTCCTCCCCACCCCCCCAAAAAAACCACCCCCACCCAAAAAAACCCCAAACCCAAGTCACCCCTCCAAACACAAACCAAACCTAACCACTCATGAAGATCATGGCCCTGGCACAGAGTCAGGGGGATGGAAAGTCAAACTCAGCCCCTGGGTTTTTCCTGTTCCGGACCCTCTCCTCCACTCTGAAGGGGAACATTTGGGTCCTTCCAGCATAGCTGCACTGGAAACCCCACGTGTCCAGGGGCTGACTGAGATGTCATAGAATCACAGAGTCACAGGGGTGAGAAGGGACCCCCGGAGCCCATGGGGTCCAACCCCCTGCCAAAGCAGGGTCCCAGGGACAGGGCACACAGGGCAGTGTCCAGATGGGGCTGGAATCTCTCTAGAGAAGGAGACTTCACACCCCCCTGGGCAGCCTGGCCCAGGGCTCCCTCACCCTCACTGGGGAAAAGTTCTTCCCCAGCTTGGTGGGGAATGCCCTGTGCTCCAACTTGAGGCCATTGCCCCTTGTCCTGTCCCCACAGACACTGAGAAGGGGCTGCCCATGTCCCCCTGTGTGCCACCCTTCAGATATTGATAACCATTAATCAGATCCCCCATTAGTCTTCTCCAGGCTGAACAGCCCCAGCTCCCTCAGCCTTTCCTCCCAGGGGAGATGCTCCAGGCCCTTCAGCATCTCCCTGTCCCTCCTCTGGACTCTCTCCAGGAGATCCCTGGCTGGTTGATCCCAGGGAGCCCAGCACTGGACACAACACTCCAGCTGGGGCCTGAGCAGGGCAGAGCAGAGGGGGAGGATCCCCTCCTGTGACCTGCTGCCCACATTCCTCCTGATGAGATAAAAACATCGATAGCAGTCTGAGTGTCTGTAGCTCTGTCTGAGTGTCTGTTCCCAGCACTGGGGGCTCCTGGGCAGTTTGGAAGCCCCCAGCGATGGCACACACGTGAAGAGGGTGAGTGGGTGTTACACCAGGGGCTCACACTGCTTTTCCCCACAGATGCTCCAGTGGTTTTGACCGGTACCGTGAGGAGTGGCTGTCCTACGGCTGCGGCCAGGTGAGGCTGAGGGGTGAATCCTGCTCTCAGGTCCTGGGCTAGGAGTGATGCTGAACCACGGGAAAAAAAACAGTGGCTGTATCCCTGCTGGGGGAATTCCCTCTGGGCTCCCTGGACAAGCTGAGCATCCCTTTAGATGCCCCTTTCCCATGGGAGTAGGACATCTGAGGGGCTTCCTGCAGGATGGTGGCTCTGCTGGAAGGGTTAAAAGAGGGTCCATCGCATCCCACAGCCTTACCTGAGGGTCCCTGCCAGGGGTCTTGTGTCTGTGCTGGATGCTGGGGAAGATGCTGGGGGTTCCCAGACAGTGCAATCCAACCCAGGGTGGTTTTTCCACCTTGGGAAGTGTGACTCTTTCCTACTCAAGAAAGGAGCCCTTGTGATCTGGGCTGGTTCTGGTGCAGTGGCCTCGTTAGAGTAATTATCTGGGCGCTGGATGAACTAGTTCCTTTGTCTCAGGAAGATCAGTGCTGACCAAACATCTGTTTCTGCTTTGGGTGTGGGGTGGGGTTTGTTGTTGTTTTGCCTTTTTGGTTTCCATCCTCTGAGAACTCCACTTTGGTCCCTGTTATCCAAAGGGGGGGGTGAGGACAGAGGAGGGGACAGGACCTATGGAAGAGCCTTCAGTGATGCAGGGAGGTCAGACCTTGATGGATCATTGCCATCTATCCTACTTAAGTGGGTCCCAAACTTTCCCTCCTCTTGTGTAACACCACCCCCATCCACACCCCCTCTTTCCCCTGGCACTCCTGGACCATGTCCCCCTCCTGCTGGGTTGGAACTCAAGTGATGGGAATCCCAGAGCCTGGGAAGCTCCCTGGCACTGCTGCTGGAGGAGAGCTGTGAAAAGTGACTGTTCGCTCTTCCCTTCCCAGTCGGATGAGAAGACCTGTGAGGATTTAGCAGAAGGAGACCAGTACTCAGCACCTCCTGACAGCTCCTCCTCAGCGCTGGGGGAGGACGTCACCACCTCCACGGCCTCGCTCTTCCTTGACAGCCTCACTACAGAAGGTGAGGATGGCAGGGACACCTCGTCCTCCTGCTTATCCCCCAGGGGTCTTTCAGTCCCTGCCTGAATCTGTCGTGAGGCACAGGGGCAGGGAGAGCACAGGAGGTGACTTAGGGGACATCCAAGGGCAGCCGCAGAGTTGCTGCTAGGCGTGCTGTGGTAAGGGGGAGGATGAAACCCTCCAGTGGGAAGGGTTTGTGCTTGTATTGCTGCTGCCTTGCGCATTCCTGAAGGTCAACAAGCAACTGGTTCCCCATGAGCAGCCTCCTCAGCATCTCCCCAGCATCCTACACAGGTTCCTGCTGTCCATAGGTCCGTCCTCACTGGTGCCTCAGAGCTGCCAGGACTTCTCAGGGCAGCAGCCCCGCAGCACAGGCAGGTGGTTGCCCTCTCTGCTCCAGCCTAGGGAAGCTCTGTGGAAGAAGATCTGGAGTTTCCCTTGGGACACCCATGTTCTAAAGCTTGATAATCCTATTAACACAGGGCTGGCTCCTCGGGTCCTAGCGGCAGGTATCACTTCAATTTGGCTGCTTAGTAGTCCCTAACACAAACTGCTAATTGGAATAAATAGAAAGGAACATTAGTAATTGTCCTTCAGCCATGGGAAGGAGCTGGGGGGGAGGAAGGGAGAGCCTGGCTGACAGGGCTGACTTTGCAAGGAGCAATTAAAGGAAGGGGGAGTGCAATGCCACCACTGAGATTATTTTCCAACTCGCCGCCAGTTCCTGGAAAAAGAACAAGAGGCTTTTCTGTGACACAGTCAGGCATGAAGTTCATTTGCAGTCTTGGAAGGAAACAAACAGGCAGCTGCATCGGGCAGGGAACTTTATCTGGAGAAGCCCAGCAAAGGAACAAGGGAAGCAGAGGAGCGGGACGCACCCCTCTGCCCCTCCCCAGCCGGCCTGTGCCCTGGCTCTGCTGCCAGAGGGGTTTGTCAGCGGGTCTGGCTGGCCAGTGAGCAAGTGTGTAGGGGTTCAGGGTGCTGAGTTCAGCTGGGATCGTGAAGTGGAGACTGTTGAAGCACAAAAGCCTTGTACAACGTAACCTGGTGCTTCCAGAATGGGATGAAGAACGGAATCAGGATTTGGGGTCCCACGCATGGCGTTACAGCGTGACCTCCCACCCCTTTATTTGGGATGTGTTAGCATCATCACTGCATCATCATCATCATCATCATCACTGCATCATCATCATCATAACTGCATTACCATCATCATCAGCATGACTGCATCATCATCATCACTGTATCATCATCGTCACTTCGTTAGCATCATCATCACAGGCTGCCCAGAGAGGGGGTGGGTGCCCCATCCCTGGGGGTGTTGAAGGCCAGGTTGGCTGGGGCCCTGGGCAACCTTGTGTAGCTCCAGGCCTGGAGGTTGGTGGCCCTGCCTGTGGCAGGGGGTTGGAGCTCTGTGACCCTTGGGGTCCCTCCCAACCCAGACCAGTCTCTATGATTAGCATTATCACTACATTAGCCTCATCACTGCATTATCATTGTCACATCATCATTGCATTATCATCATCATCATCATCATCATCATCATCATCATCATCATCACTGAGTTAGCATCATCACTGCAGGGTATTGCTGCAAAAGCCACCCTCTGAACAGGCACCCATGGGGGTTGGGGGCCCACCCAGGGTTCATTTGTTGCTCTCCTTTGCACACTTAGTGTGTTTAAAGCCTGCTTCCCTTTGGATGTTTGTGCTCCAGGCACCAGAAGGTCAATAAACCACAGGCCCTGGGCTTCCACCCATCTCAGAGGGTTTAAATCTCTCACAGGCCACATAAAGGCTGTGCAGGAGGGCTCTGCCCTCGCAGTACGGGGGTGGACGCAGGTGGGAAGCACGTGGAGCATCACAGAAAGCTCCTAAATTGACTTTTTTTGCCTGTTTTTCTCCTTTCAGATGACACAAAGCTCAATCAGTATGCAGGAAGCAATGGTAAGCCTTTACCTTCCACTGCAACCCCATGCAGGGGAGCTGAGGGTGGGCAGGGGAAGCTGAGATTGGAGGGATGCAATCAAGATAAGACTCCTATTGTCCTGTATCCTGATTAACACGATTCCAGGTAGAGAAAAGTGAGAGCTGGGACCAATCCATTCTACCTGGCTGTAGTTTATCTGCTGGCCCCGCTGTGCAAGGAGAGGATGAGGAGTTCTTCTCCCTTTCTGTGTCATTCCCTCTCTCCACACAGGCACAAAGTCCCTTTTCCTTTGGGATCTCCCCAGCGGTGCCAAAGAGCAGCATGAAATCCAGATTTACAGAGTGTCCTTAGCCCAGCTTTGCCTCTTTCACCTCACAAATCCTTTCTCAGCCCCTGGCTGTCCGACAGCCCTGAGGGCAGGGAACCCAACTGCTGCTGCCATGCTCCTACTCATATTGAAGTACGGGGTGCGGGGTGGGGGGGATTCGAGCTGGATTCAAGCCAGATTTGAGCTGGATTCGAGATGGATTCAAGTGGGATTCAAGTGGGATTTGAGCTCTCTCTGCCTGACATGGGGTTTGTGAGAGCTGTGGTCAGATGAAAGCCACCAGCGTCTCCCTCTGACCTGATACCAGCTCTGGGAAGTAAAACTGGCCAAACTGGGTGCAGGCTGAGCTCCTCTGCAGATGCTCTGAGGTGCCCCATCTTCCCAGTTTCAGCCAAATCGCTCCCCAGAAGGTGGGCAGCATGGCTGGTCCAGGCCGTGGCCCCTCCGGAGCTCTGTAGGGCTGCGGGTGGGATGCACTGAGGACCCCCCAGCAAAAGGCTAACAGCTTCCTGTCTGAGGAGCAGCCCATATAGAAGGAATTTGGGCTGGAGAGGGGTTCTGCATGGTGCTGGCTTCATCTTCCTTCAAACCAGCCACTGCTGTCATACGAAAGGAATGCTGGCACTTGGACAGCATCTCTCCAGGGCATCTTCCCCTCCTGATGAGGCCGGGAGCGGGTGGTTGAGTTGCTGGGTCTCACTTTGCTTTTCCACCCTTTCCTCTATCCAGCTCTCAGCACAGTCCAAGACTCACCTGGATCCTTTTTTTTCCACAGGTTTGGGGAGCAGCCTTCCCTCCAAGAAAGCAGGCACCCCGATTCACACAGGTACCATCGTGGGCATCGTCCTGGCTGTACTGCTCATCGCAGTCATCATCCTCACTGGGATTTACATCAACAGCCACCCCACCTCCACTGCTGCCCTGTTCTTCATCGAGGTGAGTGGAGAACCTGGTCCTTGGCTGGGTGTCTTTTTCCCCCCTCTCCCTCTGCTACCAAGACAAACCCTGTCCTTCCAGAGAGGAGCAGGGAGCAAAGAGGAGCAAGAGGGAGAGTTCACACCTGGGTTTCTTTTCACAGTCCCACAGTCACAGCTCCCAGCCTCCAGCTGATGGTGTTTTAAACTTAGGCTCTCTCCCTCCCACGTGGGTTTATTTTGCTCCCTTTCACATGCTCCCTTTCACACATCGCCTTCCTCTCCCCTTCCACCTGCTCGCAGCCCAGTTGGAGGGCTGGGTTGGAGCTGTGACACAGTTGGGATGGGTGCTTCTCCGCTCGCCCAGCTGGCTTTTGTTGACTGGAGTTGTCAGCCTCCACTGATGGATGTTGTGCCATCAGCTGCTCTGAGTGGTGGTGTGAATGCTCTAAAAGGGAGGGTTTAATTCTCAGGGAAGACGGGGGGTCCAACAGGCTCCATCTGCTCTTCAGAGCCTGCAGGCCGCTTGGTGCAGGATCCTGAGGCAGGGAGAAGCAGGCTGAGGCCTGGCACCGGAGCTGCTGTGGAGGGAGCGAGCGACACTCATCCCTCAGCCATCCCTTAGCACTCACTGGCTTCTTCCTGAAGCACTTCTTGTTCCTCCATCTGCCCTGTTTGCAGGGACAGGCTTCAGAGGCCTGGTCTGTGGGGCCTGGCTCCACAGGAGAGCTGCCTCAGCCCTCAGATCACTTTTGGGGCCTCCTCCCCGCTCCAACAGCTCCATGTCCTTGTGCTGAGGGCTCCAGAGCTGGACTCAGCATCCCAGGTGGAGCCTCCCCAGAGCAGAGGGCCAGAATCCCCTCTCCATCTGCTGCCCACTCTCCTGGGGATGCAGCCCAGGATGGGGTCGACCTTCTGGGCTTTGAGTGCACGTGGCTCATGTCCCTTAGGAGGGTCAGCTCAGTGTCCCCTGTGTTGCAATCAACTCCCTTAAGAATGAAGTCTTTTTTTAAAAAAAAAAACCCTCTTATTTTTATGAATAACAAGCCCAGCTCTCACAGACAGCATAATTTCTCTTTCAAGACCGAGCTCCCCATGTCCCTGTGGGCTCTGCCACAGCCTCTCATGGCTCTTTGCTTCTGCCCACAGCGAAGGCCCCATCACTGGCCTGCCATGAAGTTCCGAAATCACACCAACCACACGACCTACTCAGAGGTGGAGCCAGCCAGCCAGGAGAAGGAGGGCTTTGTGGAAGCAGAACAGTGCTGAGCGCTTCTCCCCCTGCATCTCAAACCTCCTGTGTCTCAAAAGTGTTGGAGTCTTCTGTTATTCTATTGCAAAGGCTTTCCCCTTCTGGCAAAGGAACAGCAAGTAGGAGGAAAAAGACCCTGTGGAGCGTTTGGAAGGGATGAGTTGGGGTGGTGTGAGGCTGGGACTTGCCTGGATTCCTCACGGCACAACCCTGCACTGGTCACTCGTGATGCTGGGCTCTGCCCTGGCCTGGCACTGGAGCCCTAGGTGCAGCAGGAGGAAAAAGGGGTTTAGTTCAGTATGAGGTTCTTTGTTTTGTGGTTGGGTTTCTCCCCCCAACCCTGGTGTGGGGCTGACCTCCTCCCTCCTCCCCCAAAAGTCTTAAGAGGGGCAGAAGAATGGGGGGCAAACCTCATAGAATACCCAGATGCCAGAGCAGTGGGGTATCAGGGTGGCAAACTGGTGATGGCTGCATGCTGGCTCTGCCCATGAGAGCCGGGCTGGTCACCTCTGCCCTTCTCCAGGGAGGTGTTTAGGGGTGGGTGCTGTTGGTGGTCCTTGAGAGGCATGGCTGGCTCTGCAGGGCTCACCTCCCCTCTCCCACCTCGGTCCCTTTCTCTGCTCTCCCTTTCCTCTTCTTTCAGGGCAGGTGACATGTAATGTTGTCACCGTGGCCGAGAAGCCTTGTGCCCTTGGTTTTTTCATCCCACAGTTGGTTGGTCTTCTACCAGCACGGCTTCCCCTCCCTGCCCTCCTCTCCCATCACACCAACAGCTTCCCCTCCCTGCTCCACAAAAAGGGAAAACCTGTGGATTTTAAGGGCAACCCCCTGTGAGGATTCACCTGCAGAGTCTGTGAGCCAGTGGCCCCCACGTGCTTGTTGGCATCTAATTACTTTGCTAATTACTAACTCTGATCCTGACCCTAAAGGAGACAGAGTGGGCAGAGAAATGAATCTTGGAGCCCTTCAGAATACGTCCTGGGCACTAATCCCATGGGAACAGAGGAGGTTTTGGGGGGAAGAGGATGGGGAGAGAGCTCTGCCAAAAGCAGTGTCATCCCACAGGCTAAATCCAGAGTAAATCCAAGCTCCTTCATGGGCATCTCCCAGCAGGGAGGAGTGGAGGCGCACACACCCTGATACCACTGAAAAATCTGAATATCTCACATGATTTTGGTTTAGAGCCCACTTGATTTGGGATGGGGGGGGGGGGGTGTTGTTCTGTATTTTTATTCTGGCCCCTGCTCTGGATTTGTCCATTCCAGGCTGTGACCCCAACTAAGGGCTTCGACATGAAGCCTCTCAGGGTTTCCTACTACTCCTGTGCAATCCCAATTCAGGGCTGATCTGCAGAAATACCCCCCCTACTTCCACAAGCACCGAGCTGAGGAAAGCTTGGATAATAAAAGAGACCCAAGTCCAGTGTAACATAAAGTTCTCCCCCTCCCCCCCAAAAAAATTGGTGTTGGTTGTAAGGGCCTTTTTTTCCTTTCCATTTCCTCCTGTTCCTCAGTGATTTATTCTTATAACCACGCTCCGTGCGTATTTCATCCACTGGCTGGTTCAGCTGTCACTAGTGGTGATTACTGCCAAAGGCAGGGTCTGTCTAATTAATGTTTTCCTTCTCATCTGCTGAATTTATATAGCCATTAAAGATAAATATGGATGCTTTGTGGCATTTAGACCCCAGATTAGACTTTCTCATACGTACCCACCGGGGAGGCTTCTGCTGCATCTTATTATGGCACAAAGGCACCAAAATGCTGGAGCAGGAGAAGCCAGAGGAATGGTGCCAAGTTGTGCCCAGCCAGTTTCTCTGCAGATATATTTTTGAAGATAAACTTTATTCCCAAATAAAGCTTCCAACTGGAAAGTTGGGTTTTTTTCCCCTGTTTCCCTGAAGTAGAAAGGATTCAGAGGGATGCTCTCATCTAGTTTTTGCCCATGATCTGATTTCCTTGTAAGTGGTTAGGAGCTGGTAAGGAATTTTCTCTGGATTTAAGTCTTCACATCATGGTCTTGCTTTTCCTGGGTTTTGTTTCTGAGGTCTAGCTCAGAGCACCTCAGGTTCCCATCTGGGAAGCTCAAGAGTCAGCGGGGAGCAATCTTACCTGAACAGTGGTGAGAGGTGGCTTTGTGGCAGAAGAGAAGAGGCTATCTTTTCAGTTCCAGAAAGCCTGATGGTAACATTGCTGATGCCTAGAAAGAGGAAAACATCTTTGCCCTCACCAAGTACCACTCTGACATCAAACAGGAGAGCCTGGGCACCAGGCTAATGCTGGCTGCACCGAGTCAGACCCACCAGGAGCACTGCTCCTTCCTCACCAGTCTTGAGTGCTGAAGCAAGAACAGGATGATGGTGACCATGACATAAAGAGTTGGACTTCGCTTTAACCACGTGGCTTCCATGGCCACATCCTGAGTTTCTCCTTGGGATTCTGACCCCAGCATTTGGGCTTGCTTCAGAGCAGACTGTGTAACATAGGTGTGTACTGACCTGTGTATTTTACAGCTGTCAAGCAGGCTGGGGCTGGTAGTGGTGCTCAGCCCGGTGCTCAGCTGGTTCTAAGGACGCAGGACACAACCCCACTGCTACACCTCCTCAGTCACCTTTCGAAGCACCAGGCCCTAGGAGTTGATGGCAACCACTGAGCACATCGTTGGGGCTCAAGGCAGAACAAGACATCCCATAACTGCTCCTTGTACCTGCTCCTTGGCCACCCATCCGTGCTCAGCAGCTGGAAAAACACTGCACAGGGTTTATGGGAGACCAACACGGGGTTGGTTCTGCTCTGGTGAAAGTGGGTGTGGGGGTTGATCCCTCCCCTGGGTTTTGGTATTAGTGGGAGCAGGACCCAGTTCAGCAAGTATTCTCTTAGTAACTCAAGACCTACTTCCCACATACTTGAATTTACAGCACAGTTGGACTATCTGGGGGGGACTAAAGGCACTTTAACTGTCTTTTAATGCAATGTATTTACTATGGATTATCTGCATGGAATATAGTCTTAATATTAAAAAAATGAATTCTTCCTTTTGGACTGCTTTTTTTTTGTTGAAATAAACCATGCAAAGGATCAAGGGGGATGTTAGGTGAGCGTGGAAGCAGGGCAGGAATCATTCCCAGCTTGTATTTAACTGACACTGTAAGAACACAAGGATTTCTTTATAAAGACATCCTTTGCAGTCTTACAACAACACATCCTGTCAGGAGGCATTCCCAGGACCTACCTGGGATAAAAACTGATGCCTGCCTGCCTGTCTGGCAGTAGTAAGGTTTAGCATTTTAAGCAACCAGCAAATTCCCTCCAAACCATACATCACTGTAAAGGTCACTATCCAAGTAGCACCTCCAGGCTTAGCCTTCCTTTGCTATTGTACCCTAAAAATACCAGCAGTGTGCAATACTGGGAAAAGAAGTGATGTACCAGCTGCTTCTCATTCCACCTTCCCAAGCCCCCACATGCTCTTCATCCCCTTCTCCCCAGGAATGTTTTCCAGGTTGGGAGGAACCGTGCTAACACAGTACAAGGAGCTATATGTTAATTTGAAGAAGAGAATTCTACTCTCCCAGTGCCCTGCTCTGTTCCTCTGAGCAGAGATGAGCAGATATATAATTAGAATATATATATATATTTCTATTTATATACATGCAGAAAAAAGCTAATACTTTTTAATATATAAATAGGAATGTCAGCTCCCCATAACTAATCATTTTCATACTAAACATCCCAGAAACAGGGGAAATGCTTTAGCCATGATGCAAATAAACAAGGGTTTATACCCAGGAAATGCAAGCTCAGGTACAAAGACACACTGAACCCTAATTAATAGCTCTGGAAACGAGCAGGGAGCAGATTGTTACAAAAGGGCGTGTGGGTAGTGGGATAAAAGCTCAACTCGATGCACTGCTCTGAGGTTGCATCTGAGGAGCACGGTGGGATCAGGCTTTGGGTATGATTTGGAACAGGGAATTGGGGCTCCTGATGTCCCCACCTGGTTGTTTATTAAGGGTCTTTGTGCCTTGGGTGGTCTCTCCTAGGGAGGAAGGATGGGAATATTTTCACAGGATCACAGACTCATCGGGGTTGGAAGGGACCCCCAGAGATCATTGGGTCTGGGCTGGGTTGGGAGGGACTCCAAGGGTCACAGAGCTCCAACCCCCTGCCACAGGCAGGGACACCAACCTCCAGGCCTGGAGCTACACAAGGTTGCCCAGGGCCCCAGCCAACCTGGCCTTCAACACCCCCAGGGACGGGGCACCCACCCCCTCTCTGGGCAGCCCCTGCCAGCCCCTCACCACTCTCTCTGCAAAGAACTTCCCTCCACTCTCTCCTCTCCCCCTTCCCTCCTCCAGCTTCACTCCAGCCCCCTTGTCCTGCCAGTCTCTGCCCTTGAACAAGCTGATTCCCCTCCTGTTCCTCTGCTCCCTTCAGGGACTGGCAGGCTGCAATGAGGTCCCCCCACAGCCTTCTCTTCTCCAGGCTGACCCAGCCCAGCTCCCTCAGCCTCTCTCCAGAGGGGAGCTGCTCCAGCCCTCTGAGCATCTCCGTGGCTCCTCTGACCCCTCTCTGAACCTTCCCTTTCTTAGCCCTGTGCCATCCCTCAGCCCTTCCCCACCCCGCCAGCACTCCTCAAACAGAAATGCCAGATCATGGCAATTTTATCCCAGGAATTCATTAAGGATGAGGACACAAAACTCTGCTCTGTATCCTCACGGCAGAGCCAGCACTCGATGAGTCAACAACCCCCCACTAATTGTGCAGTTCCCTCATTTTCTAATGAGCCTTAAAGCTCTTCCTTCAAGTATAAACGAGAAGCTGCATCTAAGCTCCTTAATAACATCTCAGTGAAACCTCAGGAGAGAAGAAACATTTGGCAAGGGAGGAAAAATTGGATTTAAGCAGAGTAAGGACCCAAGAAATCTCCCTGCGTATGAAGCACCAGGAAGCTGGGAAGCATCTTGTCTTTCCTCTGCGGTTTATTAGCATTATTGTTTCCATTTTGTAATGTTTATAGTGCATTAGATGCTTCGCTTCTTAGTGCTGGGCCTGGCAGGGCAGCTTTTCCAGTGTTTTCTTTTGTCTCCCACCACATTTGGTGTTTTCTCTTCGTGCCCCAGCTCAAGTGAAAAAGCTTGAGCTTCTTGGAACATCCAGGACACATTGGAACACCCAGGACATGAAGGAACACCCAGGACACCTTGGAACACCCAGGACATGAAGGAACACCCAGGACACCTTGGAGCACCCAGGACACAATGAATGCATACTGGAAAATAAAGGTACAACAGAAGTCAGGTGTAAGGCTGGGTTGAGGAAGCTGAACATCATGGCTTGGCACACACCTCCTGCCCACCCCCAATGCCAAAGGGTGGTTTGAGCAGGGGGAGGGCAGTGAGACACGACCCTTCCCTTGCAAAACCAGGTGTGATTTGTCCTGCTGTGACTCTTCCGGTCGCCCATCCCAATGCACACACCCCCACCTCGCTTCCCTGTTATGATACCCCAGTCTAACCTCTCTGGTTCCCAACCTGCACCCAGCTCTGCAGTTAGATACGGGCGCTGCTCCCATCACAGGGCTCTCCCACAGTTTCCCTGATAACCACGCATGTGAGAAACCAAACAACTGAAAACTCTATGTCTATAGCACAAAACCCACCCATTTTGCCCAAAGGGCTGCTGCAGAGGAATTTAACATCTTTGAGCATGGCTTCAGCACACTGCCAGCTCCCTCCTGGCTTCCAACGGCTTTTAGATGCCCAAGGTGCTTGGGCTCTTCAGAGAAACCCCACTAGCAACTTCCTGCTCTCTAAACCCACTGAGCAGCTGACTCCATCCCAGTCCCTCTCTTTTCATCTCAATGTCACCACCGAGGGTACAGAGCACCAGTGATACAACTGGTATTTTTACCAGTTACATAAGGCTGCTCACACGTTCAGTGTGGGCAGGGCAAAGATAAATTAGGTGCACCAGACAAGGCCACTCATCCACAGAACAAGCAGTTAGCACTTCTCACAGAGCCATCACTGTGCTTGAGATAACAACTCCACTGCACTATTTTTTCCTCTTATGAGCTTTTCATCCCATCATGACAAAAGACACCCCACCAAAACTCCACAACAACCAACCATGCTTCACTGAAGCTCTTTTAAAGGAACTCGAGGTTAATATGCAACTGCGGTGCAATTAAGCTGCAGAGCTTGGTGTGCCACCATTGCTATTGTTAATTACGCCAATAATTATGTAGTGAGGTGTATTTATACAGTCCCACCACTGTTTATTAAACAGGGGACCCTGGATGTAGCTTCACACTCAAGAAACCCCTGTCAGGCTCTGGAAAGCTGTACCAGAAGGAGGGTACGTGATATACACCCTATTTTATTATATCTTTCCTCAGTGGTATCTGGATTGGAGGGGTGGGGCGGTTTGGCCCTGACTGGAGGCCAGACACCCACCGAAGCCTCTCTGTCACTCTCTTTTTCAGCTAGACAGGAAGAAAATAGGTATTAAGAGAGATACATATTGTCTGGTTCACCTTTTCAGGGAAAATACTGCAGCTGTGGTTACATCATCACAGCTTTCCCACTCCTTAAGTTAAGCAGCAGTTACCAGACAGTGCCCACTTACTCTGGCCTCTTTCTGCTCTTCCACCCAAGAGTTCGACAGCAGGTTCTGGCTTTTGCACCAAAGCTGGAAATCCTCTGTGCCCAGTTCTGCAGCTCCCAACATAAGGAGGACATGGAGCTGTTGGAGTGGGTGCAGAGGAGGCCATGGAGATGATCAGAGGGCTGGAGCACCTCTCCTTGTGAAGCCAGGCTGGGAGAGCTGGGCTGGTTCAACTTGGAGAAGGCCCTCGGGAGATCTTACAGCACCTTCTAGTACCCAAAGGGGCCAAAAGACTTTTAGAAAGGACTTTTTAGGAGAACAGAGAGCGATTGGACAAGGGGGAGTGGTTTAGAGGGATATTAGGAGGAAATTCCTCCCTCTGAGGGCGGTGAGGCCCTGGCACAGGGTGTTCAGGGAGCTGGTGGCTGCCCCCTCCCTGGAGGTGTCCAAGGCCGGGTTGGACGAGGCCTGGAGCAGCCTGGGCTGGGGAGAGGTGTCCCTGCCCATGGCAGGGGTGGGACTGGATGATCTTTAAGGTCATTTCCACCCCAAACCAGTCTGGGATTCTATGATTCCTGGTTGGTTTTCCTTTTGTTTCTGTTTTAGTTTCGCTAAGGGAAGTTCCTCCTTCAATAAATCTCCAGGAAAAAAAAACCCTGCCAAACCAACCAGCAACCAACCAAAACAATTGCCTTTGGGGGAGGAAAAGAAAAAAAGACCCCAAAACGACTGGGAAAAGTCCTTTAAACCAGCTGCAGCCCTCTGCTGCCATCGTATGGGAACTGCCTTCAGAGCAGCGAGAAAACCTGTCCCGAGGGGTTCAGGTACTGTCCCCAGGAGAACTCGTTACTTAAAACTCAGCTGCTTTGGCAGGAGAATTTGTAAAAAGAAACAGCTCATTACAAAAAAAAAAAAAAAAAAAGGCCCGTTTCTTCGTGAATAGGAACCGCTCACTGCTCTAACAGAGAGCAGCAGCTCGCTGTGCTCTGCCCAAGGCCGCAGCTCCATGGCACGATGCCATCTCCACAGTGTAACCCAACAGCATGTAACGTAACTATTCGTGCTGGCACAGCCTCTGCTCACGCTTGTGGCTGGGACCCTGACATATTTTCGATGTGTAACACTACGGTTTCACTCCTGAGATGTATGTTATGGGAGCATCTCCCCTGGGAGGAAAGGCTGAGGGAGCTGGGGCTGTTCAGCCTGGAGAGGAGAAGACTAAGGGGGGATCTGATTAATGGTTATCAATACCTAAAGGGTGGAATGCAGGGGGACATGGGCAGCCCCTTCTCAGTGTCTGTGGGGACAGGACAAGGGGCAATGGCCTCAAGTTGGAGCACAGGGAGTTCCACACCAAGCTGGGGAAGAACTTTTCCCCAGTGAGGGTGAGGGAGCCCTGGGCCAGGCTGCCTGGGGGGTGTGCAGTCTCCTTCTCTGGAGAGATTCCAGCCCCATCTGGACACTGCCCTGTGTGCCCTGTCCCTGGGACCCTGCTTTGGCAGGGGGTTGGACCCCATGGGCTCTGGGGATCCCTTCCAACCCCTACAGCTCTGTGAGTCTGTGATGCGTTGTCACATTTTTCAGCATCACTAATTCGTACACAGGCATCACAGTCCCATGTCAGCTTGTTCCTCAGCACAACTCCTGCTCGCCGCTGGCACAGGCCGGGGCCTGGCCCCGCGGGTCGCGTCTCTCCTCAGCAGATGGAGCCCAGGCCCCACAGAGCTGTGCTCCGAACACAGGCTGGAGGCACAACGGGGACCCGGCCAGGGCAGCGCCTACAGACAGGCCGTACGCTGCCCCGCCATGGGCGGGCTCCGACGCGCCTCATGCACCCGCACCAGCCGCCCGCTCCGCCGCAGGGCACGGCGAACCTGTCCCGAAGGTACCAAGCTGCTACCGGCACCCCTCCTACTCATCTTGCCCGCCCGGGAGGCGGCGGGGGCGCCCGCCCGCCGCCACCTCCCTCTTTGCCCCCGCCACAGCCTCGCTCTGGAGTGGAGACCCGGCCTGACCCGCCTACATTAATTATTCATGAAGGGGGCGGGTCCGCGACTGGCTCCTGACAAGTGGGGACCCACTTTCCGCGTGGAGCTGATTACGTATTCAACAGGAGGGCGGGGACAACAGGGCGGGAAAGCCGCGCGCGAGAATCTCACTTCCCGCTCCGCGCTGAAGGGGCTGTCGGGGGAATCAGGTGGGAACGCAACAGTTACAGATAAATGAGCACAGACCCCACGGAATTATTAATAAAGCGAATAAAACACTAAGGGAGGAAAACACCTCTTGCTGCCTGGAGTAGTTTCTTCTCTCCAGCCTGTAGGTGACGGCTGCCAGACCTCTCATCAGCCACCGCCCTGCCACTGAACTGGTTTTACTCCAGGTCTGTAAACACAGAACCATAGAACCACAGACTGTGCTGGGTGGGAAGGGACCTTCCGAGGCCATCTAGTCCCACCCTGCAGCCAGAAGGGACATCTTCACTGGAGCAGGTGGCTCAGAGCCCCATCCACCCTGACCTTGGATGTCTCCAGGGATGGGGCCTCCCCCACCTCTCTGGGCAACCTGGACCAATGACCCACCACCTTCACATTGCAGAGCTTTTTACTAATATCCCACCTAAACCTCCCCTTTTTGAGTTTAAACATTAACTTTTCTACTCCTGAATTAATCATGCAAACATGGGTGTGCCTGACCGTGTGCGCCTGTCTGCCTTCCTGTGCCCACACCCCATGTTCAACTCCTGTTAAGTAGTGACATTTGACTGAAATCATGCCTTTTAAAAATTAATTTTGAAGAATGAGTCTTGAAAAATTCATTTTTATCCCTCCATGCCAGGGACACAGGGTATGGTGCTCACAGGAGGCAGTGGGGTCTGCTTGCTCTACACCCACATTCCTCTGCTGCTCCCCTCAGAGGCAGCCTGGCAGGCCTCCTAGCTAGAGAGGGTGTTTGTACAGAGGCAGTTTCCCTGAGGTAAAAAAGATCTCAAAAAGTGTTGTCTGTAAGTAGGCAGCGGCCCCAAGACCTTCTTTATCACCTATGTGTAGGTTTGAGGGTGCAGGTCCCCATTTTCAGCCCACTGAGCTCCAACTGGCAGCTGTGGAGGGAGAGGCCATGGAGGGCAGAGTAGGACCGTGGTCTCTTGGCCTAAAGGTCTGTCATAGCCTGGCTAAATCTGACCCAATAGCACAGGTAAAAAGCCAGATATAACCCATTTCCTCAAATACCACCGTCTGAAGAGCAAACCCACCCAGGGCTGAGAAAAAAAAAAGCTGGTTCTGTTGGGTTTTTTTTCCTTAAATTGTCTGTGTAGGCCAGGGGGTAGCACGTACTAATGTAACTCCACAGCTGCCCTCAGTGCTCTAAGGTTTGTCATATTGACACTTGAACTGATAGATTTGTACTTGCCCTGATGAGGAAAAAGATAAAATTGTCAAAGAAAATGAAGGAAAAAAAAAGGGGGGGGGGGAGGGGGAAGGAATATTTGAAGCCATTGGTTTTATGCTCTGTGGCAAGGCAGGGAAATGGAAATGTTCCAATGCAATCTCCAAAGTAAACAACCTTGTGCAATAAATGTTTGCCAAATGCTAACAGAGGGCTCAGGGAAGTACGGAGACAAAAGTGCATCTATTAGCAGGAGTTTAGCGACTGCTTAAGGAGAAGAAACATTCTGGAAGGAGTGGAAAGTTGATGATTTCTGCCATGCAAACAAATTAGCTTATAGCAACAAATGAGATGACCCTTCCTGGCTTAATATTATGAGGTCAGCTTGTTAAATATTTAACATTTACCTTTCAATTTCCCAGTCTGGATTAAGCAGTTCTCTAAACAAGTGGTATCCCAGCAGCAGATGGAGATGCACAGACCATTGCCCCGCTCGGGCTGAACTCCTTAAGAAATAAAACCTGCATTAAGTCAAAGAGGAAGCTAATGGGAGCTTTCAGTAAAGACTCTTAAGCTTTGGCTTTGAAACTCACTGCTCGTACTCATTTATATTTACATTCATTTTATCTAGCTCTGCTCTAAATTAAAACAGTGGTAGTCAATTCAACTTCAATCAAGTTGAATAGAAACAGACTGGAATTGGCTGAGTGCTTCTGAAAATCTCCTTTGCAGTGAAGTATTCTTCCATATAACACAACTGCAGACCCAAGGTAAGATTTAAAAGAGAAAACACTTAAAAATGCCTTAAATCCTTCCTGCTAAAGCCAGTAAGGGGAGTGGGGGAGGAAGAGAAAGTATCATAGGACTGCAACTTTATTTCTAAAGTATGAATCAGAAATAGTTATTAGGTTTAGCCTGTCTTTGAACCAAGTTTAGTGGTGCCCTGTTTTCAACCAGGAGTGAAGCTGCTGTGTGCATTGTAGACAGGAATTTAAGAGGGTCGTGAATCCATGATTGTGTGTATGAAATTTCCACTGACTACAGACTTTGTTTCCTTTGCTTTTATATATAACCCTATGTTTGTCTATAGGTGGCTTCTTGATTGTTCTTCAAGTAATTCTCTGTCTCATGCCTGAACCATATAAAAGCCTAATAAAACACTAATTTTAGGAGCAGTTAGGCTTGCTCATGAGCCTCGTGAAAGTTTACACTCTAAGCATCTTTAGCTAGCTAGAATTACACCATGCCTAAATTAAAATTGCTTCCGGTGAAGTATAACTTCCTTAAACACACAATGCAAACTCTACCCAGCACGCAGGTCTGAGTCAGCCAAACCCCTGTGTAATGCTGCTAATGAAATGCCCCACATTCCCTCAGTTGTCAGTACAAACAGAGCTGCCATTGTGGCTGTGGTGATTTTCCTCATCGGCCCATTAGAGAGGACTGGCTTGCTCGCTTTCGTAATAAATAGAAGGATGTTTGGGGCTTGTTTTCTGTAATTTTTGTAAATTTTTAATCTTTGAAACAATGAGGTCTATTCTCTGAGTGTATTTCCCACTGATGGCAACTGGGATGTTTCACTGCAGCTTGGAAGGCTTCCAGTTGTGTTACAACCAGTGCTGCCAGCTCTTGTAATTATACAGCAGCACTCATTCTCTTTGGCAGTTTCCCTGAAGCCTCAGCTGCTGGAATCAAGAAACAGAGTGAAAAAAATCTCAGTTTAAGAAAAATATTTAAGAGGTAACGAGTCACTAACTCTCCCTGTTGCCTGACAACATGAAGTGTACCTATTCTGGAGACTCAGAAACCAGAAGGCAAATCTTTAAAACACATTACTTCTCAGATTCTCATCAATTGGGCAAAGCCGCAGTCACTGGGGGCTTTTTTTAAAGACAGACTTACTGAATTATCTATTTATATATCCCACATACGGTCATTATATTTAATTTAGCTTAAATGCTGCAGGAAAATACTGCTAATCTTTTTTTTTTTTAGTCATATGCAAGTGTGTATAAGTAGTCTGTCCCTCTAATTTCAATAACATCCCCATAAGTTTTTTGTATTCTGTTGCATATTTAGCATAAGAAGGGAAGAGAACATTAATTACTAGGTCTTGTACCATTACATGTACTTCCTTGAGTTTCCATTTATATCTTCCTAACGTTCTGATGTCCTACCCGTATGGTTTCCCCCAGTGTTTTTTTTTCTTCTCCTCCTCTGTGATCAGCTGAATACTCTGTTCTCCAAGATGTGGAATTAGAAAATTATTCAGTAAATTGCATGTCATTGCACTGAATTAAATAAAAAATGTATCCTACATATACGACAAGGTTTTCTCACTCCACTGCTGTGTCTACAGCAGAGTGATTTCCTCTTAGCCTAGTTTTGAGTATACTCTTTTCCTCCTCAGAAAACAGGGCTTTCCTATTTTTTTCTCCAGGTTAAATTGATGGGAACATCAGAACAATGCCATCCACTGCAGGGCCCAGCTACACCTTGATTCCCAACCACAAATACAGGCGCAGTAACCGTCGCACCAGGCAGCAGCGCGGCAACACCCTGCACACAAATTCCCAATCTCTGTCAACACTCGGGGATTTCAAAGCCCTCCCATTAGAGATCTTTCAGATGGTCCTGAATTACCTCTCAGGTGAGCATGAATAAAGAAGGTGTAACTTCCAATATCTGAAAATTACCACAAAATGTTTTCATTTAGAAAAAGCCGTTATTATTTTAAAAGCTTCAGCTTTCAGCTAGGTAAAGTGATTTTATGTGACAACATCTCTGAATTCTCAGCTTTTATGTATGAAATGACCAAAACTGTAATGATAATTACAAGCTGTCTGAAGCGTTCTTTGCCTCTTATGTGTGAAAAATACTCCTTAGATCTCTCCATTTCTCATTTGTTGGCCAAGGAGATAAAGAGTAATTAAATTGTGTTGTATTTGTAAATCTCATTTCTTGACCTATTTTTGAAGCAAGATAAAAGTTATTGACTAGTGATCAGCATTCTTCAGGCAAGTATACTCACTGGATTTTGCTTTTTCAGTGAAGGACATCAGCATGCTGAGCATGGTGTCGAAAACCATCAGCAACCGCCTTATTAATTACATCTCGACCCCATCAGGAAACCGAAGGCTCTTACTGCAGGACTTTCATAACTCTGAGCTACCTGGAAAGAGAGAAGGATCCTCTATTTTAGACCACTACAAATCTCTAGGTGAACCTTTCATGCAAATGGTAACAATTAGAGGGGAACCAAGCTCAGTTAAAAGGTTTCTTCTGTTCTATCCATTGATCGGTGCGATGCTGAGGATACAGCCCAGGTCATTTGCGCAGTGAAGTTCCTCCCTGTGCCAAATAGCCCACTCAAATCCCATTCACTGGCAGGGGGAGGAGGGAGGAATTACCTGAAATGATTCCAGAACCTCTTAGTTATGGAGAAAATAATGTACATTCTGCCTCTTGTATGTTTGGGGGTTTTTTTTCCTATTACATGGCAAGCAGCTCTCGGGCAGAGGATCAGCTCTCAGTAGTAGGTGTTTCCAAATTTAGGTTGTTTGGACACCACTGCTGGAAACTGGAGCAGAAACCAAGACTCCCAGGCCCGGTGGTGGCTGGAGGAACTTGGCTGTTGGGACTGCCTTCATATGTCACTGCGGAGCAGCTCGCATTCCTCAGTCTGGGAAACGCAGCCGCAGTACTTAAATCCAGCCTAATTCTGAAGTGACCAACCACAGCTGCCATCAGAAAGCCTGCTCCATAGTCTCCCTGAGATGCAGTGCAGATCGCATTCGGCTGCTTAGAAGTGTGCTCCTCACAAAAACATTATCACACTTGTCAGTGACTTGAATTCTCCCTGGCAGCTTTGTACCAGGCTGAAGTGGGCATGAAGAACGTTTCCCTCTCACTCCTAGCTTAAGGGCAACTTGGAAACGTCTGTGCCTTTCCTGTCCTGATACACTGTGTGCTAACTAAACCCTTTCTGGGTGAAAAGATTCCCTTGTTCTTTCTCTCAGCTGCTCAGAACTCTTTGGGTGTACCAAAATAGAAATCTAATTGAAATAACACAGGTTTCACAGTGATGAGGAAAGCCTTAATTCAAAATTGTTTGCTTCTTAACTTTGCCACTAATTTTTAAACCCCGTTGATTCTGACTCATTAGGAAGCATTCTATCAGAGAAGCCAATTAAATCAAAGCACAGCCTGATCCATATCTATTTCTTGTCACCTTGCTGATAAAGAACACAGTGTTTGTTTGACAGAGAAGTCAAATGATGCCATGGTTAGGTACAGAACTGTAAGGGTGGTTTGAATTTAGGGTGTTAAATAGAGGTATACACAAGGTAAAGGAATTAAAGTAGGACCAAGATTAAAATAGGAGCAAGATGAAAATAGGACTAAGGAGCTCCTATTGCAAGCAATCCATGTAGGTTTTGAGGTAGCTTAAAATAGTATTAGTGATTTCTTTTTTAAAATGAAGCCTGAAACCCCACAGGTCTTTTAAAAAAATAATCAAAATTACTTTGGGCTTTGTAGTAGCCAGATACAAAATGGCAATTTGTTATTTCAAGGTAGGTGTAAGCCCATCACTGTAGTAGACTCAGTAGTAAAACTGTGACATATGCAAAATATAAAGATGGTTGTCAAGATGTGTGTCATCCCCTGAAGGCTTCAGAGAACGTTTTTGTTAAGAGGCCAGTTGCAAAATCAATATTTACTTTACAGCAGGAAAGATGGGGCTGTATGGGAAAAAAATCATCCCTGTTCAGAGAGCCTGACCAGGGTCTGTGTATCACATCAATCTCACTTAAACTCAGAGGGGTCTGGCTCCACTCAAGGTCAGGGTAGAAGCTTCCAGTACTTGTAATGGGATCAAGATTTCCATCGTTGTTTAGAACAGGCTTGAGTTACAAGTCACAGCACAGCCCTTCTGCAGAGCGGGGATTTTGCTGTACCAAACCTTCTGCTCAGCCCTGGAGCTGTTTTTCCCCCACGCTAATGGCTGTATTCTGATCTCCAGCTACCCTGCCTCAACAGTTCCAACTATTCTTTGGGGAGTTCTCTCCCAAGTCTAATCTGGTCAATAGAAAATTGACTTGACTGAGCTTTGGACCGTGTCCTAGGGTGATGAATAAATTACGCCTGTCATGTAGGAATGCTAACACACTTCTAAATAAGGAAAGAGTCAATTCAGAACCACAGTAAAAGCATGAAGTACTTTCTGACATTGGGGAAGTTATGCATTTTTTGGGAGACTGACAACACAGGAAAAAAGTCTCCTCCCTCAAAAAGCACATGCTTTTCTCTTTTAATTGGATAATTAACAAGCGAGATAGATATTTTTTAATCCAGTGAAAGGGTTTGAAGAGGAAGCTGGTAACCCATTTTCTACCACTGTAGAAAAAAATGCTGCTTAACAAACAGCTGTTCCACACTATCATGAACTCCAGACTCTGACATCCTAAACACAGACCAATTCAGTCCTGTATGGGAAAATTATTTTACCTCTTAGCTATGCTTTACATTAAGGCAGTTGAGAATATTTTTCTTTTTAGGGCATGTGGCTATCTTGAAAATATTTTGGAAGCTCAGCTTTCCATGATGTAAGGGGAAAACCAGCGTTCCCCAGGGTATTGTTAAAAGAGGTGCAACTAGTAATGTTTATTTCCAGTAATCCTAGAACAAATATAGTCATTTTAATAGGGCTCCAACTGTGAGTAGCAGGGGCTTTAAAACAACGCAATAAACAAGTTACAATATAGGAAGCCTACATACTCCTGAGCAACATTCCTTTAGTAAAAGGTGTCCCTTCTCCAGAGCACAGTTTCTGTTCTGTGCTGCTCTTTCTACCTCACAGGAGCAGCTTGTCCTCAGTAGCACGCACATCCTTGAGATAGGAAGCCTTAAGCTAACTCAGTAACGTATGTGCCACGTACATGTTCTCACAGTTGTGTGTTTCTTCTCTTCACAGGCTTGCTGCTTAAGAGATGCACGTTTCTACTGCCTACAAAGGACAGGCTGAAGTATGTACATAAGGTTCTCTCAGAAGTAAGTTGACATCCCTTTCATGGGTGTTTGGAACTGCCCCTTGCACTTATGATGCCATTTCAAGGCGGCAGTTGTTGGTTGAGTTAGGCCTTTTGCTGTCCCCTTGCTGGAGGTTATTACTACCAGCTTAATTCATTTATCAGTTTGAAATCAGGCTTTTTGTTAATAATAATATAATAGAAAGGCCTGAGCTGCCCTATGGAACACAAGGCTGCTCTTCCAAGATTTTACATTTCAAGACCACTGGTTTCCAGCATTTCTTCAGCTTGTGGACAGGTGGAAGGTTTGCAGCAGAAGAGCACAGCTCTTCAGAGAAATTCCCATGCCTGGGAAGCAGGGCTGCTCTTCCCACCTCCCTTCTGCACACCTCTTTGTCCACAATTGTGAACGTAACACTCAACCATAACATAGGTACTATAACTTGTTTCCTTACACAATAAGGGCAGGGAATCCTTCTGAGACTCTCTAATCAGTACTGATGTACACATGTAGTGCAGGGAATTTTCAATCACAGGAACTAGCTTACAGCCAGTTAAGATAAATCACCAGTGGTTTTCACTTGCAGGTTTCCTGTTTTAAACTTATTGGGTGTCCAAATCCTCTGCATTGCTTAGGATTACAGTGCTATGGGATGTTTTTACAGGTATGGTATCTTTACAGAGAAGGCAAGTATCACAAATATAAAATATAAAAGACAATAAGGTTGTTTTCAGAATTAATCTGTGGGTTTGTAAGGTTTTTCTAGGATGGGTTTTAGCCTTGGGGGGCAGTGGGGAAGGAATTTATTCACACACTTCTCAATTTCCTTTCTGGCTCTGATTGGACTCTTGAGAATTCCTTGGTCTGGATTTCACTATCAACCCGTCTGCATTTTTATTAGCAATTTATTATCTAAGAATATGATGGGAGAATATGGGAGAAGGAGAGTATTTTATTACAGAGCTTCAAATTCACAAATCCAGAGCAGAGATGGTTTCGTTTAAAAGTAAAGGGCTGTGCACATCATATGCCAGGACGTTTTTGTTAGCTTGTGGTAGCTAAAATCAACTTAAAAACAAATAAAAATCAGTGTCAGATAAATGAATTCAGCCATCCACAGCTTATTTACTGACTACTGTGACTGCCAACATTCAGTGAGATGTTCAGGGCAGAACTTTTTTAACGCTCCTTGAGATGTTTGATTGGGAAGTGTTAGAATTGCCATAATGCAGCCTTAAAATATACAGAAACAAATTCTCCCTGAGAATTAACTGGCACTTTGAGCACTTTTTAAATGCATTTAAGTCCTAGAAACTTATGCATCCAGGTGCTGTATACACAGCATTAAGTCTTTGATAATACAAAAAGGGGAAGTTATCTTGCCATGGTTCAGAGTTATAGGTAACTCTTTGTGCCAGCACATTGGTCTCTGCAGTGAATACCTCTGGGTGCCTTTCCACATAAGGTTCAAAAAGCCCTGAATGTTGCAAACCCTCAGCAGCTTTTGATTCTGGGGCTGTGTTAAGCTCAGGTACAGCCTCTGCCTAACGTGCAGCCCCTTTGTGGGGGATAATAGTTTCCCTGTGCTCATCAGGGAGATGCTGTGCTGGCATCACACCCCAGGTATGACACCTTCCCTCTCTGTTCTGACAGACTGTAGGTATCTAAGGGGAGAAATGGCATTGTGATCTAAGTGTGTGGCTCAAATGTGTTCCTTTTTACCCCCTTTCTTTTGTAATCCTCAGATCCTGACAGCAGGCTGGGATGAACTGGAGTGTCACCGCGTTTTTACCTTCCTCTGTGAGCTGAGCAATTTACCCCGTAAAGTACAGGCAGTTGTCAGCAGCAAACCTGGTAATCAAAGCAAACAAAAGGCCTACCAAATCAAAATGCACTCTCATGGAGAAGCCAGGAAATGGAGCTTGATTACCCCAAACAAAAAGTGTCTAGAATTGAGGCTGTTTGGGCTCAGCTAAGCCTTGCAGCACTAATCCTTCCCTGACTCATGCATATGTACTGTTAGCTCTGGTATTATGGAGGAAGTGGGCCTTCTAAAGCAAGAACTTGGCCTTCACAGAGATAGATTCAGCAGTTTTTCTTCACCAAAAGCAAAGCACTTCTGTCTTTGCTACAAAGATTATTGTCTTGAGAGGCATCTAGGGTTTTTCGAACCATTCCAATTATCAAGCCCATGCATACCTTGCATATTTATGTTAACTAACATGGACTTGACTCTCTCTGCTGTACACCAACACCAGTGGAATCAATGGGAAAGGAATCAACACAGGAATCAAGTGCTGGGGTACAAAGTTAGGTGTGATATCTCTGAAACCCAGTACTGATGCAGCACAAGCCTCTCAAGGAATCCTCATGCGACCCAGCCTGGAACCGGGTACTTCTGCAGACGCTTTATACTCAGCCCTAACACTTCCTCCTGTTTCCACTGCCTGATGCCAGAAACCAAACCCCAGAAAAACCAGAAGCCCTTGAAGCCATGCATGAGCTGCTGCAGAACAGTACCAGAGGGTGCACCCACAGATTCCATTGTGAATTAGCACAACAAAAAGATCCAGACTCAGGAAGTAACAGCTGAGAGCTTCATTAAACCTCCCCTAGATGTTTTTGGGCAGCATTAAGAAAATCCTCCTTTTTCTTCCAAGGAAAACTAATAAAAAACAAACAAACAAAAAAAAAAAACCAAAAAACAAAAGAAGTGATGGTGTGTGTCACACAAGGCTTGCTGGGTTTCTAACACCTCTCTCCTCCTACCCCAGGGAGCGCACGGAAGCTGGAGCTGCGGATACGGTTGTTCTGCCGCCGCGTCCTGTTGACCCACTGGATCCATCGCAGCGACTCTGCCTTTTGGCTGACTCGCATTTTAAAGCCCTGGCCCATGGTCAATCAAGCTCGCCTGCTCTACATCATCTTCGGGCCAGTGTCCTCTCTGGATGGTGAGTAGTTAAGTTTCAAAGCCTGTTCCCTGGCAATGAGATTCCCTTGCAGGATCCAGCTTTTCTGAAACCCAAGCTTTGTGCAAAGAAAATGTATTGCCTCAAAAAAAAAACCCCAACATTCTGCTTAACCAGAGCTCACTAGCCATATACAAAAGAATGTGTGTATGTATAGATACATCCATATACATATCAAAGTTACCTCTGAGGTAAAGAAATTGCACCTCTGCTCCTCTATTCTCCCCTGCTCCGGGCAGAGTTCACTCAAATGCACCTCCTGGTGCTTTCCCTGGAGGAAAGCTGCTTTCTCACTCAGTAATTAGACCTGGGTTTCTTTAAATCACCCTTTGATTGCTGCAACTACCAGTGTCCCTACAAAAGTGTCAGATGGGAAATATCCCCCTGCCACAACGACTGAGTGGTGTTACCTGAACTCCCCTCCTCTGACTCTGCCCTAAGGCCCAGTTTAGAAAGAATTTTTAATTTAAGAAATTACTTTGCCACTTAACAGCAGCTGTGATTAATATATTGCTCAGGACATGTGGTTTGGCAGAAAATGATAGAAGGACCAACAGATGAGACCAGTCTGAAAGGTCTAGCAGACGCAATTAAACTGCTGTACGATACAGAAGCTAGAGAATGGACAGCAGATGATGTTATCAGTCTTGTGGATGAGCTGTCAGGTGTGTTTTTGCCTTTATCATTAATCCACAGGATTATATGCTTGTGCCCTCCAAATCTGGCAACAAGCCTGTCTCAGACACAGCACTGCCTTGGGAAACCAGCTGCAGTTTTCCTCACAGGAGCTGTTGGGTGACTGGAAAAGTCATGGCACTCAGAGACTGGGGGTGAGAGAGACCCAGTGCTGCTTCCAACATCAGGCTGCCGTTCCCCATTGTGAAAAGATTTTAAGACCTTTACAATTCAAGTCTTGTCTAGACATTATCAAGGAAACATTGTCCAGACTGTGTAAGCTGAAAACATAACATTTGTTCAAGCCAGAATTCTGCTGAACAACATTAACAGCTGCCCTGAAAGTTAGTTTGGGGTGAGGTGGTATCACAGAAGGTGTCATGAAGAGCTCTACTATTGCTGGTAGGAATTGCTTGTACAGCTTCATTGCTGCAATTGCATCCCAGAGGGTATTCCCATATAAACTCCAGTTGGCTATTCATAAATTCCCATCTTCCCCAGCAGTTGTTGTGGCACTCTGCTCTTTCTGTTCAATGTTCACTAAAATCCTCTCTATTTCACTACAAAGTGGTTCCCCGGGAGTGGCTCTTGGAGAACAACGCTCGGCTGCTCATTCTGAGTGGAAACAGCATTTGCTTCACTTTCATGGCCAGTAAAGCTGTGAACGGGAGAGCTGTGGAGTTGGCCAGGCTCATGGTCTTCCTGGCTTTGGTGAGTGCTGCTGAGCAGAGCATGCTTGGCCTCTTGTCTCTTTCTTTCCCCCCAGATTTGCTTTCTCTGCCTTGAAAACTCTTTCCCCATCCAGCAAGAGGCTTGGTACCCTTCCACCCTCGGATTCCTGGGGTACCAAGCCTCTCCATGAGGAGGAGGAAGAGGCCCACTAGCAAAAGGTTGCAAAGCTTCTCCAATAGCATGCCAACAATAGCCTTTACGTTGTCATAATGAACCCTCATTTTCCAAGCCTTGGCTGCAACTGGTCCAGTCATTCATTAGAACCAATAACTAATTCTAAGATTTAATTGTGCCTCTTATAGCATCACAAGGGTGTGCTTTAATATCTCCTCTCCATGTCAGGTCTGTGAGAAGGATCTGTACTGCATGGACTGGGCAGTCAAAATGATGCAGAAGGTCTGCAAAGTTTTCAGCACCGAAGGAGAGAGGAACAATTTCCTGCAGTGCCTGGAGAATGCCTTCGCCCACATGGTCATAGACATGCTGCAGGCAGTGCTGTCCGGTAAGCCTGCGGGTCCAGAGCCAGGGCAAGCTCTTCAGTGGGGAGCTACTGACTGAGGTGACACAGTCAGGGTGCTGTCACAGTGATATGGGAGTATTTTTGCTAACAGAAAATAGTCAAGTGTCATAATTAGGAATCACAGAATCACCAGGGTGGAAAAGCCCTTTGAGCTCATCAAGTCCAACCATTCCCATCCTGTGCTGCCCCAGATCCCTGAGCACCTCATCTCCCCTCTGTTAAACACACCCAGGGCTGAGGACTCAGACCGCTCCCTGGGCAGCCTGTGCCACAGCCCCACAACTCTGCCAGGGAAGAACTTTGCCCTCCCAGCTGAGCTGACCCTGCCCTGGCACAGCTTGAGCCCATTGCCCCTTGTCCCATCTCCTGTCCCCTGGCTGAAGAGACCATCTCCCACCCCTCTGCACCCTCCTGGCAGGGCAGGGGAGGTGGGGAGAAGGTCTCCCCTCAGCCTCCTCTTCTCCAGGCTCAACACCCCCAGCTCCCTCAGCTGCTCCTCAGAGGATTTGCCCTCCAGCCCCTTCCCCAGCCTGGCTGCCCTTCTCTGGACTCGCTCCAGGACCTCCATGTCCTTCTGATGGTGAGGAGCCCAGAACTGGACCCAGCATTGGAGGTGCAGCCTCCCCAGTGCCCAGCACAGGGGCACAATCCCCTCCCCAGCCCCACTGGCCACACTGTGTCTGACACCAGCCAGGATGTCACTGGCACTCTTGTCTAAGAGATTCCTAGTGCCAGAGCTGTGAAACCACAAGTCCTTTAAAACCCATCCCACTGGATCATCGGGCCTGAGCTCCTTTTGGTCTGTGTCTGAAGAACAGCAGCTGCCAGCCAGGGTGCTCAGCTCAACAAGCTGCAGTTGCTCCCTGTCCATAGCCTGTGAGCCTCCATAAAACCTCGGGACTGATTAGAGTGGCAAGCTGTAAGGACAAACAGCCTGCTCAGTTAGGAGAGATTTTTGTCTTAACCCACAATTGTTCTTGTTCATCTCTGGACAAGTTAGTGAAGGAATTCTGGAGAGAGTCCCCTATGTTATTTCACAGCTGTCAGGCTAGCAGGTGCAGTAGCTGATGCCTCATAAATCAGAGTGGAGCTGAAGGAGGAAGATTGATCTTCAAAGGAGTCATTTAGTTCCACTAATCATTTCTAAATGGTTTTCTTTGCCCTGGCAGGGGACCGTGATGAAGAGGACAGCAGCTTTCTGAATTTGTTTCACCTTGTTAATGCACAAGCAAACTTCCACAAAGAAATCCTGTACATGACCATGAGAAACAACAGCAACACCATCTGATACTCCCAAGTTTTACAGACTCTTCATCTACTCCTGCTGGATCCTTTTAGTTATTTACTTTACATCTTCACTGCCCAATCATTTCTTACATTCCCATTCCAGTAAGAGCTGGAGTGGCAGCAGAAGCTGCTGATGACACACATCAGACCAGCTGAATGAGCTCATAGAACATTACTGAGGGAGCTCAGAGGGTTCACAGCACAGCTCCTCACACTTTACTCCTCTGAGGCTGCATTAAGACAGGCTGAGGACCCAGCCTGGGATTCTGGTTTGGGAACATGAGCCGCCTTCCTTTCCCACTGCGGGTGTTTGCACACACAGTGAGCATGGTGGGTTTCACATGTGATGTGCACAAACAGATTGAAGGATGTTATCTTAGTTTGGAACAAAAACCATTCTGATCCCTTTAATTTTGTTTTCTCTTGGGAATCAGAGGGGAACAAGGCAGACAGCTACATGCTCCCAGCTCACCAGGGTCCCTTGCTCACTCTGCTCTATAGATTCTACACTCAGTTTCAGCAGAAAGAGGCAATTTCTGAAAGCAATTTGACTGCTTTAGACCTAGCAAGGCAACACCCCACCCCATCCCACAGATGCCTTGTAACCTCCCAGCAGAAGAAACTCCTGATCCTCTCCCTGCCTGGTGTAAGGACTGAGTTGTCAAAGTGTGTTTGCCTTCACGGGATATAGCTAAGTTGGAGATACACCTCAGATGCACACAGGCTGAGATCACCATTTCACTACAGTGTGTAAATGTTCCCTGCTTACAAAAGGTTTGGATTTTCTATATTGCCTTCAAACCAAAAACAGGTAATAAAAACCACTTACTTCACTCTGCCTTGTTCCCAGCACAGCTCTTTTCCTCCTGGTAGTAACTACCCACCTTCTCCACCTCAGTCACTTCCCAACTGCTCCTCCAGGCCAGGATTTGAGCTGCAGAGCCCTGCTTTTAGCTCTGAGAGCCGACCTTGGGCTGCTGGAAACGCCCCGGTGCTCCCAAGCGATCTCAGCTGCCCTCACCTGATTTCAGCAGCTCTGCGAGGCTTTGCTCTCCTCGGGAAGTATCCGCTTGCCCTGCTCCCAGTTTAACTGGGCGGGATGGGACCGGGAGGGGATTGCCGGGTGGTGATGTGCTTGAGGCTCTCTGCGGCGTGCCGGTAGATGGCAGAGGTGGAGCCTTCCCTGCGAGCAGCGTGTCTGGAGAGATTCCCTCCCAACACCCCTTCTTGGAAGGGCATTTTCCCGAGCACGTTGCGATGCTGCAACCGTGGGTGTGTGAGTCCTGGGGTGAGGAGAACACACGACTCTCTGGTATGTACTTGATGCCTCCAAAGGGATGGGAAACGAACTCAAAACACGAGGGAACAACGTGGAACGAGAGGGAGGCGCAGCCAAGATGCTGCTGGGTTGGAATCCCGCATCCCAGAGCCTCATCCCTGGCTGGTGATACACAGGAACTGCTACCAAGAGATCCCAGAATCACAGGGGTTGGAAGGCACCTCAAGAGATCATCGGGTCCAAATCCCAAGACATCCTCGATGGATGGATCCCAGAGTCACGGCGTGTCTGACCACCCCCTCTTCCCAGCCCGTCCTAATCCCTGTGCTGTGGGGCTGGCACAGCTCTGCTGCCAGCGCCTGTCTCAGCCCTGGGCCTGCAGCAGTGGCAGTCCCTCCCAGCCCCTCACAAGGGATGCCATTGTGCCAGCGCAGACACATGGGCAAAGGGACTGCTTTGATTCACTGCCAGCAGAGATGAAACGCCAGCGCTGCCAGCACGGCCTCTGGGAATTCAAGTTTTATTGGGAAATATTGATGGCATTATTAATTATTATTATTATTATTATTATTAACTGTGCTTTTGGTTACATACACAACACACAATAGCTCAGTGTTAGTTTCTGCAGAGAATTGTATGCCAGCATTCCCACCAGCCAAGGATTTTCTTTCCTCTCAGCCTCCTTTCCCAATATCACCCGGGAAATGACAGCAGCCTCCCAGCCTCCTTTCCCAGCAGCCTCCCAGCCTCCTTTCAGCCTCCTTTCCCAGCCCCCTCCCAGACTCCTTTCCCAAGTTTCTCAGCCTCCTTTCCCAGCAGCCTTCCAGCTTCCTTTCCCAGTATCACACAGTATCTGAGCACTTCTCGCAGTGAAACACTGCTGAGCTCATGGTGGCCAGACTGGGAGCCCCTGGGCTCCAAACTGGGAGCATCGTGTGCCAGAGGATACGTGAGAAAATGGTGCTTTTTCTTCTTCTGCCAAATCCTGCCCCCATGGGGGGGAGCAAAATCCCTCTCCCAGGGTGAGAAGGGAAGTTCCCCCTGTGCCTGAACAGGGCTGCACCCAAACCACAACCCGAGCTGCCAAGCACCGTATCACATCTGCTAAAGAGCCATCCCTGTCCCGCTGTCCATCTGTCTGTCTGTCTGCAGACACCTCTCCTGCCTGCTGGGCTGGGTGGCTTCACCTTCCAGTCAAGAGCTGGCTGACTGGGGCGTGGAGGAAGGAAGGATTGTTCCGCATAGCTGAGAGGTTCGTGAGGCTCTGGGAGGGGGGAGAGGAGCACTCAGAGGAAGAGAAGAACCTCATTCCTGCTTTCACACTCAGCTGAGTTTCCACTCCACACATTCCTCCTTACTCACTCCCTCTTACTCACTGCAGATGTTGCCATCAGACACAAGCTCACCAAGCTGAGGTTATTCACAAGGTGACTTCTGCTTCGAGAAATTCCTCCCAGAACATTTCAAGGGGCTGATTCTCGACTATATTTGGTGGTGAGATGCTTCTCCACATCCCCAGGGCCTGGGAAGCTCTGGCTGAAGCTGGAACTCTGGGAACACGCCAACTTTCAGTCTCTCTGGGGAGCTTCTACTAACAGGAAATGACAGTGTCAAGTATTCAGCTGGCAACACTGACCACATCCAGCATTCCCAGACTCTGAAATCCCTGGGGTTTGGGTAAAAACGCTCTTCCAAAGGTCTTACCAACCAATTCCAGCTCCCTGGGGCCTGTTCCCTCCCACCTTCCCAGGGATGGTGCCAGGATGAACTGATGGGCCATGAGCACTGTCTCCTTTTACAGATATTCCAGGTTGTTTAGGGCTTCAAATTCCAAGGAGAGCCCAGGCATGTGGGAATTCTGTCTTCTAGGAGGATGAAACTTTCAGTCTGAAACCAGTGTTGTGTGTGAGTGTCTGTGAATGCGCAGGGGTCGGGGCAGGGCTACATGAAAGGGCAGGGAAAATCCTCCTGCTGCCCCAAATACCCCCCCAGAGCTCTCCAAGCTGGGGGAAAATTAAGCTCAGAAATGTACTTTCCATCCCACAGAAATTTCCATCCTATTAAAACCTGTTCCTGTTTCTACACGGACTGAGACCTTGGGGAGCTTCAGGGTGAGGATGAGCTCGGACACCCTCCAAGCTCAGGAGCTCCTGGCTTGGCCCCCACAGCTCCTGGGTCACTGGGGAGGCATGGAGTGGAGGGAGCTTGGCAGGGTTTGCCAACACCTCATCCTGCTGGGAGCACAGGGGGGTGCCCCCCCCTTCTCTCCACGTGTGGCCCCCAGGCCTGCCCTGGGTGTGCAGGGAAGAGTCACCATCAGCACGCGCTCTCCTGGGCTGTTCCTCTTTTATTTCATCCTTTTCAAGGGTTTTCATTAAAAATATAAGTGCTTGCTAAAATTAACCCCCAGGGACTGCCCTCAGAGGTGCACGTCCTGAGGGGCAAAGCTATGTGAGCAGGGGCAGGACCATTCACATCCCCCCTGCCCCCTGTCACCAGGAACAACCCACGTCTGGGGTGTCGGATGTCACCCCACCACCTTCTCCCCTGACACCCCATTTCCCTCCCTTCACCCCACTCCAGCCCTGGCAGCTCCTGGCTCTGTGGTGGGCAGCTGGTTGCTTGCAGAGGGTTAATGCTTTTCCAGAAGGTTCTGAGGGACAGGGACCAGGCTGTGGCTGTGGAAGAGAAAGGAGATGCTTGTCTCATCTGGGATGCTGGGAACAGCAGAGGTAGTGGCAGCACCCCCCTTCTCCCAGTGTGGGGCTGGGACACCCCACCCCCCCTCCACTCCCTTTTGCCTCCTTTAAAATGATGCAACCGGGATCCCACCTTGCTCCTTCCCCCTCCCCTCAATCTGGTTGCTTTCCCTCCCCCCTGGGAGCACAAGCTGCACCTCGGTGTTGTGGGGAAGCAGCTTTTCCAGGAGGGAAAAGGATGATAAACCCAGCAGGGACACACTGGGCACAGTGCTCACTGCCCAACCCCAACCCTGGTGCTTCTTCCCAGCTCCTGAGCAGGACCCAGCTGCGCTGGTGCTGTCAGCTCAGCTAAAACCAACATTAAAACCCAAACTGTCCCCCCCCACACACACACACACCGGTCCCCCCTCCCCAGACATGTTTCCTCCCAGGAATTAAACCCTGGTGGGATGAGGAGCAGCCGGCTCACCTGAGTGATGCTTCGATTGGGAGGCTGATGCTGAGCTGCATCTTCCCCGGCAGCGCTTTACTACAGCATGTAAATGATGTAGGAGAGAATCACCAGGCCGATGATGGCAAAAAACATCAGGATGAAAATATCCAGCATGGTGAGGGAGGGAGGGAGGGAGGGAGGAGCCGATGGGGCTGCCGGGCTCCCCGCGGCGCCGAAAAAAGGGGGTTGTGGGGTTTGTGTGTGTGTGTGTGGGTGTGGGGGGGGATGCTCAGCAGAGATGTCAGCGCTTCCCTCGCCAGCCCCTGCAGCTCAGCGGCTGCGTCCTCCCCTCCCAGCCAGAGCACGGCTCCTGCTCAGGGTGGAGAGATGATGCCGGAGCTGATGGAGCCGATTTCCAGGAGGCAGCTGGAAAATAAAGGGATAAACACACACACACGGGGAGAGGGAGCTGTGGGGGAGCACTCGCTGGGGCAGAGATGCGCCCGCAGGAGGGTTGCTTGGCTCCTGCTTCCTCCTGCCCAGCGTATCGGGGTGCTTCTGGTGATGTGACCCCCAGTTTGCAGCTGGGAAAGGGCCCAGCCTATGGGGGAACCAGGGACCGGGGGTCTTGGCTGTTGCAAAGCTGTGTTGACCGGCTGGGAGCACTCTGAGCAGCCCCATCTTTTGGAGTCAGCACCACCTGGGGTGCCGCAGCACCCTTCGCTTTCGGGGTCACCCCACCTGTGTCAGTGCAGTTCAGAGCAGCAGCACCCCTGGAACCTTCCTACCTACAGCTACTGCTCTTGAGGCAAAAAAACTCCAGGATTCTCTTTTCCTACTGCTAAGCACTGCAAATCCCACCCCAGGGGGGCTGCAGCAGCCAAGCTGAGCTGGTGCCAGCTGCTCTCTGAGCACCAGGGCTGGCTGGGGGCTGGGAAACACGGCTGTCCTGGTGCTGTGTTCCCAGAGAGGATGGGTGAAGCTGGGACCTGATGCTGGGCTGTTTCCCTGGGTCTCCAGCCTGGCTCACAGCTGAGTTCTACTTCCCTGGAGCCCTGTGGGACCCAGAGGCTGTGGCACATCGATGGGCACTGGGGCTCCAAGCAGGATTCCGAACAGCAAAGAAACTGCAGCCCAGGTTGGCTCCAGGGATGTTGGTGTTTCGCACTCCCAGGGAAACCAGGAGGAGACAAGGACTCCAACAGCCTCCCCCAAACCAGGGATCCCCACCGTGTCCCAGGGGAGCAGGGAAATGGCCAGGAAAGCCATGGCAATCAAAGAACCATAGGTGATAGAATACCAGCCTAGTCTGTGCTGGGAGGGACCCCAAGGGCCACAGAGCTCCAACCCCCTGCCACAGGCAGGGACACCAACCTCCAGGCCTGGAGCTACACAAGGTTGCCCAGGGCCCCAGCCAACCTGGCCTTCAACACCCCCAGGGACGGGGCACCCACCCCCTCTCTGGGCAGCCCCTGCCAGCCCCTCACCACTCTCTCCGCAAAGAACTTCCCCCCAATCTCTCCTCTCCCCCTTCCCTCCTCCAGCTTCACTCCAGCCCCCTTGAACTGCCAGGCTCTGCCCTTGAACAAGCTGATTCCCCTCCTGTTCCTCTGCTCCCTTCAGGGACTGGCAGGCTGCAATGAGGTCCCCCCACAACCTTCTCTTCTCCAGGCTGACCCAGCCCAGCTCCCTCAGCCTCTCTCCAGAGGGGAGCTGCTCCAGCCCTCTGAGCATCTCCGTGGCTCCTCTGACCCCTCTCCAACAGCCCCACATCTTCCTTGTCCTGGGGCCCCAGCTCTGGACACAGGATTCCAGCTGGGGCCTCACAGGGCAGAGCAGAGAGGGACAATCCCCTCCCTGTCCCTGCTGCCACCCCTCTGCTGATGAAGCCCAGGATCCCATCGCCCTCCTGAGCTGCAGGAGCCACTGCTGGATCACGGGGATCTTCTCATCCACCAAGACACCCAGGTCCTTCTCAGCAGGGCCATGGCAAGCAAAGCCAGCACAATCAGCAGGTAAAAATTATACTTTTATTTTGAATTCGAGTGAACCAGGAGGAGAAACAGCCCAGGGGGAGATTGTTCCACTGGAGGGTTCTGTTAAAAAGGCCTAATCATGGGTGGAATCGGTGGGTGCTGCACCCAACACGGGGAGGAAAACACAAGGACAAACCCCAACCAAGCAACGGATCCAGAAGAAAATACGTTCTAAGCTCAGCATTGAGACAGACCCAGGGAAGCTGGGATGGGCAAGGTCTATTTTACATATGATGAGAAGCAACTTTTGCTTTTCTTTTTTCTCTTTTTTTTTATTCCCCCCCCCTTTTTTTTTTTAAACTCTTTTATTTCTGTCTTTGTTTTAAATACAGGTTTAGGTGCTCTTCAGCTATGAAAAAAAAAGGCAAAAAAGTGCATAAGTCGAGAGAGAAAAGGCAGAAATCAAGCAGTAAGAGGTTTGTTTCCCATGGCAGGGGCTAAGGGGCAGAGGGTGGGAGTGGAGAATTGGGATGATGGGTTTCAAGGTAGTGGTAAAAAAGGTCTTTATACCAAAAGGGCATTGCCTGTGGCATTTGGTCCATTAAAAAACAGTTTATTCACATTGATGCTCCCCCCCCCATTCCCAGACAAGAACATGATTACGAGGAGGATTAGCAGGGAGATGTGGATTCCACCCCCACCCCCAGCCCAGCTGCCCCCTCTCCCCCTGCTCCTTGTGCTCACTTGGTTTAGCACCAACTGGGATTCCCATCCCAAAAGCCCATCTGGGGGTCCTGTTCCCACCCAGTGCCCGGAGTCCCCATCACACGTCCCCCTCCAGAACGAGCCAGGAGTAAAACATTCCCCTCTCCTGGGCTCACATCACCCCAGCAGTTCTCAGCCCTGCCAGGAATCCCCCTCCCCACCAGAACAACATCTGCTCCAGCACCCCCTTGACTCTGGTCACCCCCACCCAGCACCGTCCCCAAACCAGCTCTGCCACCCCGTGTGCTGGGAGAAAGGGGGCTGCGAGCACGAGGCAGTGGGACCTTGTCCCCCTTGGTGAGACCTTGTCCCCCTTGGTGAGACCATGCCCAGGGATGTGTCCCCAAGGATGTGTCCCTGAGGAGTCAAGGAATGTCTCTGCTCAGCTGCTTTGGTCCCTAGATTCCTTCTTTTCCTTTGGGAATAGCAAAGGTGGCAGGTTCCCCTCGGAAGCATCCTGCTCTCCCCCCCACCCCCTGCTCCCAGTGCAGGGAGTGTGGGAGGCAACAGTATCACCGGCTTCTCCTGCCCAGGGAAGATCACCTGCTCTGCCCTCCCCACACAGCTTCCAGTTACACCCAGTCCCAGCCAGCTCCAGGACCTTCAGAGCCCAGGATGGGGAGGGATGGGACGTGCTTTGAGATTTTGGTCCATGTGGCCCCAAAAGCCACCAGTGCTGGGGACCAACCAGAGCTGCAGGGTGGCTCAGGGTGCTGAACCTCTGCCACTAGAGACCGAGCTGCCGGAGGGGACAGTCACCCAGGAGGGTTGGCAGAGTGGGGGGACCTTTTCACAAGAGGCTCAGAAGAGGCACAGGGATGGGGGCTGATCCTGCTGGCTCCCCAGACCGTCTGCCCAGCGGGTGGAGGGCTCAGGAGGGTCTCCAAAGCCCTGCAGCAGCAAAAGGAAAGCGGGGAGACACTGGGCGAATCCAGGGAGCGACCGATGCTGAGAGAGTAAGAGCCTGTCCCGCACGCGGGGCCCAGGGGACCCCCAGACCCCAGCCCAAATAGAGAAAGTGGGAATGGCAGAGGGGGTGTGAGGGGCCAGGAACCCTGGAGCAGGAGCAGCAGGAGTCTCCAAGCAAAGCGGCACCGCAGCTGCTCCATCTTCTCTCCCGGCTCAGCCCTGGCAGGATGGGGGAGGCAGAACAGGGCAGCCAGAGCCCGGGGCTGGAGCTGCTCCCAGGGCTGTGCAGAGCAGCCACCCTGAAACCCAGGGAGAAGGAAAAGCTTTTCTTTAAGGATTTGGGCTGCAAATGTTTTTCCCCATCTCTGAGTGAGGGGAGCAAAGGCTCAATGGAAACATGGCAGTGGAGCTGGGAGAAGTGACAGGATGAGCCAGAGCAGTGCAGGGTGGAGGCTGCTGGCTCATCCCTCCAGCATCCCCCACCTCCTCCCCACAGGCATCGCTGCCCTCTGCCCATCCCCACCAGAAGTGGAGGGGTTTGGTCCTAACAGGTGATCTCCTCCTCCTCCCTTTGCTGGGGTCTGGCTGCTTCCCCCAGACAGGAACTGCCGGAGCACCCAGGAGAGCTGGGGAGGAGGGAGAGCGGAGAGGGAAAGCTGTGGTGGTTTGGTCTCTCAAGACCCCAGCACCCCTAGCAGACGTCCCCCTCGGTCCCCACAGAGCTAGAACAAAGCTAAACTGGCAAGAGAAACTGGAGGCAGCTGCAGAAACACGGAGTAACTGAGATGTCAGGACGTGGCTCCGGCAGAGCGCACGGCATGAGGGATGCTGGGGCAGAGAGAGACGCACACACACTCACAGGGGGATGGGGGGAAACCAGCGTGGGCTGGGGGAGGGAGGGCTGGGCTGTCAGCCATGTGTGCTGTCCCCTCCCTGCCTCAGATGGCCTCCACGTAGTTGGCAGGGAGCATGCCTGTGTCGCCCGTGCGCTCCACTGTGCCGTACATCCACCCATCGTCGATCTGCTGCACATTGATGATGGTGTCACCATCCTGGAAGGAGACCTCGTCCTCATCAGCTGCATTGTAATCGTAGACAGCACGGTAACGCTTCTGGGGGGGGGAGGGAAAAGAGGGGTCAGAGGGCACAGACCCCCCCCTCCTGTGCCCTGCTCTGATGGGAGTGGTCGTGGGGCAAGGAGCCGTGCGGGATGCAGGAGGTTTTCCCCCAGCATGGGGATGCTGGTGCTGGTAGAGACCAGGCCCCCAGCACTACGGCCCTTGGGAACGGCTCTTCCCCTCCACAGGGGTGGGGAGGAAGCAGGGTGAACCCTGACCCCACGGGGGTGGGAACTGGGGAGGGTGGGAGGGTGCTGGTTTTGGGGTGGGTGCACTCACCCCCCCTCCAGAAGGAGCATTGCGCTGTGTCGAGGTTGGTGCCGCGGGCTCCTTGTAGCCGTAGGACTGGGACGACGGCGGCTGCTGCTGCTGGTAGCCTGGGTTGGGGAGGGGGGGAGGAAAAGAGGGAGGGGGGAAGGAAAAGAGGGAGGGGGGGAGGAAAAGAGGGAGGGGGGGAGGAAAAGAGGGAGGGGGGGAGTGTCCCTTAGCGGGTGCTTGCACATGGGGGACACAGTGAAGAGCCAGCTTGTGTCCTACCAACCCCCCAGGCTGTGCAGGGGGACCTGCACCACCCGCAGCCTTACTGGGGTTGCTGGGCTGGACGTGATGTGGCGGCTGGTGCTGCTGCTCGGCGGGTCGCCGGTAGTTGGTGCTCTCCTGGGAGTTCCTGCGCTCCGGCTCAGCACCCTCGCTGGGGCTCGGGCCCATCCTGCTCCTCTCGAATTCTTCGTGGTATTTTATCTGTGGGAGAGGAAGGAGCGGTCAGGGTGCGGGCCAGGGTGTCTCTGCGGCTCTTCCGCGTCGGCGGCATCCTTCACCTCATCCCAGCTCACTGCCTTGTGCTGCAAGGACTCAACACCAGCCCCCCCCGACCCCAGCTCCCCCAGCACTCCCATGGGTGCTCCCCCCATCTCCCCTGGGATATTTGCTCAGCCCCTGGCTTCTCGCAGAGAGAGGAGAAGATTTAAGTGGCCTTTGGGTGAGAGATGCTGTTTTTTTCTGGTGTGGGTGAGAGTCCAAACCAGCCTCTAGGCTCAGGGGCTGCAGCAGGGTGGGGAAAACCAGGACAAAAGCCCCTTTAGGAAGTACCTGGAGCACACACCAAACTGGGTTTGCACCTCCCCATCCCTCAGCTGGGCCCATGGAGGAACCACCCCAACATCTGCCCCCACAACTCTCTGAAGCATGGGGTGCTCCAGGCTCTTCTGAAAGGTGACTTGAAGCAATGCCACCCCAAAACCCCAGTGGCATCGAGGCGCAGAGCCCCCTTCATAGAATCCCAGACTGGTCTGGGTTGGGAGGGACCCCAAGGGTCACAGAGCTCCAACCCCCTGCCACAGGCAGGGACACCAACCTCCAGGCCTGGAGCTACACAAGGTTGCCCAGGGCCCCAGCCAACCTGGCCTTCAACACCCCCAGGGACGGGGCACCCACCCCCTCTCTGGGCAGCCCCTGCCAGCCCCTCACCACTCTCTCTGCAAAGAACTTCCCCCCAATCTCTCCTCTCCCCCTTCCCTCCTCCAGCTTCACTCCAGTCCCCTTGTCCTGCTATTGTCTTCCGGGGAAGGGGAACACCCTGAGGGGAGCATCCCGCTCCCTCAGCCTCAGGACAGTGGTTCCCAGCATCCCGAGACTCAGGCTTTGCACCGGAGGGTTTCCCCCACGCCGAGGGTGGTTTGTGGCACCCCTGTGCTCTGGAGGTGTTTGGGGTCTGCACCCCGGCGAGCGCTGCCAGGTTGGTCAGCCTCTCTGCAGCAGCCTTGGGAGCTGAGCGCTGCTGCTGCACCAGGCTCTCCAGACAGAGGATGTCTGTGTGTCTGTGTGCTCACTTAGTGGGTCACTGGGAGCCCAGGCTGGGAGCTAGATGTCTGCAGAGACGCTGCTGGGAACAGCTCCCATGGCTGGGAGAAGGAGAAGGGACCAGTTGGGGGTCACAGGCTGGTCTCCTATCTCTGTTGGGCTATTTAATGCGCCCCAAACACCCCCCCAGATTCTCTCTCTCAATAAGGAGGGTCATGGCAGCATCATGGGTGGGGATGAGCAGCTACTCACGTTGCTGATCTGATCCTGAGTCTTCTTGATTCTCTGCAGCTCCGGGGTGTCGGCCACCACGCTGAAGCCTTTGCCCTTGTTCTTCTCAAACTCCTCCTTGTAGCGAATCTGGGCACCAGAGAAGGAAACAAACCCCGCGGGTTTAAATGCTGGGGGAAGCCAGAGCCCACCACAGCTAGAGCCCACCAGAGCCCACCACAGCCAGAGCTCATCACAGCCAGAGCCCACCACAGCCCACCAGAGCCAGAGCCCACCAGAGCCCACCACAGCACGAGTGCATCACAGACAGAGCCCACCACAGCCAGAGCCCACCATGGCCAGAGCCTTTGGAAACAGCCCCTCACCACGACCCACACACATCATGAGATGGAGCATCTTCTAACAGGGTCTCTGCCTTGCTCAGGAGACAACCCCCTACCCCCTACCCCCTACCCCAGTAACAGCAAAACAGGGGTTTGCTGGGAGCTGAGACCCACAAACAACTTCCCAAGTGCCTGTTTCTCTTTCAGGATATCTGGGATTGACTCTAGATTCCCTGTGGGCTGCCAGCACACCCCAGCCACGTTCCACAGAGCCACTGACCCCCAGCGAGCTGCCTGCTGGGGAGCCCTGAGGGTAGCCCTGAGCTACACCGGTACAGAAGCGTTTCCACCCCGGGGGATGTTTATCCACCCCCAGGGAAGGAAAACACCCAGAAGCCCAAACCAAACCCAGGCAGGGAGGATGGAGGCTGGCAAAGCACCAGCAGCCTCCTCTCTGCTTGCCAGGCACTGACATCAGTACGGCATCACACCCAGGAGCTCAGTGTCCTGGGCTGGGTTTGGGGTTTTTTTCCCCACTATTTTTATTAAATACAGAGCCTTAAGCCCAGGGTTTCCAGTTAACACCACACCTGGCTACAGCCTGGGCTGCTCCTCAGCTTCTCAGCGCCAGTGTGTGCCAGTCCTGCTCCCAGCAGGCTCCACGCTGGGCTGCTGCTCTCACCCAGAAGCAGAAGCAACTTCTGCAAAGAGCCAAAAACCCAACTGCTGGCTCCAACTGGGAAGGAAACAGTGCCCAGCTGCCCGGCCCAGCCCGACATGGCGGCTGAGCTGGCTTTCAGCAGACAGAAGACCCCCCAGTTTCCAGGAGGGAGGGAAGGAGATATGCAGGCACACCCCTGACCTTCCCCATCCTCTCCTGGAGGATCCAGCCCCTCACCAACCACCCATTTGGGAAGGAAGGAGCCTCAGAGGCTCGGTCATGCTGCAGCCTACAAGCACCCAGCCGAAGCTCACCCGGCCCAGCGATTCATCTGGGAGAGCGGCCTATGCATTGACCCATCTGGCATCCCATGTGCTGTGTCCCATCCCATCCCATCCCATCTCACCTCCTCTGCCCGGGGAACCGTGCTCACATCCCGGGCCAAGGGAAAGCAGCTCGGAGGAGGAGAACCAGCAGCAGGCTGGGGGGAGGTGGAATAAAGCCGATGTCTCTCTGACACGCTCCTAACGGAGCCCTTTGGAGCTGGCACCCTGCACATCCAGCTGGGCCTGCAAACACCTTTGGGGAAAGGCTGCCAAGCACTTTACAGCATCTTCTGGAGAAGCTGCCATCTGGGCTGTCCCCATGCCTCGCCTGGCTCCGGCACAGGCCCTGACACAGCAGGCAGAGGCAGGGAGCACCAGGGCCATGCTGACGCGCCCAGGCCCAGGCATGGGGCACATCACAGAGCAGGGCCCAGCCTGGCTCTGCTCCAGAATGATGCAGGAAACAAAGAGTTTTCCAGGGGAAAACTGAGATGCTGCTGTTTCTGCCTGGTGCCCATGGCTCTGAGGGTTTGTCTGGAGGGAAACACCAGGCCTCAGCTTGGCCCTGGCCCTGGCTGGCACACCGCAGAGCCTGGCTATGGCTGTACAGCTTACGGCCAGGCCCCGGCGCTGGGTGCTCTGCAAACAGCATCTCCTCTCCCCACCCTGTGAGGCAGGAGGGGGGGTGAGCACTGAAACCATGCCAGAGCCCCTTCCCCTTTGGGTATGGAAACCCTTGGAGAGGCAGGATGGGCCGTGAGGCCTGTTCGATCGCTGACTCTAATCAGAGCGCAAAGGCGTAACGAACCAGGCCGCAGGGGTACTGTAATACCAGGAAGAGGCCAGAGCACAGCGGGGGGAGGAGAGGGAGCGGTTCTGGGGCTGGAATCTCCATTTGCTTGAGGCAACAAGAGGTGGGGAGAGCCCAACCCCAAAACCTTTTGCTGAGGGTACAGAACATGGCTTGAAGGTCACGGATTAGGGAGGAGGGGCCTGGAGGTGTTCCCCATCAACACAAGGAAGCAAAGGTTGACTGAGCTGTGACATCAAATGTGTGACACGCACCCAGACAGGGATCAGGAGGGGGTGAGTCAGCCCTGGGAGCTGCTCCACAAAGCACTAGCCCTGCTCTGTTCTGCTGAGGCAATGGGCAGGCAGCAGGACAGTGTTTGTTCTACATCTGCTCAGCTTTTGATGAAGGATCTTCCCCTGGGGGTCTCTGCAGCCCACGTGTGGGGTGCTTGCCCCACTGCTGCCCTTGGTGATGCTGTTTGGAAGGAGGAGGGTTCTCCCACAGCCTCCCACTCACCCAGCCCCAGGAGGAGCATGAGCAGCAAGATGGGAGAAATCCAGGCTGGAAGGATGAAGAGTCACCAAGACAGAAGCTAATCGTGAGGCTAAGCAGGTCCTTTGAGACCTTCCCTGGGTTTATCCTCTGAAATCCATCCACCATCATCTTCCTTGTTGTTTTTTTAACCCTTTTTCACAGTACAGGAACTTGGCCCCAAAAAATCACCATGCAGGGATGCCTGATGGTCATGGGGAAGATGCTGGTACCTGTGGAGAGCAGCTCTAACCCAAACCACATGCCCAAGGCTGGTGCTCCCACAGCTTCTTGGGTTCCTGCACCCCAGCCACGAGCATCGGGGCGATGCTGGGAGGGAGGAAGAGCCTGAGGCAGATGCTGTCCCTGTGCTCAGCATGGGGGAACTGTGACTGAACAGGACCTGCCTGGCTTTGGCCAGGTCCCCTCAGGCTGTGGCCATTGCTGGGGCTGAGCAAGACAGCCGGAAAGGAGGGAGGAAGCATTCAGATGAGGCACCTTCCAGCTTCTCCCTGGCCTTATATGGGCACCGGGTTGTGCAGGCAGGAGGCTGGCAGGCAGCACTGGTTGGGGGGAGAAGTGAGCTGCAACCCCCAGCCAGGCAGGGATCCCACACACCCCTGGCACAGGGATCACCCACCTGGCACAGGGATCCCTCTCCCAGCACAGGGATCCCTCACCTGACACAGGGAACCCTCACTTGACACAGGGATCCCCCTCCCACCACAGGGACCCCCCCTCTCCCTGCACAAACCCCAGCTCCAGCCACATTCCCTCATCCCCTTGGCAATCCCAGCAGCCCTGGGCAATACAGGGATGGAGAGGCACGGTTCAGAACGTCCCCTCGTGCTTTCACAGGCCACAGGAGTACCAGCAGCTCAGCACTGTGCCAAGGGCTGTGGAGATCCACCACTTGTGCCCCCTCCTCCCACCACAGCGGCTGACCCACAGCCCCAGGGCTGCCGTGCTGGCTCATAGCTGCCGTTCATCTACACACACACACCCCCCCCGCCACGATGGGGTTCAGCATTGTATCACCACACATCATACCCCGTCCCTGTGGGTGTCCAAGGCCAAGTTGGCTGGGGCCCTGGACAACCTTGTGTAGCTCCAGGCCTGGAGGTTGGTGTCCCTGCCTGTGGCAGGGGGTTGGAGCTCTGTGACCCTTGGGGTCCCTCCCAACCCACCCCAGTCTGGGGTTCTCTGATCACAGGGCTCGAGCACATCACCCCCTCCCTGTGCCTGCAGCCCCCACGGTGCTGGCTGCAGCCGCCTGAGGGGACAGACAGACACACAGCTGCCAGGGAGGGGGGATGACAGGAGACAGGTACCTGCCCCTCACGCCCCCATGGGAGCCCCCACCCTGCGGCAGGAAGGGCTGAGCCCACAAACACCCAATTTAGGGCCTTAAAGAGGAGCCACAGGACGGGAACTGGCAATTTCCTGGCCGCGCGTGGGCTGGCGGCCGGCACTCTGGGGACTCATTTAGCCACCCAAGACCCCTTTAATCAGCAGCTCCCGGTGACCGGAACAGGAGACGCCTTCTTCACAGACACAAATAGCAGCGGGAGGGACGTGAAGCTGCCCCAGCCCCACGTGCTGCTGCCCCATCGCCGGCTCCCCACGCACGGCACGGCTGCCGGCCGCTGCTCCAGCTCTTCTCCTGGGATAGGGAGGATATTTTGGGTGGGGGGTAATATGGGATCAGGCTCCTCAAGGTCACAGAATCACAGAGCTGTAGGGGTTGGAAGGGACCTCAAGAGATCATGGGGTCCAACCCCCTGCCAAAGCAGGGTCCCAGGGACAGGGCACACAGGGCGGTGTCCAGACGGGGCTGGAATCTCTCCAGAGAAGGAGACTCCACACCTCCCTGGGCAGCCTGGCCCAGGGCTCCCTCACCCTCACTGGGGAAAAGTTCTTCCCCAGCTTGGTGGGGAACTCCCTGTGCTCCAACTTGCAGCCATTGCCCCTTGTCCTGTCCCCACAGACACTGAGAAGGGGCTGCCCAGGTCCCCCTGTGTCCCACACTTGAGATATTGATAAACATTATAAACATCATCTGCAAGGGCAGGAGCTCTTCAACCCTGCGGTGTCTCTGCTGGGGCAAAACTCCTGGGGAGCATCACTCCAGGAGGGAGATGTCCCTTACAGATGATGGAGCCAGCAATTCCCCTTCTCCCACCGCAGCTCCCAGCCGCAGCTCATCTGGAGGGACTCTGGCTCCGGGAAGCCTCATGCCCAGGACTGGAAGCTCACTAGCCACAGAGCTTAGCTCCAAGGCAAAGATCTGGCTGCTTGTGTGACCCTGGTGTTGCTCCAAAGGGATTTTACTTCTCAACCCACATGCAGAGCCCAGCCTGTGCCAGCAGCATGAGCTGGGTCTCACTTTGTAGGGACACCTGAGCTGGCAAACCAGTGCTAAAGGTCTCTTCCTGGGGCTGCAGGCTCTGCAAAGCAGAGCCAGCCCTTGGCTGCTAACAGCTCCAGTTCATCCAGTTCACCTGCAAGACCTTCTGCCTGCTCTGGCAGGGCTGGAGTGACGGATTCCTGTTTGCTGGGCAGCTCCTGTCACTACACCCAGGCTGGATTGTCACTAAACCCAAGGGCTCCAGATGTTTTAGCTGCAGTGCTTGAAGCAGCACAAGGCTTGGACACCAGGAGACTCCCTTGTAGGCAGAGCAAAGGCACAGAGGGGCAGGATCTCACCTGGAGCATGTTTAGGCTCTACCCACCCCAGGGCTCCTGCTTCAGCCTGGCAGTTTCCATCTGGTTCAGCTACACCAGGTCCCCTCCATCCCCACATCCCTCTCTGCAGGGGCTCTGCCAGCACCCAACACCCAGCACCTCCCCCCAGCAGCCTCTTCTCCCCACCCTTGGCACGGGAGAGGTGGGGTGCTGGTGCCTGGCAGCCCCCACACACCCCAAAGCAGTGAGCTGAGCCCTGTGCCAGCCCAGCTCCAGCCCAGAGACCATCAGGAGCCAGGCACAGCCACGGGAGCATCCAGTATCACTCCAGTTGTAGGGACCAGGTCCTGGGGGTGCAGAGACACCCCCTCCCCTGCCACCTCCCACCCAAAGTGGGGACCAGTGACAGAACAGCACAGGCAGCAGTACACACTCCTTCCCCAGGGTCTCTGTTAATAAGCAACTGCTAATGAAGAGTGTGAATTCATTGTGGGAACGGCGCTGGAGCCTCCCCGGGCACAGTGCTACCTCCACTGTTACCATGGAAACGCAACCGCGTCCCCAACACCACCGCATCCCCAACACCACCGCTCTCCAGAACACAAAGCCAGCCCCAGTCTGGGCTTTAGCTCTAAGCTTGAGCCGAGCTTGTGCAAGCTGGGGGGCTGTTGGGCAACCCAGACCTTGCAAAAGACGGTTTCAAAACTGGCTGATGGGCACCACCAGCTCTGCCTGCTGATAGCTGAGCTCCTTCCTCCTCCTCCTCCTCCTCCCAGGCATCCTGCCCCTGGTGCTGTCAGGCTAATGGGGAGGAAGGTCACCACATCCTTCACAGCTTGGCAGGAGGAGGAGCGTGACCATCCCAAAAAACAACTGTTCGTCCTGAAACCACTCCAGCAAACCCTGTGCCAGCTCACCCTGCACCCCGACCCACGCTGCTGCACTGGAGTGGAGCTCAACCCCCCCACCCCTTTCCAGCTGTTTCACCCCCAAAAATTGATGCTCACGGGGGTTTTTCCTCAGTGTTTTAGAGGAAGAGAAGGAAACCAGGGGTTGCTGCTTGGCACACCCAAGGGACCACGTCCCACAGCATCACTGGGAGTTATCAGCAGGAGGGTTCAGCCAGCAGCTGTGTGTCAAGGCTGGGGACTCCTGCTGAGCCAGGGATGCTTTCAGGGTCTAAAATGGGATGTGCCTGGGCAGCAACCTCCCCAAACGGGCTCTGCTCTTCCCACCAGAGCCAGAAATCCTTCTCCTTGCCAGCCCTTATCCCTTGGATCGGTTTGTTCCTGCTTGCTGGAGCTTTCAGCCCCCGTGAGATTGGGCTTTACTCAAAGCACTCGCCCTGATTTGAAGCTGGCTGTCAGCTGGGAATGGGTAAACTGGTGTGGGGGACAGACTGGGAGAGGCAGGCTGCCTGCTAGACCCTTCCTTCCCACCCCAGCAGGTCCCAGCAGCTGTGATGAAGGGAACAGCCAACACATCAGCAATGGGCGAGACCGGAGAGAGGAGGGACTCCCCACCCCCAAACCCGCCTCTCCCTCCTCTGAGGAGGGCAGAGAAAGAGGTGAGGAGGTGGGGGTGAGGAGGGGCCCTGGTGCTCACCTGGCTCTGGAGCTCGCTCTGCTGCTTTAGGCGCAGGTTCTCTGGGGTGTCTGCCACCATGGTGAAGGACTGCTTCGGGTAGTGTCTGCCGAGAGAAGGGAGGTGGGGGTCACAGCGGTCCCATGGCCACCCTCCCCACCCCATCCCACCCATCATCCTCAGACACCTCGACGTGCCAGTCTGGGGTCATCCTTTAAGGGTGATGGAACCCAACCCCATCCCTGGCTCTCACAAACCCTGTTAACTCCAGCTAAACATCCCCAGCAGCCTAAAAAAACAGGAGAAAAGAGGAAGGGGGGGGTTCTTTCCCCGGGAGGTTAAAGCCACCCCAGGGTGGTGCCTGGGATTTGAGAGTCCTCCACAAATCATCTTGAAGGCACCTTCACTGATCAGTCCTCAGGGTCACATTCAGCCCAGGAGAAGCTGCCAACAGATTCACAAGGTTGCAAAAGACCTTTTAAAGATCATCAAGTCCAACCATTCCCATCCTGACTCTGCTTGGCACCGACTGTGCCGCTTCGGCTGCGAAGGCTTGGAGGGGAGCAGGGTGGTTTGACTTATTTTCCTAACTTCATCCTTATTTTACTGATTTCTTGCTTATTTTACCCAAGTTTTGGCTGCCCAAACCTCACATTAGAGTTTCCTGGTGCTGTGGAGCATCGTGCCTGTAGCTTAAACCATGTGGCTGCCTCAGGACACCAGCTGCCGCTACTCACTGGCACCAGCTCAATGTGTTTGGTGAACCCTGAGGACAGGAGGGGGAAGCAGGACACCTCTGTCGTGTCCTCCCCACTAGGCAGCAGTTTCTGGGAGCACCCGTGCCATCTTTGCTCCAGGCAACAGAAGAATTGGGGTGCTGGGAGAAAAGAAAGACTGAATCCTAAAGCTGGAGGCTGTGATGAGCCCCATCCAGGCAGATGGGAGAACTTCAGGTGGCTGCTCCCATCTCTGGAAGATGGAGGGGTAAAAAGGCAATTAAAAAAGGCAAATTGCTGCTGTAATGGGAGGTTTGGGGTGTGAATGCCTCTGGCTGAGCTGGGCTGGACCAGACCTGGTGCAGTCATGGTCACTCTGTGCTGCCAGGAGGCAGCTGGGTCAGTCCCAACATCACGATGGTTCATCTGGTCCTTCGCTCAGGTCCTGCATCTCAGAGGATGCTCTGATGCCCACAGCCAGATCCAGTCCTGGCAGCCTGTATCCACTGTATCTGGAGCATCTCAAATGCCACAAAGGGGGGTGGACAGCTCCAGGCTGCTCAGCGCTGGCCATGGTGGAGGTGAAGCCCTGGGCAGTCCCCAGGAAACACCCCGAGGGGGAAATCTGGTGCTGAGCAGATGGAAACCACTGGGAGAAAAAGCCAAAGACATCCCCAACCCTCCCAGAAGTGCTTCAGGGCTGGGCTGGGGAGGGCAAGAAGGGGAAGTCTGACTTTTGGGAGGGGTGGGGGTGGGGAACACAGGACTCCTGATGGAAAGAGATGTTGGGGAAAGTGACAGCGTGGTGCTGGAGAGCGGATGGGGCAGGACAGCCCCAGCCCATGCTGGGCACACGTGGCACCATGTCACACTGCAGCACCCTTCTCCTTCCAAATATGTGCAAGGATTTGGGTAAATATCTTTTTTTTTTTTTTTTTGGGGGGGGTGGGGGGAGGCAGCCCATAAACCAGCCTGCAGCTCCTCACCGGGGTCTGAAAGCTTTGAGCACGGTGCTAAGCCCAGTCCCAGGGCTGGACCAGCCAGTGCAGCCTCCAGTTCCCACGTCTCCATCCATAGAGCACAGCTCTGCAGAGCCAGAGCTCCTGTCCCTTCTCAGGCCACACAAAAAGGGGCTTTGGGGAGGGGGGGATGTCTCAAGAAGCCTCTAAGCTCCATTTTTGGGAGGCAGCTCTAGTGCCTCCAGCCAGGGCTGGTGGAAGGAGGTGGGATGCACAAACCAGCCGCATGTGGAGGATGCTGAGCAGGACAGCGAGAGGTCAGCAGCCACAGACCTGCAAGGGCAGCACATCCCTCCCCAGAGCAGCAGTGCAGGAAGCCTGAGAATTAAAAATAGCTGCCTGGGCCTTGCTGAAGAGATGCTGCACACACCCCCCCGCCCCCCCCCCCCATCCCCTTCTGTCATACAGAAACCCAACGATGCAGATGTGGTTTGCAGAAAGGGGGAAGAACTCAGTGAGCAGCAGCGAGCTGCTCCTGCCCTCCCCAGCCCCTGTGTGCACAGCATGGGAAGGGAGCGCAACCCCCAGCCAGCTCCCCCCCAAATACAGCATCTGCCTGCTCAGGGTCTTGTCCTGCTGGGACATCCACCCCCTGCTGCCATGGCCCATCACTGTCACCCCAGGTACTGGCTGCTCCAGGGTCTCAGGGGGGTGGGATAATCCATCCCCCAGCCTGGCTGTCCCATAAGAGTGGCTGCAGACCCCCACCAGCCCCCATCCTTCAGTGGGGGGGGGGGGCACCAAGGATGTCAGCTGGGACACCAAATAACTCAACACCAGCCCAACATCCACCCCCCCCCCTCCCCCAATAAAGGAAAAGGCCAAGACTCAGTTTCCAGACAAACACCAGATCAGGACAGAGCTTAATCCCTGTTTAGATTAATCTGATTAGAGGGGATCTGATTCCCTGGGGCTGGGGGCTCCCTGTCCCACTGCCCCCGGGCACTGGGCTATGTCAGGGCTGTGGCATCAAGGCAGATGCTTCACCCAGCCCGTGGAGGAAATCCCTGGGTTCACATTCCAACAGCCACAAAGTCTGATGCTCCTGGAGGGTCCCAGGCTCTCCAGGAACAAGGGACACAGACAAACCTCCCCCAGCTGCCCCCCCAGGCCCAGGCTCAGTGGGTTAGTTAAACTCACTGGACATTTGGGAGCTCCAGCAGTGGGTGGGAGGGTGGGTGGGTGGCTGGGTCGGGGCTTCATGCCGCCGCAGAGGCTCGGCTGCTGCAGAGATGCTCTGGTGAGGGGTGTTTTCCAGCAGCAAAGTGGGTTTAGAAGCAGCAAAGCAGCATAAGACACCCTGGGACCAAGCCAGCTGCCAGCAGGGATGGAGCCTGGGGGGGTGAGGCCCAGCATGGTCTCTGGGTAGAGGGGATCCCCTCGCTTGAAGGGTGCTGCCTGGGGATGCTGCTGAACCCCTTCCCAAGGGGCAGCTACAAGCAGGGGGTATCAGCAGGGCAGGGGCCAGCAGCACCCCTGGGAAAGGGGTTCTTTTTTTGGCCCTGGTGCCATTAGGCAGCTGCCAGGGCTTAATTAACAACAGTGCAAATCCAGTAAGTGCAGCACCTCCTCTTAGAGGGGCACAGGAGGACAGCCCTGAGCCTCACCTCCCGTTGCACCCAAGGTACCACCCGCATCCCAGAGCCTTCTCCTGAGTTTCTTGGGAATCCCCCTGGCTCAAGGGAAGCAAAGCTGCTTTTTAAATGGGGACAGTGAACAACTCCCTGTGCCCTCCCAAATCGCTGCTCCCCCAGTTGTGGCTCAGCTCTGGAAAGGCAATGGGGCCACACAGACCCTCTGAGAACAGCTGAGCCCCATGGTGCTGCCTGGGGTCTCCACAGCTGCTTTTCCAGACATCCCCAATTTTAAGCACCCTGTCCCCCAAAGGACTTGGGGATGGAGGGCTGCCTGTACCCCCAGGGTGCCAGGAAAGCCAGACACACAGCTCCTCAACACACGAAAAGGATTTAAGTAGCGTGCAGAGCACAGCCAGAGCAGCATTTACAGCTCAGTCATGGCCCAAGGAGCTCTGGTACTATCTGCTGCCAGCCAACATCATCACATCGCCATGGCAACCGCATCCCATGCCCTGGGCATGCTAATAACACTTGGGAGAGGATGGGGTCCCCAGCAGCAGCCTCTGGATGTGGGGAGGAGGGAAACCCCAGTCACTGCAAGGGCTGGGAGCAGAAATTCATCCCCGTGGAGCTCAGGCAGGGGAAGCCCACGGTTGTAGGGGGGAAAAACATCCCAAAAAGCAGCAAATGGTCCCGTTCCTCACATTTCTGGGGATGCTGCACCCCCAGCCCCCCCTGTGGTCCTGCAAAGGAGAGGCAGAGATATCCATGGAGCATGCAGACAGAGCCAGGCTGAGCTTCCCACTCCTCCCAGTTTGAAGAGAACATCCCATCGAGGCGGTTCCCAGCTCAGCCTCCAGCCCCATTGTTAGGAGACACACACACAGGTTGAGTGTTTTCCCCTAGGCTGAGGCATCACTTCTCACCCCAGCTCCCAGATCTGCCCAGTAAGGTGAAGGAAGCCACACCAGTCCCGGGGGTAGGGTGTGTGTGTGTGAGGAATTTAAGGGCCCTGGTGCAGTGACAGACCCCTGCAACCACTGAAGCCAGCACTTCCCCCACCCAGCTGGGATAGACACCCAGATCCCCACCACACACACACAGCCCAGAGAGGGGAAAGCCACCTCTCTGCATGAGAATCAGCCACAGCAATGGGCAGCAAGAAATGAAACCTTAATGAGGGAGCAGTGGGAGCACTGCCTGGGGTTGGGAATGGGGCTGCTGCAGCAGCCATGGGCACATCCCTCTGTGGAGGTGGAGCAGGACCCCCCCCTTGTCACAGTTGGATGGGGAAGGAGAGGAGCTGGGGGGTCCTCACTGCACCCCCCCATCATCATCTGTGGGTCTGGAAGCAGGGAAGGGAGAGGGTGGTTGTTACTCATCCTCTCTGGCTCTTTCAGAAGCCAAATCCACCCAATTTGTCATCCACGGGAGCTGTTCTACATCTGGCACCAGCTGAGGCTCCAGCACCTGCCACCACCACAGCCTCCCCAGCACCCCCAGCCTCCCCAGCACCCCCAGCCTCCCCAGCAACCACCACAGCCCGGAGCCCATGGAGCTCACCCCCATCACACCCCAAAAAGCAGGGTCTGTCCTGGCAGCTGAGGGAAGCAGCAGCACTGGAGCTTCTGCCTCTGGAGCTGAGAACAGGGTTAAACCTCTCCCAGAGAGCCCAGCACGGTACCAGCTCTGCCAAGAGCCCCAGTATCAGCAGGACCTGAGCTCCTCCAGCCAGGCTCCTCCACACCCCACGTGGGACAGCCCAGGGCTGCCACGAGCCCCCCTCCCCAGCTCCAGGCATCACTTGTACCCCAGGCAGGCTGCTCCACAGGCAGTCGTTTTTGGCAGGCTTCCCCAGCCAGCAGCAGCACAGAGCTTCACCCTGGCCCTGCCCTGCCCACAAACCACCCCATCCCGGAGGTGACAGTCACCTCCCTGCAGCTCTACCAGGGGTAAACAAAGGCTTGGCCCTGGCACCAGGCTCCTGGCTTCACATCCTGCTGCTCTGGAGATACCCAGGCCCTGTCTGGATGCTGACCTGCCCTAGGGACCCTGCTTTGGCAGAGGCTGGGGGGAGGGTTGGACTCTCTGAGCTCTGGAGGTCCCTTCCCACCCTTACAATTTTTGGAGAGCTGCTGGTTCTCAGGGACAACCTCAAAACCACCAAACCCAGACCTGGTTTGGGGCTTATTTTTAAATCATAAGGAAAGCAGCACTGTGCTGCTCCTGCAGCAAGCTCGCAGCCACCCCAGTTGGAAGAGGGCAGGCTGCAGGGAGGCTCCAGTTCCTCCCAGTGCTTTCAGGGAGAAGCTGCCAAAGCCGCTGGCCCAGCTCCCCATGTGCAGCTGCTGCCTCCCCCCAGCATCCGCTCACAGCTCTGTGTGGCAGAGCTCTGAGAAACCACATCCCACTAAGCTGGGCTCAAAGAGCCTCCCCCCCACCCTCCCCCACCATTGCCCACCCAGTGTTACCAGTACCAGGCTGGCACAGGGCTGGAGGTGATGGGAGCAGCAGGATCCATTGGCACCAGGTCCCACATGGCTGTTGGCATCAGCATGGAGCAGAGCTTTGCTTGGGGAGCTCATCTCTCCATGAGCATCATCCCATCCCTCTGAGGCTCTGCCAGGGGACAGGGAAGGGGGAGGGGAGGTGGGGGGAATGCAGCAAAGAGCAGCTTGTTTGTGAAACCTGCCTTCATCTCCCCAGCAGAAAGGTTTGGAGTGAGCACAGGGAAAGAGGGGCTGCCAAGCTCTGGAGTCACACATGGCTTCTGGAAAGGGCTCTGCTCAGCAAGGTGCTGCCCCCACCCATCACTGAGCCCCCAAAAACAGAGCAGTGCCTGTCCCATCCTCCCCATCCCCCCTCCTCCTCCCCCCCCCCCCCCGCCAAGCTGTTTATAGGAGCAGAGCAGCCAGCACCACAGGAGTTGGGTTTTTCCACCCTGGGTGTGGATGATGAGGTCAGGGAAGTCACTGCTGGTGGCTCACAGCCTGCACACCCCAAGCTCCCGGCTCCAAGGATGCTGCGTGGCAGCTCCCAAAGCCTGGAAAACCCCACCAAACTCTGCCTGCACCCCTAAACCTGCAGCATGGGGGTAGCTGTGCTGTGCCTGACAGCCCCATGTTGTGCTGGGGGCAGGGGTGTGTGAAAAAGGACCCTCACCCACCAAGGCAGCAGGTCCTGCACAGGGAGAGTGGCTCTTGGAGAGCAAGTTCCCTTTCCAGCTGCTTCCCTCTGCCAAACCCCAACAGCTCCCAGGTAGGGAATGCCTGGGAAGGGGCAACACAGGGTTAGGAGGAACCTGCAGAGTCCTGGGGTGGGGAGAATTGTCCCTCTCCACCCACTGCAGAGGTTTCACCTGGCTGGTGCACACCACCAGGGCATCCTCCTCTCCACAGCAGGGAGAGGGATGGAGGAGGACACAGGAGGGAGCAGAGCCCTGTGGAAGAGGGTTGGGTTTCCAGCAGGGATCACACAGAGGTCCCCAGCAGGCAGCCAGCACTTGGAGTAACCTCTTCCCCAAAACAGATTCCACACCCCCCCCCCCAGCCCTGAGAGGGTTCAGCAACACCTGCAGCCTTCAGCCACGATCTCTCTCCCCCAAAGAGGGTCCTTCCCCAAGTACCCAGCACCTCAAAACCATGAGGGGTTTTCTTTTGGGGGGCGTCCCTACCTTCCCCTCCAGCAGCATGCAGAGACTGCAGTGTTCCTTTACATTGAAGCATAAAGCAGAGTCTGCTCCAAGCACCCCAAGACAGAGGGACCCTTCTCCTCCACAAACTCAGCACAAAAAGAGCACCAAATAAACACCAGGAATCCAGCCCAGCCACACAGTTGTTCCTCTTTCCCTTCCTGCCCCCAGACTTGGAAGATGGCTTTATTAACGCTGTAGGCTGCTACCAGATGGAGCAGAGAGGGATGCCAAGAATGGATCGCCAAGCCCAGAGCAGCTCACTAACTTTTTCCAAGGGAGGACTCAGCCTGGTGGGATCAAGTCCCTGCTCCACATGGAAAAGCAGGGATCTGTTTTCATATTATTGTATCAAAACCAGTGTGGCCAGTGGGGCTGGGGAGGGGATTGTGCCCCTGTGCTGGACACTGGGGAGGCTGCACCTCCAATGCTGGGTCCAGTTCTGGGCTCCTCACCATCAGAAGGACATGGAGGTCCTGGAGCGAGTCCAGAGAAGGGCAACCAGGCTGGGGAAGGGGCTGGAGGGCAAATCCTCTGAGGAGCAGCTGAGGAGTTGGGGGTGTTGAGCCTGGAGAAGAGGAGGCTGAGGGGAGACCTTCTCCCCACCTCCCCTGCCCTGCCAGGAGGGTGCAGAGAGGTGGGCGCTGGTCTCTTCAGCCAGGGGACAAGAGATGGGACAAGGGGCAATGGGTTCAAGCTGTGCCAGGGCAGGGGAAGAGCAGATGGGAGGGAAAAGTTCTTCCCTGGCAGAGTTGTGGGGCTGTGGCACAGGCTGCCCAGAGAGGGGGCTGAGTCCCCAGCCCTGGGTGTGTTTAACAGAGGGGAGATGAGGAGGTGCTCAGGGATCTGGGTCAGCACAGGATGGGAATGGTTGGACTCAATGAGCTTAAAGGGCTTCTCCAACCTGGAGATACTGTGATCTCAACAGCCAGAAATCTGCTGGGGTGCCACAGCTCCTGCTCACTCCAGCAGCACTTGGTGATGCTCTAGGGCAGCTGGGAGCTGCTGGCACTGCCTTGGGTCAGAGGAATGTCAGCACAGGGATCCCCTGATGACCCAAGGGAGGCAGGCAAAAGGGAGGCAGAAGAGGAGCCTCCTGGCCCAAGGGCACACAGTAGCTCCTCTCTGGCAGCAGCACTCCCCAGCTGCTTGTCCAAAGGTGCTGGTCCCCCCACACCCAACAGCTCTGAGCCCCCAGCCAGGGTTTTCAAGGCACAGATCCATGTTTGCACCCCAAGCCACTGGTGAGGTGATGGAGAGGAGATGCTGGTCACCAGGGTTGGCTGACAGCAGGGGACCAGCACCGGGTACCAGCTCCAGGAGGGACCCCATACCCCCATCTCAGCCTCAGCTCAGAGCACTGATTAAAGCCTACAGAGATAACAGATTTGGGAGCAGCTGGTCCCCTCAAACACACACACACGGTTTCACATCTCCATCTGCAGAAGGCTCAAACTCCACCTGGATATCACCCTTCCTCCACCGCTTCCCAGTCCGAAGTACTGGGGTAAAGATGAGCCCAGCCCTGAGCACAGCTTCCAGCCAACAGCCTGAGGCCAGAGGAGGAAGGGTGAGGAGGGTGCCCATGGTCCCTTCTACCACCACACTCCCAGCGCTGGCGGGCATGGGGAGGGCAGGGTTCACCAGCCACCTCCCTGCAAGGCTGCAGGCAGATTTACTGCTGGGGCAATGTCAGCTAGGGAGGAAGCCCAGCCCTCTTCCTCCAGCTCTCTTGAAGAAAGGAACTCAGGAATTTGGCAGAAGGCCACAGCTCAAACAGAGGAGACCCTGTGCTAAGGCATGTTCAGAAAAGCAGCCTCTTCCCTGCCAGGATAAACGTTGCCTTTCCACCCCCTTCTTGGAGGAGAGAAGATGTTGCCTCCCTCAACTCCAGCATAGGGAAAAGCTGCTTGGAAAGGGCAGGCTGATCCTCTGCCAGACACTCACCTTGCCTGGATGTTTCTTCCTACCCAGGATGCAGCAGCTGAGGAGGAAACCAAGCTCCTCTGCCTGGAGCATCCCTTCCCCTGAGCATCCCATCCCCTGGGCATCCCCTCACCCCAGGCCTGGGCATCCCAACTGGCAAGCAAGGGGAAAACCTCCTGCACTGGCAGATTTTCAGCTGCTCTCCTTTGCTTCAGGGCAAGGGCAGAACACAGTGTTGAAGGGGGGTTCTGCCAGGAGAACACAGCATTTAAGTGGGGGGTTCTGCACAGTCTGAACTCCCAGGGCTGCCCTGGGGTAGAGGCAAGACAGGCGAGTGCCTCTGCTCCAAGGAGGCAGTGAAAGGGTTAAGGCAGCAAGCCAGCATCAAAGGGAGCTCTCGAGCAGAGGGGGTTGAGAAACTGAGATGGGTCGAGGTTGCACAGACTCCTTGGAATCTCAGGAATTTCCCATTATTATCCCACTTCCCTTCCAGCAGTCAGGAGGGAGAGAGCACAGGAACAGGACCCAGAGCATCCCTACTGCACCAAAGCCAGTACAAGGGTGTCCACAGCCCTGAGAAAGGGTTCAGGACACTAGGGACACCTCAGGGGGCTCATAAAAGGTCTCAAGCTCACAGATCCCAGGCTGGTTGGACAACCACAGCAGGGAGAGACACCTGCCCGGTCCAAGAGTCCCCAAAATCAGCAGCTCAGCCTGCCTCAGACCACAGGCTTCCCTCCCAGACCAGGAACTGCCAGTTTCACCTCAGAAGCTGGAGCTCCAACAGTGCTGGTGGCCCCCAACACAATTAGATAGCCAAGCATTTCTCTGCTACTTCTCAGTGCATTGCCACCCCACAGGCTGGGTGACATCCTGGGACACCAGGAGTTGGAAACAGTGAGCCTCATCGCAGCCCAACCAGAAGTTTGACTGACGGGTCACACCATGACCACCAACATCAGCAGTAACCAACCTACACAAGAGCTTCCAGCACTGGGAAGCTCTTGCTGAGGCATCACACAGCTGCCATCTCACTGCTTCTCCTTTCAACTCGCCTCAGACATCACCAGGGTGATGCCCACCTTACCACGATGCTGCTGGGGTTAAAGCTCCACAGAGAACCCCACAAACAGACCCTGCCACACATGCACAGCACTGTTGTGCTCTGATTTCTTTTCCAAGAGCTGCTGATGTATAAAGAGCCACCACAATGATCACCCTCTGATGCTGCTTTATGGACACCAAGCATCATCTCAGTTACATAGAGCTCAGCGCTTCCTTATGGACTGAGCTGGACACCATGAAGGGGGGAAAGTGGAGGCCAGTGAATATCCACTAGCAGCTCCAAAGATGCAGGGATGCAAACTGAGGCATGGGGCAGCAGCTGCCCTCACTCCCCCACCCTGCTCTGCCCCTAGCTACAGGACACCATGATTCCCTCCAGACACATTTACACCCAGCACAGATTGGGGTGAGCAACCCCCCCCCTTCTTCCCCATCCCACAGAGCCCCTTCACCAGCCCAACGGGGCATCTCCCCTCCTCCCCCCAGACAGCTGGGGGAGGGTGGCACAAACACCTCTGTATTTCCCCTTCTTTAAGGGGATACAGATTAAGATCAACTCTGGGCAATCACCTGTCTGTATTTGTGTTTTATCCACCTTTTGTCTGCTCAAGCTGGATCTGGGGAGCAGCCACCAGCTGCCACCTACACCTGGAGGCACTGGGAGTGCTGGTGGGTGACAGGGTGGCCATGAGCCAGCAGTGTGCCCTGGGGATGAGAGAGACAATGGGATCCTGGGGGCATCAGGAGGAGTGTGGGCAGCAGGTGACAGGAGGGGATCCTCCCCCTCTGCCCTGCTCAGGCCCCAGCTGGAGTGTTGTGTCCAGTGCTGGGCTCCCTGGGATCAACCAGCCAGGGATCTCCTGGAGAGAGTCCAGAGGAGGGACAGGGAGATGCTGAAGGGCCTGGAGCATCTCCCCTGGGAGGAAAGGCTGAGGGAGCTGGGGCTGTTCAGCCTGGAGAGGAGAAGACTAAGGGGGGACCTGATTAATGGTTATCAATATCTGAAGGGTGGGATGCAGGGGGACATGGGCAGCCCCTTCTCAGTGTCTGTGGGGACAGGACAAGGGGCAATGGCCTCAAGTTGGAGCACAGGGCATTCCCCACCAAGCTGGGGAAGAACTTTTCCCCAGTGAGGGTGAGGGAGTCCTGGGCCAGGCTGCCCAGGGGGGTGTGGAGTCTCCTTCTCTGGAGAGATTCCAGCCCCATCTGGACACAGACCTGTGTGCCCTGTCCCTGGGACCCTGCTTTGGCAGGGGGTTGGACCCCATGGGCTCTGGAGGGCCCTTCAAACCCCTGTGATTCTATGATTTGAACCGCAGCATGAGCCCATCATCCAGCACCACACAGCAGGGAGTTTCTGCAGAGGTGGGGGTCTGTCCCCACCCCTCATTTCAGGGGAGGAGGCCCTGTGCTTACAAAGGGCCTGGTAAAGCCCATCGCATCTCCCCGGTGGCACCGAGAGCAGGCCGCAGACACTCACGCGTTGCAATACGGCTTCTTCTCATAGCCCTTGTAGTTTTTCATGTTGAGGGTCATCTTGCAAGTCTCGCAGTGGAAACATGCTTTATGCCAGAACTGGAAATGGAGAAGAGAGATTTGTTACCACAAACGACAGGCAGAACATGGCCACGTCCCACTAGAATCACACGGCTCCAGCTCAGCAGCTCCTCCGGCCTAGAGACGTCAGCGATGGCAGCCACAACCCCCAAAAAGCCTGGTCTAAGATCATAGAATCCCAGGCTGGTCTGGGTTGGGAGGGACCCCAAGGGTCACAGAGCTCCAACCCCCTGCCACAGGCAGGGACACCAACCTCCAGGCCTGGAGCTACACAAGGTTGCCCAGGGCCCCAGCCAACCTGGCCTTGGACACCCCCAGGGATGGGGCACCCACCCCCTCTCTGGGCCACCCCTGCCAGCCCCTCCCTACTCTCACTGCAAAGAACTTCCCCCTAATATCTACTGAAGCTGTGTATTTAAGATGTCAAAGTCTAACTCTCACTTAACTAAAGACTTAAAATAAATCCCCCCTCACCCTCCTGATGCATCTTATCATGACAGGACAGAAACTTTGTCACTTGAACTGCAGTATCTCACTCCCTTATCTCCAGGCCTGGAATTTGGTGGGCTCAGCTGAGTGTGGCATGGGAGAAGCCCCCTGCTCCAAACACCCCTGTGAGAAGGGACACTGTCAGCACAGTTAGCTGAGGTTTGCAGGCTCCACTGCTGCTGCTTTAAGGGTTTTTTGCTGATGATAGCCAAGAGATAGTCAGAAGAGCAGGTCAGGTGAGGCTGGGAGACATTGGGCCAAGGAAAGGAAGATGAAGATGGAGCCAGAGAGGTTCTCATGGGGAGGAGACAGTCTGAGGGCTCCAAGGTCCTCAGCAGGGAGCACCATCCTGCATGGAGACCATCCCTGGTCCCACAAACCCTATGTCCCCAGAGGGTCCTCGATCACCTCAAGCCCCCCAGCTGCTCTTGCTAGTGCTGCCTCGATGGCACCAAGGAAGAGGAGCTGCCCGCATGGAGGCTTTGGTGAAGGTGGGTTTGGCATCCTCCCCCCCAGGGATTTGGGTCTGTCCCAGCCAGGCTCAAGGCTAAACCCCCTCCATGAAACTCAGATCGTGACCCCACATTGGGGGTTGCAACACCTAAACCACTTTGTTAGAGCTTATTAAGGGCTCCCCTTATTAGTGCCACTTGGTGTTTAAAGCCCAAGTGGCTTTTCAGGTCAGCTCAGAGCCCTACAAGGCTGCTGCACCCCACACCAACCACGGCTGATGTCCCACCAGCCACCCAGTGACCAGACCTCCTGCTCCCTCCACCTATTGGATGCGATGGGACCGGATCCAACACCACAGAACGGAAAGCACCCACGTAGGAGCCAGGCTCACCCTCACCCCCTCCTCCAGCAAGCCCCAAAAAACAAGGAACCAGGGGGCATAAACAACCCAGAAGCCACATGAGCAGCTCATAATACCCAGCAGGTGAGCACCAACAAGCCTGCAGCATGACACCCAGGCACATAGGTGCCATGCCAGCAGCATACCCAAAGGAGATTCCTACCCTTACGGGCTGGGTGGGAGCTGAGCTGGAACCCTTGTGCCACCTGCCCACGGGCACCGCACCCCAGTGTGCAAACACCATGTGGCTCCACCAGCCCAGCTCAGCCTGAAGGGCAGTTTCCCTCCTTCCAGTTGCTCAGAGCAACATTATTTGTTCTTCCACTCCAGTTTTACGAGTTCCTCCAGGCGAGGGGAGGCTGCTTCACCCACTCCTACTGACACCCGGGGTTGTCTTCCTCCCTCCCAGCTTCCAGGCTCTTCAGGGATGGGTACATCAACCAGCTGAAGCCCCAACTTCTTCGGGCACCTTAAGAGCTACAACAGCCTTTGGTGGAGGTAATGAACAGAGCCCTCCAAGCCCTCAGTGCTGGAATAACTCTGCCTAAACACCAGCAGTGCTAGGATGGACAGACAGCCAACTCAGAGCCTCTTCCCATGAGGAAGACCCCAGCTCCTGGCAGCCCAGGTGGACCTGGCAAGGCTGGCTGTCCCCCCCCCACAAGCCCAGCAGACGTGATGTGCACAGGCAGCCTTTTCCCCCAGTCAGACAGAGAGTAATTAATGCTTAATTCCTGCCTCACTCAGCCTTGGACATCGCTCAGCCACCTTCATCCCATGGCTCTAACCAAGGACTAAGTGGGGAGTGCCACCCCTAAACTTTGTCCTACTGCCAGCAGCATTAATCATAGAATCATAGAATTGTAGAGGTTGGAAGGGACCCCCAGAGCCCATGGCGTCCAACCCCCTGCCAAAGCAGGGTCCCTAGGACAGGGCACACAGGTCAGTGTCCAGACGGGGTTGGAATCTCTCCAGAGAAGGAGACTTCACACCCCCCTGGGCAGCCTGGCCCAGGACTCCCTCACCCTCACTGGGGAAAAGTTCTTCCCCAGCTTGGTGGGGAATGCCCTGTGCTCCAACTTGAGGCCATTGCCCCTTGTCCTGTCCCCACAGACACTGAGAAGGGGCTGCCCATGTCCCCCTGCATCCCACCCTTCAGATATTGATAACCATTAATCAGGTCCCCCCTTAGTCTTCTCTTCTCCAGACTGAGAAGAGCCCAGGCAGGCCCTGGAAGTGCTGCAGCGCGGCACCAGCACGGGGAGCAGCTGTTACACAGGCTCCCAGCAATGCTCAGCCCTCTACTCAGCTGCAGAGAAAGAGGACGAGTCTCAAGCAGGTTTTTATAGGGAGCATTTAACTCCTGAGCTTTCCAACCCTCAGCTCAAAGCAGGTCAGACACCCAGAGCTGACCCCAACGTGGTGGCATGGCTCAGCCCATGAGGAACCCGCTGGCTGCAGCCCTGGCAGGCAGCTCCTGGAGACACAGAGCCCTTGGAGCAGCTTTGCCACTGGCAGCAGACAGGGCTCACGGCCAGGGGACACGGAATGTCCCTTCATAGCTCACACTATGGCCACACAGCACCCCCAAGCCATTGCTTTACACCTAGGAGCAAGCACCCCAGCATCCCCAAGCCATCACTTTACACCTAGGAGTAAGCATTGAAGGATGCTCAAGGGTTGGAGACATGAGGCGAAGAGTCCTCAGGCTGAAGGCAAATTCTGGGTCAGGTTTACAGCAGCTAATGCAGACAGCCCCCCCAGTTTGGATGCCAGCCCACCCCCTCCCTCAGTTCATAGGCAACCAGGCCCCCAGCTGCAGCTTGACGTGGGTTCAGCTGTAACCACCAAACCCTGTGACACCAGCTCCGGGTCTGGGCAGCGCAGGAGATGTCACTTCCCCAAGGGAAGCCCTGGCTCACAGCACCCCAGCACCTTATCTGGAAGAGCTGGAGGGGGAGGGATGGGGGAAGGGAACACCACCCATTTCCCCCCCAAAAATCTGAGGAGGTCTCATTTCTGCCTTTCACAAAGTGACAGAGCCAGGAGCGGAGAGGAGCCTGACCCAAGCTAGAGCTGGGGAGGGGACATAGGCAGCCCGCCCACCCCCATGCCTGCAGAGCCCGATGAAGCCATGAGCTTCCCTCCTCTGCTGGGAATCCCAGGAGGGCAACCGACTTTCCTGGTTTCTCTCCCTGGAGAAGCCCCAGCACATCTGCTCCTCAGCACACCAGCACTGGAAGCTTCAAGGGGCAGAGTTTCCCCTCCCAGAAGTCCCTTCCTGCTGCTGTTGGGGGTTGTGCAAACATCCCCCAGCGCCCTTTCGACTTTGCTCAAGGTAGAGCACAACAAGGGGATGGCCACAGGCTCAGCCCCTGTGTTACTGGAAGGGAAAGGGGGGGCGGGGGGGTGGCAGCTCTTCCAGCTGCCATCTCCCCAGCCTGAAATGCCAGGAAAATGAATAGAATGGGGAATTAACCCCGTGGGAAGGAGGTTTTGGCGGGTTGGGGGGGGGGGGGGGGGGGGGTGTGTATTGCAATGAGCTGCAGCAAGAGGAAGCTGGTGAGACCCTTGAAGAGTCCAAGCTGATGGCTGCAACCTCTTGCTCACTCCCAAACAGCCAGGACACAAAACACCCCACAGCAGCCCCAACCCCAGCCTGTACAGGGAGTCACCACCCTGTGCCCTTCCAGCCAGCCAGGATTCGGGTACCCCAGAAGTACTGGAAGCTGGCCCAGGCTCCAGAAGACCCTTCACCAGCTCCGAAGAGGCAGCTCCTGGGATTGATAGTTGAGCTTCCAGCCATTCCCAGCTCAAGGAAAGAAGCATCAATCCTTTCAAAACGTGAGCAAGGGGGGTCTGCTGGAGCCCAGGAACACCCGGAGCCCAGATCCACACATTCCTGGAGTTACTTTTTTTAGTCCTTAAACGGGTCGTCCCAGAAGCCTGGAAGAGGATGGGGAGGGGGATGGGGTAGGGGGGGAAAGGAAGGAGAAGAGCTCAGCTCCTCCAGGAGGCAAATCCTCCGGGAGCAGCGCTGGGGATGGAGGGACACAGCCGCCACCTTCCTCCCCCACTCCTCTCCCTCCATCCCCCTCCTGGGGAAAGATGGTTTTTTGATGGGAAAATACTCAGGGATAAAAAAGCAAGCCAAGCCCTAAAGCACAGTCTGGGAGGGCTGGAGCCCCACGCTGGGGCAGCAGGAGCTGCGAGGATGGAATTCGGGAAGTGAAGAGAAACAATTGGGGTGGAAAATGGGCAAAAAAAAGAAAGAAAAAAAAGAGAAGGGAAAAAGAAAGAACAAGCGGTGGGTTAATGGAAACCAGATGAGGCTCCGGAGGGGTGGGGAGAGCATTAACTGTTGCTTTGCACCGGGCTGGGCTGCCCGTGCCGCGTTCCCAGCCCGTGTGAGGCAAAATTTGGGGGTATAGAAGGAAAAAAACCCGGCGAAGAGCCCCCCACATCATCATCATCCTCCTCCCCTCCACCTCCTCCTCCTCCTCTCCCTGCGTCCATCCCCAGCGATGCGCCGAGATGCCCCCGCCGGGTGCTGGGTGAAGGGGGAGCGATAGGTGGGGATGCTCGGAGAGACCCCACGGAGGTGATGGGGGCAGAGGAGGAAGAGGAGGGAGGTGGGGGGGAGAGAGAGAGGAGGAAGAGGAGGGAGGTGTGGGGGGGGGGGGGAGAGAGAGAGGAGGAAGAGGAGGGAGGTGGGGGGGGGGGAGAGAGAGAGGAGGAAGAGGAGGGAGGTGGGGAGGAGGGGGAGAGAGAGAGGAGGAAGAGGAGGGAGGTGGGGGGGGAGAGACAGAGGAGGAAGAGGAGGGAGGTGGGGAGGAGGGGGAGAGAGAGGAGGAAGAGGAGGGAGGTGGGGAGGAGGGGGAGAGAGAGGAGGAAGAGGAGGGAGGTGGGGAGGAGGGGGAGAGAGAGGAGGAAGAGGAGGGAGGTGGGGGGGGCGAGAGAGGAGGAAGAGGAAGAGGAAGAAGGTGGGGGGGGCGAGAGAGGAGGAAGAGGAAGAGGTGGGGAGGGGGGGGCGAGAGAGGAGGAAGAGAAAGGAGGTGGGGAGGGGGGGGCGAGAGAGGAGGAAGAGAAAGGAGGTGGGGAGGGGGGGGCGAGAGAGGAGGAAGAGAAAGGAGGTGGGGAGGGGGGGGAGGAAGAGGAAGGAGGGGGGGGGAGGAGAGGAGGAAGAGGAAGGAGGTGGGGGGGAGAGAGGAGGAAGAGGAAGGAGGTGGGGGGGGAGAGAGGAGGAAGAGGAAGGAGGTGGGGGGGGAGAGAGGAGGAAGAGGAAGGAGGTGGGGGGGGAGAGAGGAGGAAGAGGAAGGAGGTGGGGGGGGAGAGAGGAGGAAGAGGAAGGAGGTGGGGGGGGAGAGAGGAGGAAGAGGAAGGAGGTGGGGGGGGGAGAGAGGAGGAAGAGGAAGGAGGTGGGGGGGGAGAGAGGAGGAAGAGGAAGGAGGTGGGGGGGGAGAGAGGAGGAAGAGGAAGGAGGTGGGGGGGGAGAGAGGAGGAAGAGGAAGGAGGTGGGGGGGGAGAGAGGAGGAAGAGGAAGGAGGTGGGGGGGGGAGAGAGGAGGAAGAGGAAGGAGGTGGGGGGGGAGAGAGGAGGAAGAGGAAGGAGGTGGGGGGGGGGAGAGAGGAGGAAGAGGAAGGAGGTGGGGGGGGGGAGAGAGGAGGAAGAGGAAGGAGGTGGGGGGGGGGAGAGAGGAGGAAGAGGAAGGAGGTGGGGGGGGGAGAGAGGAGGAAGAGGAAGGAGGTGGGGAGGGGGAGAGAGGAGGAAGAGGAAGGAGGTGGGGAGGAAGCAGTAGCCCCCAGCCAGCACCCCGCGGCGCTCACCTTGTCCAGGCAGTTCACCTTCTCGGTGGGATACACAATCTTCCCGCAGCGGGCGCAGTTGGGGTTCATGGTGGAACCGGGGGCTCCGCTCCCGCAACGGCGCCGCCGCTTCCTCTGGGCCGCCGCCCGCGCCGCCGCCACGCTAAATAGGAGCGGGGGGGTGGGGGGAGGAGGAGGAGGGGGAGGAGGAGGAGGAGGAAGGGGGGGGTGGGAAAGGGGAGGCGGGGCCGCGGGCAGGACCCAGTTCCTCCCCCCAATCGCGGTGTGGGCGGGTTCCTTCCTCGCGCGCGTGGCGTGTGGCCCCATCCCCCCCTCCTCTACCCCCCCCCGTTGTTCCCACACCCCTCCCCCCCGACACCCTCCTCCCCCACACCCCCCTCCCCCACACCCCCCCCCCCAGGGATCGTACGCGTGCGCGCAGCCTCCGCGCCGCGCGGAGCCCGGGACACGCTTTGGGATGGGGTAAGACAGCGCCCGGCGGCCACTCGGGCGGGTGGGGGGTATAGCTCAGTGGTAGAGCATTTGACTGCAGATCAAGAGGTCCCCGGTTCAAATCCGGGTGCCCCCTAGGGGATTCAAAGTCTCTATTTTCAAAGTCTCTATTTTCATCTATTTTCATTATTCTCCTTTCCTCCCTTCTCCTTTCCCTTTCCTTCCTTTCCCTTTTCCTTTCCTTCCCCTTCCCCTTTCTTCCTTTTCTCTTTTCCCCCCTCTTTTCTTTCCTCACCCCCCACACCTGATTCCACCAGCACTTGAAGGGCCAGAGCCAGAAAAGCATCCCAGCAGCCTGCAAGGGGCAGCCTGTTCCAGCCCCTCCCCACTCTCTCTGCAAAGAACTTCCCCCCAATATCCAATCTAAACCTTCCTTCCTTCAGCTTTAATCCATCCCCCTTGTCCTTCCAGTCTCTACCCTTTCATGAGCAACTTACCAAGGCCAATTCCCAACTGGGTTTAAATTCTCAGTCTTGTTTGATTGAATCACATGGAGATGGACTGAGCAGAAGCATCATGACCTCTCCAAGGCCAGTCCCAGCCCAGGGGGTAACATACAGCCTGGTGCAGGTGGGTTCTTCCACCCTGAGGCCTCAGGTCGACTCAGGTTATCACATTCCAAAAGCCTCAGTTAGAACATGAATTCAATTTCTGTCAGGAGATAACGACACCTCAATTCCCCCGGCGCCCTCCCTTCCCTGTTCCAAAAGAACAAGGGATGCAGGCAGCTTTAATAAAGCACACCCACATCAAAGGAGGCTGCTGGGCTCTCTTCCCCCTTATTCATTTCAGGATCTGGCTGAAAATTGGCTTCTTTGGGTTTCCAAGCAGCTTATCTGATCCTCTCACAAAAGCACCCACTCCTTCCCTTTCTGACCACCTCACTCAACACTTCCCAGCCCCATTCCCCGCCCCCCTCCAACCAGCCTCCCACCTTTTCCTAGCCCATCGTGGGCTTAAAATAAGCTGAGCTTTTCTGCTTATCGTTGGGAGAGAGTGGGTGGTTTTTCCTCTCTTGGCTCAGGAGAAGCTGCTGGGTGAGGGAGGTTCTTTGTCACCCAGGCGTTTCGGGCACACAGGGATCCCTTCACAGGGAGAAGTCGCTGCTGCTTCCCAAGGGGTGGCCAAGGTCCAGGTTCTACAAAGCCAAGGGCAGGGTCCTGCCCCTGGGTTGGGACAGCCTCCGTTATCTGTACTGGTCAGGAGATGATGGGCTGGGGAGCAGCCCTGAGGGAAAGGACTAGGGGGGACTCGTGGGTGAGAAGCTGGACAGGAGCTTAAGCTTTCTGACCTTAAATCCTGAAATCAGACTTAGGCAACCCCTGAGCACATAAAAATCATTCCTTGTTGCCCAGCAAAGATCTCTTTGACTTTGTGGTTAAATTATCGGGAGGTATGGAATTGCCACGGCTGAAGAATTCACGTGGAGGCAACACAACAAGGGCCATTCCTCCCCATTTCTCCCCATTCCCCATTCTTCCCCATTCCCCATTCCTCGGCGATTCCGAGGTCGAAGCCCCCGCAGCGGGCCCGGGAGCAGGAGGTGTTGCTCAGGTAGTGGTACAGGCCAGGCCTGGCGCGCCGGGGATAAAGGGGCACGGAGAAAAACTGCGCCCGAGTGGGGGTATAGCTCAGTGGTAGAGCATTTGACTGCAGATCAAGAGGTCCCCGGTTCAAATCCGGGTGCCCCCTCGTTTTGCCCCGGCGGGGGGTGTTGTCTTTTTCACTCTCCTCGAAAACCACCCTTTTCCCGGGAGGGATTTTCGCCCCGGTTTGGACCCGCCGGGAACCGGGACGGGGGGTTTTCCGCCGGTGCCCGGTGACGGCGGCGCAATCTCCCCTCCCCTCCTCTCCAAGGGCCGGTCCGAGACAGCTCGCGGCACCCGAGGAGCGGGGAGCGGAGCGCTGTGGGCGCCGCGGCCGCTGCCCTGTGCCCCGCTCCCCCGGTACCCTCCTCCTCCCGCGTCGGTAACCGATCCCACTCCCCGCCGCCTCTAGGGGGCGCGGCGGGAACAGGCCGTCGCCGGAACCACGTGACGCCGGCAGAGGCGGGGTCCGCCCATATCCCGGCGTTCCCCGCACAGCACCACCTCTTCCGCTGCCGCCATGTCGAAGCGAGGTGAGCCGGGCCCCGGCGCTCCGCTATCCGGCTCCATCCGCGCCGGGGCGGGGTGACCGAGCCGCCGCTCGGGCCCAGCCGGGACCCGGGGAGCGGTGTCCGGCCCTGGCCGGGAGAAGCGGCCGCAGGCGGTGCTGGGGAGGCGCTGGCCGGGCGGGTTTCTCACCACCCCCACCCCTCCTCCCCCCGCACCGCCGCGGCCTGGCCGTGCCGCCCCGTAACCGGGCCCGTCATGTCCTTCTCGCCCCGCAGGACGCGGCGGTTCGTCCGGCGCCAAGTTCCGCATCTCCCTCGGTCTGCCGGTGGGCGCCGTGATCAACTGCGCCGATAACACAGGTGAGGGACCGGGAGCTGCGGGGTGCGGGGGAACCTCGGTTTCTTTCCGAAAAGCGCCGGGGGGAGGTGTGAGGCGGTGGAGGTACTGCTTAGGGCCCGGCCCGGCCTGGTAATGCCGGTATGTTCTCCTGGAACTTCGAGAAGCTGCGAGTAGTGGAGCCCTATCGCCTGGTGATGGTGCAGGGGATCCACCCCGTTGGGGCATTCTCCTCTCCCGCCCTCCCAAGTTGGGACATCCCTGCCTCCTCCCTTCCCCCCCCCCCCCCCCCCCCCGCAAGGTAGAGCATCCCCGGGCCTCCTTCGGTGTGTGCCCCTCCCTGCCCTGCCCAGCTCCATGTGCCCATCGCCTCCCTCAGCAGAGGTAGCGACTCACTCGGGGTTTCCATGGAGCTCGGTGCTTCCCTTGACTCCTCCCGAGCAGAGCGTGTCCTGTGGCACTCGGGGGTCTCCAGGGATGAAGGGTGGATGTCTTCCTCTCAGGGAGCTTGTTGCCTTTTCCTTCTGTGCCCGCAGAAGAGCGGGAAGCTTCCCTGAAGCCGGCAGTGTGCTCACACAGCTTGGGAGGGCGATGGGACCCTGGGCTCCATGGGGAGAGGGGTGGCAGCATGGACAGGGAGGGGATTGTCCCTCTCTGCTCTAACCTCCTGAGGCCCCAGCTGGAGTCCTGTGTCCAGAGCTGGGGCCCCAGGACAAGAAAGATGTGGGACTGTTAAGAGAGGGGTCAGAGGAGCCACGGAGATGCTCAGAGGGCTGGAGCAGCTCCCCTCTGGAGAGAGGCTGAGGGAGCTGGGCTGGGTGCGCCTGGAGAAGAGAAGGCTGTGGGGGGACCTCATTGCAGCCTGCCAGTCCCTGAAGGGAGCAGAGGAACAGGAGGGGAATCAGCTTGTTCAAGGGCAGAGCCTGGCAGGACAAGGGGGCTGGAGTGAAGCTGGAGGAGGGAAGGGGGAGAGGAGAGATTGGGGGGAAGTTCTGTGCAGAGAGAGTGGGGAGGGGCTGGCAGGGGCTGCCCAGAGAGGGGGTGGGTGCCCCATCCCTGGGGGTGTTGAAGGCCAGGTTGGCTGGGGCCCTGGGCAACCTTGTGTAGCTCCAGGCCTGGAGGTTGGTGTCCCTGCCTGTGGCAGGGGGTTGGAGCTCTGGGACCCTTGGGGTCCCTCCTAGCACAGACCAGTCTGGGATTCTGTGCCATATCCTCAGAACCCCATTCCTGCCCCAACTAGTTCAGAACCCCTTTGAGCTGGAAACAAGACACACCCCATCTCTTAATTGGGCGTTGATCTTGTTATTCCTTCCCTGTCTTCACTGTCTTTGTCTTCAAGGCTGCCCCACTGTTGTAGCTCCTCCAGCAAAGGACATCAAACAGCTGTATCCATCCTCCACTCCCATCGAAACCACACCAATACCTTCTGTTCCCCTTCTACCAAAGCCCAACCCAACCCAGTGTTGTCCTGTTTCACCCCACCAGGCGCCAAGAACCTCTACATCATTTCGGTGAAGGGCATCAAGGGGCGACTGAACAGGCTGCCAGCGGCTGGCGTGGGTGACATGGTGATGGCCACTGTCAAGAAGGGCAAACCTGAGCTGAGGAAGAAGGGTGAGTGTTGAGGGGGGGACCCCAGAGGGAGGGGGATTCCAGGGGTTCCCTCCTCTGGGGTCCCCTTCCCCTGGAATTCCCCCTCTCTCTGGGGTCCCCCTGCCCTGGTTCTTCCCTCAGAGGGATGAGGAAAGGGGGGAAAGAAGGGGGAGGTGTCTGTGGGGTGTCACCTTCACCCTTCTAAAAAGCACTTGCTGGGTCTGTGTGTGGTGGCCCCGTGAGTTGTCGTGGAAGGGCAGAGCAGAGCCCACATCGCTTTTGGGTGAAGCGGCAGCTCCTGCTGTTGGCTTCAATCAGCGATGGGACACCGTGCTTCAGGGAAGGTTTGTTTCCTCAGGCAAGGGAAGGGGGGTTATTCACAAATACTTGCTGTGAGGAGAAGGGGGCTGGTTTAGAAATTAGGGTGGGAAAGAGGAGGAACACCCCAAATTCCCCTCAAGCTCCACAGCTTTGAGGAGTTGAAGTGTCCTGCTAACTTGAGATTAGCTTCTCAACGCAGCGCTGGGAACCTGGGGTGCCCAACCCCTTGTGTGGAGTTAAACACCATGGCAGAGAGGGTATCATGGCTGTTGGTGGCTGCACCACGTGTGTCACACTATGATTTTGTCACCGTCTTGCTCCTCTCCCCACAGTACACCCGGCCGTGGTGATCCGGCAGCGCAAATCCTACCGGCGGAAGGACGGGGTGTTCCTGTACTTTGAGGACAATGCAGGGGTGATAGTCAATAACAAAGGGGAGATGAAAGGTTTGGACCAGGATCCTGTCACTCTGGGTGGGATGGGGAGAAAGGGAGAGTGGGGCTGGGGGGAGGGGATTGTGCCCCTGGGCTAAAATCAGTCGGATGGGATGCACATGGCCAAGGGCATCCTGGCTGGTGTCAGACACAGTGTGGCCAGTGGGGCTGGGGAGGGGATTGTGCCCCTGTGCTGGGCACTGGGGAGGCTGCACCTCCAGTGCTGGGTCCAGTTCTGGGCTCCTCACCATCAGAAGGACATGGAGGTCCTGGAGTGAGCCCAGAGAAGGGCAACCAGGCTGGGGAAGGGGCTGGAGGGCAAATCCTCTGAGGAGCAGCTGAGGGAGCTGGGGGTGTTTAGCCTGGAGAAGAGGAGGCTGAGGGGAGACCTTCTCCCCACCTCCCCTGCCCTGCCAGGAGGGTGCAGAGGGGTGGGCGCTGGTCTCTTCAGCCAGGGGACAGGAGATGGGACAAGGGGCAATGGGCTCAAGCTGTGCCAGGGCAGGGTCAGAGCAGCTGGGAGGGCAAAATTCTTCCCTGGCAGAGTTGTGGGGCTGTGGCACAGGCTGCCCAGGGAGGCCCTGGGTGTGTTGAACAGAGGGGAGATGAGGTGCTCAGGGATCTGGGGCAGCACAGGATGGGAATGGTTGGACTTGATGATCTTCAAAGGTCTTTTACCCCCTGGTGATTCTGTGGTACCTCAGCACCGTTTGCTCCCCTGGGCAGAGGGACCCGGATCCTCCCCAGATTTGGGGTGACACCATGGGGCTGAGCTGGTGTTAAACGCTGCCCTGCCCCATCTCTGCATCTCTAACAGCCCATCCTGCTTCTCTCCTCAGGCTCTGCAATCACAGGCCCCGTGGCCAAGGAATGTGCAGACCTGTGGCCCAGGATCGCTTCCAATGCCGGCAGCATCGCGTAGGCACCTTCTGGAGCTCAAATAAAACCCCTTTGTACCAAACCAGCTGTGTCTGTCCTGCCAACACACCTTCCTCCTCCTTCCCCTTACACTAAAGGAGGGAAAGTTCTGGAAAACCTTTTTATGGGACTTGGGAAATGGGAATTTTAATATCCCAGGAGTCTTGGTTGGGGTTTCTAATCAGGTTTTACTGGGAAGTTCCCAAAAGGGGTTCACTGGGATGAGTTAAATCTCAGCAATGCTGATGGAAGTGAAGTGATCCCATTTATGTGTGTGCCCAGAGGAGCTGGGAGGGGTCTCTGGAAGCCTTTCCCTGGGGAAGCTGTCCAGGGGGTCTCAAAAATGCAGATTTTGGGTGGGTTTTTTTTGTTTCCTGGAATAGGGAACTAACTGCTATGGGATGGGGGTCTGATTCTGACGGGGCTGCCAGGAATGGGGGTACCATGAGTCGTGGTGTTGGTGCTGGGTGGACAGTGGACTGGAAGGGGATTAGACCATGATGAAGACATATAGAGGGGGCTGCTGGTAGATGAGGGGGTGGCAGGACCCTCTCTGGGGCCCCTCTAGCTGGTGAAGGATTAGATGTGAACCGCAGGGCAGCGTGTCCCCTGAGCGAGGGGTGGGGATGCTGCGTTGTCCCTCAGCTCACAACTCAAAAGGGGGGGTGACTGTCTTGGATACGGTCATCCTGATGCCCTCTGACACCTGCACCCTGGGGGTGCAGGGTGGGTCCTGGCTCACAGCCTGCAGAGATGATGTGCTGCTGGCAAAGCTTCTAGGGGGTGTGTTTGGGGGAGGGAGCAAAGCTGGAAGAGGGTTTGAAGCACAAACACACCCCCAGAGAGCAGCCAGGCCCTTGCTGTGGGTTGTGAAGTGTTTCTAAGAGCAGTTTGGCCCAACCACCAGGAACCCTCCTGGGGCTGAGATCTCAGGGTTCCCCTGGAGGACCAGCAGCTGAGTGCTGGCACCAGCTGGGCAGGGGAGACCTGGCAAAGGGCTCCAGGGCCTGAGGGCAGCTCTCTCCTCCCCAGGCCCTTCCAGGGAGCAGGTGAGAGGCCGGGGCTCCTTCCCAGCACAAGGGCCCAGCGGGTGCTCCAGCTCTCACCTCAAGACCCGAGACCCACAGCTGAGGTCTGAGGGGTGTCTGTCCTTCCAGTCTGTGCTTGGTGAATCACAGAATGATAGAATGGCATGGGTTGGGAGGGACCCCAAGGGTCACAGAGCTCCAACCCCCCTGCCACAGGCAGGGCCACCAACCTCCAGGCCTGGAGCTACACAAGGTTGCCCAGGGCCCCAGCCAACCTGGCCTTGGACACCCCCAGGGATGGGGCACCCACCCCCTCTCTGGGCAGCCCCTGCCAGCCCCTTCCCCACTCTCTCTGCAAAGAACTTCCCCCCCAATCTCTCCTCTGCCCCTTCCCTCCTCCAGCTTCACTCCATCCCCCTTGTCCTGCCAGGCTCTGCCCTTGAACAAGCTGATTCCCCTCCTGTTCCTCTGCTCCCTTCAGGGACTGGCAGGCTGCAATGAGGTCCCCCCACAGCCTTCTCTTCTGCGAGGGGCAGAGGTGCTGCAGAGACCTGGGGATGGGTGAGAAGCCCCCCAAACCCCAAATAAAGGTGCTCCCCAGGGCTGTTGGAAGGGCTCCTACTGGAGTTCTGCTTCCAAAGGCTCTTCCCGAGGGAGGCTGGGCATGACGCTGGGAGGAACAGCCTCGGGGGGGGTGGGGGTGTTGGGCCCGGCCCTGGCCCTGGGCAGCAGGAGGGGTGGGAGGGTGCAGGGAGCCAGGGCCGGGCGTGGGGGATAGGTGGCTCAGGGCCGAGGAACAAGCCAAGCACACGGGGGTGTAGCTCAGGGGCAGAGCATTTGACTGCAGATCAAGAGGTCCCCGGTTCAAATCCGGGCGCCCCCTCCTCTCTTTTCCTTCGTTCCACTCAGAAACCTCCCTGGAGCTCCAACTCCCAAGTTTTCCGTCACAGAGCCAGAGGCCACCGGCTCCTTGCGTCCCCAGGGGTCCCCAGGTGTCTCCAGGCCATGGCCATCTGCTTCTTGTGGCCACGGGGTGCCCAGTGCTGGGTGTCTCCGGGTGTCTCTAGGCTACGGGGTGCTGGGCTCTGGGTGTCCCCAGGCCACGGGGTGCCAGGCTCTGGCTCTCCTTAGGTGTCCCCAGGGTGTGTCTCTCCTCCCCTCCCATCTCCTGGGCCCCGTAGGGCCTTTGCCAGGGGCCTGGCGGGGCCCAGCACCGGGCCAGCCCGGCTCCCTGGGGACAGCAGCCGTTGCCCAGAGCCGCGGGGAAAGCGCTGGCCCGGGGGCAGCTCAGGGCAGAGCGTGTGAGTGCGGATCAAGAGGTCCCTGGGTCAGCTCCTGGCGCCCCCTTTGGCTCCCGTTTCCCCCCCCCCCCCTTTCTCCTGGCAGGGAACGGGAGCCCTTCCCAGCCCCGGGAGGGTCTTGGCCAGGGCCAGGGTCCCCCCTAGGCCCAGACCGGGCTCGGGGCTCGGGGCTCGCGGCTTCTCCCTCTTCTCCTCCTCCCTCCCAGGGCAGCGGGTGCCTCGCTGCTCCTGCCCGGGGAACCGCCGGTCGCTGCGGTGCTACGGGACGCGGGGGCCGGGCTCTCTCCGGGCGGGGTCTCTGTTCAGGCCTTTGCGGAGCCGGGCAGGGGGGCGATGCTCTCGGTTTGGGAGGGGGAGGTGGTGTCTCAGGATCCGGCAGCGCCGGGGCTCGAACCGGCGGCCTCAGGCCCCGCAGCCGGACGCTCTGGTCCTGAGCTGCGCCCCGGGCGGGGGGCTGCGGCGGCAGGGGGCTGCGGCGGGCGGGGATGGCTCGGGGGCAGCGCACCGGGCCGAGGAGCGGTAGGTCACCGGTTCTAACCCCGCCGCGGCAGCACAGCCGCCCCTGGAGCCTCGGGGCCGCTCCTCGGCCGAGCCAAAGGACCAACAGGCCCGGCCGGCGGTGAGTTCTCCCGGCCCCGCCTGGGGCGGAAACGCTTCGCCGCTCCCTGGGCCGCAGCTCCGGTGCCGCTTGGGGGGCGGGGGGGGGGGGGGAAGCTCCAGCTCCGCGCCGGCAGTGACGTCTGCGCCGGCGCGCCCTGATGACGCATAGGCAGTCCCGGTAGCGGGGGGGGTAGTGCTGGGTCCAGCGACAGAGCGAGCGGCGCCATGGGAGGAGGGGACCTGGTGAGGTGGCACTGGAGCTGCGGGGGGCTGGACCGAGCCGGCAGCGTTCCCGGGGCTGCGGGGCCGGGCCTGGAGCCCTTCCTGCTGCCGGGGGATGGGGGGGGAGCCGGGAGCGATCGCGTCGAGGGCCTGGCCGGGCTGGGAGCGGGGCTGAGAGCCGCTCCGGCCCCCCCCCCCCCCCCCCCCCCCGTAACGGGCCTGTGTCCCCGTGTCCCTGCCGCAGAACCTGAAGAAGAGCTGGCACCCCCAGACGCTGCGCAATGTGGAGAAGGTGTGGAAGGCCGAGCAGAAGCATGAGGCCGAGCGGAGGAAGATCGAGGAGCTGCAGCGGGAGCTGCAGGAGGAGCGGGCGCGGGAGGAGATGCAGCGATACGCTGAGGACATGGGCACCGTCAGGTGAGGGGCTGCAGGTCGTCTGCGGGCCGGCCACCACCGGCCCCTGCTGCTCTCTGCGGGTCAGCGCTGCCTGCTGAGGGGCCGCGGGGTTCCTGTAGCTGTGTGTTTAATGCCGATGTTCTGCAGGGCTCCCTCTGTCCCCAGGGCCGTGAGTTGCAGGGCTCTCCCCCCCCTCCCGAGCCCTTCTGAGGTGCTGCGGGGCCCCCTGAGCCTTTCTGAGGTGTTGCAGGGCTCCCCTTGCCCTCAGAGCCGTGTGTTTAATGTCCCTGGTGCCTGAATGTTTCCCTTCACCTTCCTAAGCCAGCACCTTACCGTGTAACTGTGGAACTGGGAGAAGAAAGCTGAGCTGTTCTTGTTTGCAATAGGAAAAGAGAAGAGAAGCTGGAGTGGATGTACCAGGGCCCTGGCGGCATGGTGAACAGAGAGGAATACCTGATGGGTCGCCCTGTGGACAAATACATCTTTGAGAAGGCAGAGGATAAGGATGCAGGCTGTTCCAGTGACACTGGGCTTCTCCCAGGCTCCATTTTTGCCAAGTCTGGGGCCAATTCTGTGCTGGACATGGCCAACAAAATCAGGGAGGACCCCCTCTTCATGATAAGGTACTCAGCCTTGAGCTGCAAGGGGTAGTAGGGGCAAAGTATCAGTGGTAGCAGCTCTCTAAGAGCAGTCTTGTTCCTTAAAGCATCTCTAACTCATCCTTTCTTATCTGTGTGAATGTATCTGCTCTGCTCTGTCTGTTTCTCAGGGTTGTGGGATGATCAGTGGTAGCAGAACAAGGGTTTGTTTGCTCACAGATCGTTCTCTGAGGTGGAAGAGAGGAGGACAGACTCCTCCTCAGCTGGACCTGTTCTGTTCAGTGCTCAGAACTCCTCTGATCTAGCTTGCTCTAGATCAGGATCTTTCATGGAAATACATTTTCATGGCTGTTTGCAGGTGGTAACTTCTCTTTTATCCCCTGCTTTAGGAAGAGGGAGGAGGAGAAGAAGAGAGAAGTTCTGAATAACCCTGTTAAAATGAAGAAAATCAAAGAACTGGTGGGTGTCTCTCAGCACTCATTCCCTCAGAGCCTGAACCAGGGAGAGGCGTCTAGGTCAAAATAATGTCTGGGATGAGGAGCTGAGTCCCATTTCCTGACTCTTTCACAGAAAAACAGACTAAATCCAGCTTTCCCTAATCCTCCTGTGCCAGACTTAGGCTCCTCATCAGCCTCTCAGCAGGAATTCATTTCCTCTTCCTTTTAAAGTTAGTGCTAATTAATTCTCCCTGCTCTTCTGCTCTGGGCTGGGTTGGTTTTAGTAATTAACTGTTAATTTAGTGATTGCAGACAGAGGGTTTGACCTCTCCTGGCAGGAGAAAGACTCCACCCAGCTCTTGAGTTCTGGGGAGAGGACCTTGCTGAGGGGCTCAGGTGTTGTTCCAAGGAACCTTTACCCCCCAGCAGCTTTGCCCTGGGACTCTACTGAACCTGATGTTCTGTTTGACAGCTGCAGAACAGCCTGGAGAAGAAGGAGAGGAAGAGGAAGAAGGAGAAGAAGAAGAAGCACAAGAAGCGGCGGCACCGCAGCGAGAGCAGCGGGAGCAGCAGCAGTGAGGAGGAGAGAAGCAGAGACAGGTTTCTCCTGAGCTTGGAGAGCAAAGCCCCCTTGTTATCTGCTTCTTGCCGGGCTTTTGATGCTGTGTACCATGGCATCCTGCTAGCAGAGCTGAGAGAGCAGGGCTTAGATGAGTGGACAGGGATTTGGGGTGAGAACTGGCTGTGGGACCCAGCTCAGAGGGTGCTGATCAGTGGAGCAGAGTCTGGCTGGAGACCTGTGACCAGTGCTGTTCCCCAGGGTAGGTCCAGTCCTGTTTAATATATTCATTAACAACCTTGATGAGGGAACAGCATCCACCCTCAGCAAGATGATCCAGAGCTGGGAGGAGTGGATGGCACACAGGACACTGCACTGCCACCCATCCTGGCCAGGCTGCAGAGCTGGGCAGGGAGACACCAGCTGGGGGTTGATAAAAGCAAGTGGAGAGTCTGGCACCTGGGAAGGAAGAGCTGCTGGGATCAGGCCAGGCTGGGGGGAGCTGCTGGAGAGGAGCTCTGAGGAGAAGGACCTGGGGGTGCTGGTGGGTGACAGGGTGGCCATGAGACCAGCAGTGTGTCCTGGGGCTGAGAGAGACAAGGGGATCCTGGGGGCATCAGGAGTGTGGGCAGCAGGTCACAGGAGGGGATCCTCTCCCTCTGCTCTGCCCTGCTCAGGCCCCAGCTGGAGTGTTGTGTCCAGTGCTGGGCTCCCTGGGATCAACCAGCCAGGGATCTCCTGGAGAGAGTCCAGAGGAGGGACAGGGAGATGCTGAAGGGCCTGGAGCATCTCCCCTGGGAGGAAAGGCTGAGGGAGCTGGGGCTGTTCAGCCTGGAGAGGAGAAGACTAAGGGGGGACCTGATTAATGGTTATCAATATCTGAAGGGTGGGATGTAGGGGGACATGGGCAGCCCCTTCTCAGTGCCTGTGGGGACAGGACAAGGGGCAATGGCCTCAAGTTGGAGCACAGGGCATTCCCCACCAAGCTGGGGAAGAACTTTTCCCCAGTGAGGGTGAGGGAGCCCTGGGCCAGGCTGCCCAGGGGGGTGTGGAGTCTCCTTCTCTGGAGAGATTCCAGCCCCGTCTGGACAGCGCCCTGTGTGCCCTGTCCCTGGGACCCTGCTTTGGCAGGGGGTTGGACCTGATGATCTCTTGTGGTCCCTTCCAACCCCTGTGATTCTCATGGCTCTTCCAACCCCCCCTCTTTGACTCTTACCTCCCTAATTAATGCTCTTCATCACCCTGGGTGTTGCTGCATCGTTGCTTTCTTGGCTTTTTCCTCATTCAGTTGTTTTTGTGACTTTTTCACATTAAAAGATCTTGGTGAATTTTCACCCTCTTCTGTTTCCCTCCTCAGGGCTCAGAAGAGGATGAACAATTCCTCCTGGAAACCTGCTCCAGACAAAGCCCCAGGATATGGTTTACAGGTAAGTTTTGGGCAGCTCTTTTTGGTACCCAGCCCTGGGTTGGGGGAGAGCAAGAGATTCAGCAGTTGGTCTGTGGGGGATTGTGAGGGGCTTGTGGTACAGTGAAGTTCAGGTTTAATTTGGGGCCATCCTGACCCTTGAAACTCAAGGTGTTCAGATCCTGGTGGGACTTTTGGCTGCTCTGTAATCAAGTTATTAAATTTCCTCTTCAAAGTCACCAGCTCACACACTCTTCTGGGCTCTGGGGGTGAGTTTGTTTCCCAAATATCCCCCAGAAATGTCCTCTGCAGACACAGGGATAATAAAACCCTGGGGAGTGGGAGAAGTGGACACAAACCTGCTCATGGACTCCTCTGAGGTCTCTTCCATGGCCTTGTGCTCTGAGGAAACATCTCTCCTGAGTTTGGGCCATGAAGATGCTTAGAGGGCTGGAGTAGCTCCCCTACAGAGGGAGGCTGAGGGAGCTGGGCTGGGTGCGCCTGGAGAAGAGAAGGCTGTGGGGGGACCTCATTGCAGCCTGCCAGTCCCTGAAGGGAGCAGAGGAACAGGAGGGGAATCAGCTTGTTCAAGGGCAGAGCCTGGCAGGACAAGGGGGCTGGAGTGAAGCTGGAGGAGGGAAGCGGGAGAGGAGAGATTGGGGGGAAGTTCTGTGCAGAGAGAGTGGTGAGGGGCTGGCAGGGGCTGCCCAGAGAGGGGGTGGGTGCCCCGTCCCTGGGGGTGTTGAAGGCCAGGTTGGCTGGGGCCCTGGGCAACCTTGTGTAGCTCCAGGCCTGGAGGTTGGTGTCCCTGCCTGTGGCAGGGGGTTGGAGCTCTGTGACCCTTTGGGGTCCCTCCCAGCACAGACCAGTTTGGGATTCTGTGATTTTCTGAATTCCAGGTCAGAGACCCTGAGCAGAGCCACAGGGCTCGGGGCTCTCCAGCTGCCGGCCAGGAGAGGGCACCCCACAAGCACCGCGATCGCTCCAGGTCCAGGAGCCAGTCCCATTCCCCACAGAGACGCTCCAGCAAGAAGAATTCGGAGCAGTGGGGATGCAGAGGGTATGGGTCTCCTTCCAAACACAGCAAACAGTGAGTGTGGCCACCTGGGTGGTAGAAACCCAGGGCTGGGCTGGGGCTCTCTTCAGAGGGTGTTTGTAACTGTTTAATTGTCTTTACTAAGTGCTGATAAAATCAGGTGTCAGCTATTGATTCCTTGCTGAGGAAACAATTAAAACTGAGTAAAAATAGATGGAAATTTTCAGTATATTAAAGTTTACAGAGTGTTAAAGGTCATTAGGATTTTATTTAAGTGGCCAAAGAATTGTCCTGAAGTTCCCTGAGGTGTTTGGGTTTCAGAATGGCTACAGGAAAACCAGCTCAGAGCTGTGATGCTGTGTGTTCCCCTGGGCTAATAAGGGTGTTTCTGGGTTACAGGCAGAGCAAGGAGGAGAAGGGTAGAGGGAAGAGCCCTTCCCCGAAGAGGAGCTATCGGCGGCAGCATGCACCGGGCTACACCAGGTGAGCAGGATCCTTCCCCCTGCCTGGGGCTGGGGGGAGAACTGGGGGTGACCTGAGCCAGATCCCATTCCCTGGGCTAAAACCAATTGGATGGGATGCACATGGCCAAGGGCATCCTGGCTGGTGTCAGACACAGTGTGGCCAGTGGGGCTGGGGAGGGGATTGTGCCCCTGTGCTGGGCACTGGGGAGGCTGCACCTGGAGTGCTGGGTCCAGTTCTGGGCTCCTCAGCATCAGAAGGACATGGAGGTCCTGGAGTGAGTCCAGAGAAGGGCAACCAGGCTGGGGAAGGGGCTGGAGGGCAAATCCTCTGAGGAGCAGCTGAGGGAGCTGGGGGTGTTGAGCCTGGAGAAGAGGAGGCTGAGGGGAGCCCTTCTCCCCACCTCCCCTGCCCTGCCAGGAGGGTGCAGAGAGGTGGGCGCTGGTCTCTTCAGCCAGGGGACAGGAGATGGGACAAGGGGCAATGGGTTCAAGCTGTGCCAGGGCAGGGGAAGAGCAGATGGGAGGGAAAAGTTCTTCCCTGGCAGAGTTGTGGGGCTGTGGCACAGGCTGCCCAGAGAGGGGGCTGAGTCCCCAGCCCTGGGTGTGTTTAACAGAGGGGAGATGAGGTGCTCAGGGATCTGGGGCAGCACAGGATGGGAATGGTTGGACTCGATGAGCTTAAAGGGCTTCTCCAACCTTGTGACTCTCTGTGGAAGTCATGGGGATGGTCTTGAAGTTCTCAGCTTGGTGCTCCTGAGCCTGATTGTTAATTAACACCTTGGGCAGCTTCCTGAAGTGGTTCATGTGGTTGCTGGGTCTCCCTGTGTCTCTGTGGAAGGTGAAGTCAGTCTCTCTCCCCTGGGCTGTTAATTAGAAGCCTTGTGTTTCCCTGTCATCAGGAAAACATCACCCCAGCAGCTGCATCTTCCCAGCCAGTGACAGACACAGAGGCTGATCAGAGGGAGAAACAGGCTCTTGCTGGGGGTGTGGAAAGCAGAGTAGCTCCACATAGACTCACAAGCTTTGCTGATGGGTTACCCAAGGGAAAACCATGTGAAACACCCCAAATTTGGCTGTGGCTTGAGAGCAGGGCTGTTCTCTGCACACACAGAAAGGTCTCTGCAGAGGAGCTGGAGCGTCAGCGCCAGGAGATGATGGCAAATGCCAAGTGGAGGGAAGAGGAGAGAGCAAACAACCTGAAGAAGCACAGGAAGGAGGAGGAGCTGGAGAGAGAGGTGGAGAAACTCGACTCCAGGGATGGGAAGTTCTTCAAGTGAGTGTCTGTCTTACCTGCTTGGTCATCCCAGGGGAGCACAGGCTGCCCAGGAGTGAGCAAGAGCAGCCTCCACCCTGGGGATGGGTTGGGATGTGGTATAAGTCCCATCTGTGGGACATACACCCCAAATGTGCTCTAAATACACCCCAAATGTGGTAGAACTCCCACCTCTCCTGCCCTTTGCAGCAGAGCTGGTGACATCCACTGTTCCCTGATCCTCCTCTTCACCCAGGACATCTCAGTTTCCCTGGCAGCCTTGGGAGTGGAGGAGAACACACCCTGATTCCTGAAGCTGCCCAGAGCTGGGATCACTCAAGAGCAGCTTAAAATCCCTGTAGATTTTTCTCCACAAGCAAAATGTGCTGTGGGAGAGGGATTTCTGTGTGTTGGGCAGCACAGGAGAAACCCCTTGAGCTGACAGGCTGTGTTTGCAGGCTCCTTGTTTGAAGAGGGAGCTGAGCAGGAGGACATCACTGGGGAAAGCACAGCAGAGGGATCTGAGGCTGTAAAACCAAGGGGGCGGTCGCAGGGAGCCCTCCCCTCCCCTGTAACCAGGGGGGGTGGTCGCAGGGATCCCTCCCCTGTAGCCAGTGTCATTTACAGCCTGAGTTCTGGCATTTGGGCTCCCTGAGGATTACTGCCCTCAGTTCAGCAGCACATCCTGCTTCACCCAGAGCACCCAGCTCCCCTGGGATGGGAGCATTTGTAATTACCAATTAGCTCTAATTTGGAGGACAGAGGAGGGTGGAGAGCTGCTGGAGATGTCTTTCTGAGCACTGACCTTAAATAAGGCATCCAATCCCTTCCCAAAGGGGTTTGGTTCTTTCAGGGCAGATTTTTAATGGGGAATAATCCCCTGTTTGGATATTTAATTTGGGTAGGTGGGGAAATCCTGCTGGAAGTGGTGTCAGAGGGATTCTGATCCATCCCTTTGGTTCTGCAGCCGCTTGAAACTGGAGAGTGCCTCCACTTCCAGCCTGGAGGACAGGGTGAAACGCAACATCCACTCCCTGCAGAGAACCCCTGCTGCCCTGGAGAGGAACTTCATGCAGAGATGAACCTTGTTCTTCCTCTCCACTCCTGTGAGGAAGGAGAATGGACACTTGATTCCCAGAGGTGAGAGAGCTCCAGCACAAACTCCCTGCTCTCCCCAGGAACCATCCCCCAAAGAGGTGCTGGATCGCTGTGCTGCAGCCCACCACGTGCTCCAGACTTGTGACTACCTTTTGTTAGGAGTGTGACCTTTTGCTGGAGGACTCCTGAGCCCTTGTTACTCTCTTTTTTTTTTTTTTTTTTTTTTAACCAGATCTTTTTCCTTCTCTCTTCACCTTGACTGGTATCAGGTTTGTATGTCTCTATTACCAGGCTACTCCAGGTAGTAGCTGCTTTCTGGGCACCTTGTCTGAGTTTATTCAGCAGAGCAAAGCGAACTGGCTGTGTCAGACCTCAAAGATGGGAGCAGAGGGAAGTAACACATGAGTTTAGTTCTCATGCGGCTACAGGGGTGGCAGAGGGAAAGCCACTTGTGACCTGTCATTGGTTTGGGGGATGGGGTTTAGGGGGTGATGTTAGCCCAGTGTCTGTAGCCAGTTCCCAGGTAGGAATGGTGTTTGACCCAAGGGAACCTGCTGGGAAGGGGAAGGAGATGAGTGTAGTTACCCCAGAGCTCAGTGCTGGGACCAGCCCTGGTCATCCAGGTCTTTGGTAAAGGTATTGAAGGGGCTGAATGTTCTCTCAGCTCATGGGTGACAGGAAGCTGGCAGGAAGGGTCCCTCTCCCTGACGGTGGGGATGCTCTTCAGAGGGGTCTGGGCAGCCTGAGGTGATGGGCTGGGATCAAGGGGATGATGTTCAGCAAGGCCAAGGGCACAGTAACAACTCTGTGCAGTGCTACAGGCTGGGGCAGAGCTGCTGGTGGAGAAGGACCTGGGGGTGTTGAATGTGAGCCAGCGGTGTGCCTGGGTGGCCAAGAAGGCCAAGGGCATCCTGGCTGGTGCTAGCCCCAGTGTGGCCACAGGGCCAGGGCAGGGATTGTGCCCCTGTGCTGGGCACTGGCGAGGCTGCACCTCGAGTGCTGGGTTCAGGTTTGGGCCCCTCACTCCAAGGACACTGAGGTCCTGGAGGGGCTGAGTCACCCCCTGGGATGGGTTTAACAGCCGGGCAGAGGAGGTGCTCCGGGACGGGGGGGCTTAGTAGGGGCACAGGGGGGTTGGATGGGGATGGGGGGACAGGGGGGTCGGATGGGGATGGGGGTCAGTGGGGGGATGGGTCCTGTTGGACTCAATGGTCTCAGGGCTTTTTCCAGCCCAGGGCCTGTGTGGCTCTGTGCCGCAGCAGGTGCCTCCGTGTAGCGCAGCGCGGTGCCCGTTCAGCCGTGCGGAGCGTCCGGGCTTTAAAGTATCGAGCAGCTTCACTGTGTGTTTGAAGGTTCTTTATGCCGGGGCGGGGGCGGAGTTGGGTGGTGTGGGGAGCCCCCTAGCCGCGGAGAAAGCTTTCTGACGGCCTCTGCCAGCCCTGGCGCGGCTCTACCCCGGAGCCTGACCCGCTCCAGCCCGCAGGACGCGGCCCCGGTGCCGCCGGGCCCCGGGGGGGGTTCCCGGGGGTCCCTTGGAGCGCCGGCCCGGGCCGTGTGTAGCTGCCCATTCATAATTCCAGGCGCCTTGTTGCTTATTGGCCCGTTCGGAGCGGGGCGTGGTCTGGGCGGGAACGTCACTCCAATTGGGTGAGACCATCTCCGGGAGGAAGAGGAGGGAAGGACGCTTTCTTTCCCGTCTTCCTCCCTCCAGCCCTTCCCGTTGTTCCATCTCTCAACCCGAGCCCTGCTGCGGTTCCTCCCGTCCCTGCCGCGGGTTGTAGCGGGGAGATCCAGCGGCCGAGGCCGCGCTGCCGTTCCTTAGCACCCGAGGTTCCCCCTCCTCGGCGGCGGCTTGGTACCTCCCGCTCCCCACCTCCTCAGCCTTCCGCCATCTTGGCGCCTCCTCAGAGCGGAGCCGGAGCGGGCTCGGCCGGCCGCGGCGGCTCCTCCTCGGCGGTGGAGCGAACCACCGCGGGGGCGAGGTGGGGGTGGGGGGTGGGCAAAAGGGGGAGGCGGGGACGGAACCACCGCGGCAGCACCGAGGGGGGCCGGAGCGGGGGAAGCTAACGGGCCGGACCGGACCAACGGGCAGGAGCTGACAGGGGCGGGCGGCACCACTGAGGGAGGGGAGGGGAGGGGAGGGGAGGGGGGGGGGGGGGGCGTGTGCCGGGCCGGGCGGAACCATGCGGAGGCGCTGGTAGGGGGGAGCCCGAGGGAAGGGGTTCGGTCCGGCTGCCGGTCCGGGTCCGCCATGGCCTCGAACTGCGCGGGGGGCTCGGCGGCGGGGGGCGGCGGCGGAGCGGCCTTGGGCTCGGCCCTCAGCGCCAGCAAGACCAAGACTAAGAAGAAACACTTCGTCTGCCAGAAGGTGAAGCTGTTCCGGGCCTCGGAGCCGCTGCTCAGCGTCCTCATGTGGGGGGCCAACCACACGGTGAGAGCGCGGCCCGCCGCGGGCCCTCCCCGCCCCCTCAGGCTGGGCCCTCGTCCCCCGGGCCCTCCTCAGGCCGAGCCCTTCCCCTCTCTCCCTCAGGCGAGGCCTTTCCCGCCCCCTCAGAGCAGGCCCCCCGCCCCCCCATCGGCCTCTGCCCCCCACACACACCCTTTTCCCCCCCCAACCCGTCTCCCCTCCCGCGGGCACCCGGGCCCTCAGCCGAGCCTCCCCTGGATTCCCAGCCCCAGGCCGCTCTGCCTCGGGGGATGCCTGCCCCTTGCCGCGGGTGTCCCTGTCCCCGGCGGTGCCTCTCTGCCAGGGTTGGGGCTCCTTCCCCAGAGCGGCCCCGTTTGGGTCCCCCCTGGGTGAAGGTGTCTCTCCCAGACATCCCCTGCCTCACGCCTGCTGTGGCTTTAGGTTTCCCGACTCTTTTCCAGGGGCTACCTGCCCGTATCCCCCTTCCCTGACACCCTCCCCTGTGTTTCCCAGGGGGAGCGATGCTATTTTGGTGGGTGTCCCTTTGTGTAGGGTGCTGTGTCCTTGGCACACCCCCTGTCTGGCACCCCATTCCCTGGGGATGCTCAGGGTGCACTGTCTCCCATCACAGCCCCTGACTGTCTCACTCAGGGTGCTCCCTATGCCCCCCCATTCTATGAGGGGACTCCTGTGTGTCACAGCCTGGAGCCCCCCATACACAGTGGCAGCCCAGCTGGCTGCATGGCGGGAGATGACACGTGTCTCTTCTCCATCCCGAAATACAGAAGGGTCTTTCTGTCCCCATCTGCCCGACCTTGTCTCCCCCTGACTTTAGGATTCAGCTACCAGACCTCAGGCCACGTGTTCCCGCTGGTCTGTTTCCCTGGGCAGTGGTTGGTCCCAGTCTTAGGAAGGAGCTGGGAGAGGGTCCCTGTGGAGCTGGGCTCTCTGATTCACCTCCTTTGGAGGTTCCTAAGAACGTCTTTAGATCTTTCTCTGGAAACTTCTCCCTCGTCTGTGAGGGCAGACACAAACCTCATGGTGGAAGGGAGGATTGATTCACCACTGTGCTCTCTCAGATGCTGTTCTAGGAGAGTGTTTGGGTGGTCAAAGAATTCAGAAACCTCATCCCTTCCTAAATTAATACGCTTTCAGGGCTCAGACACCTACTTTCCCAGTGGATTAATGGATGCTTCCTAGAGAGTGAAAGGGATTTAGTTGTTTTTTAGGGTGTTTTCTTGCAGAAGCAAATAACAAAAACAGAGAAAAAAATAGAATTATATTTCTAGCTTGCCTGATGATGGAGTGGAGTGAAAGCTTCCAAATGTAGTTCAACACGGCGCTGCCTTCCTGAGTCAAAGGATGTTCTGAGTGCTCGCAGCTCAGAGCCTTGCCCAGGAAGCAGGATAATGAATTTAATCAGGCTTTGATCAGTGGTGCTATTAGGAGCTCTGAAGAAATGGAAATTAGTGGGATTCTTCTGAGTTTCATTTGTGGCCTCTTGGGGACAGTTGTTTCTTGGTGGCAATTAGCTGGGCTTTTTTTTTTTTTTCTTTTTTTCCTTCTTTTTCCCTTTTTTTCCTCCTTTTTTGAGCTGGCTGGGTACAGGAATCTAGCAGCTTCCTTAGGCACTGGTTGAGGATGACTTGGGGAGCACTGGCTGTGAGATAGGTAGGAGGCAGGGGGATAGCTCCAGCCTGGGAAGGGGATTGTATTGTATGCACATTCTGGAGTTACTGCCAGGGAGGAGGGTGGGATCCTGAGGGGCTGGGAAGGGGGTAGAAGATTTCAGCTGGCACCTCCTCACCCTTGGACACACAGCCTGCATTTCCCAACAGACTGGCTGGTTCCTTTGCCTCCACCTCGTTGCCACTGATCTTGAAGCTGGTGTTGGGGTGAGCCCTGAGGGGGCCCAAGGGGGTTGGTGGCCCTGTGGGGGCCGGAGGGGGTGAGTGGCCCCATGAGGCCCTGAGCGGGTTCGGTGGCCTTGAGGGGGTCAGAAGCCCTGTGGGTGCCAAGGGGGTTGGTGACCCTGTGAGGCCCTGAGGGGGTCAGTGGCCCTGTGGTGGCCCAAGGGGGTTGCTGGCTGGTGTGGCTACAAGCTGAGGTGGCTTTTGTTTGCTCCACACAGGAGCAGCTGCTCACCCTGGTCTGTGTTTGGGAGATGATGCCTGTGCCCTGGTTACATGTGAAGTGGAATTGTCCCTGTGCTGCCAGCAGATGGTTCTGGATAGTTGAGGAGTCTTTTCAGGAGTATCTCTGGGCTTTGTTAGAGATCTTTTTGGGGGGGGTTGTTTGAGGGTTTGGCTTCTGGATCATGGTTTTACAAGGAGGGATGATTCCCTTGGCTGTGTCTGTGGAGCCCTGCCTTGAGAACCCTGATGTAGGAGGGGGAGAAAATGTCTATCAGCACAACCAGGAGGCCATGCCAGAAAGATCCTGTCAAAAATACTTGCATTAGAGATGAACTTTTTATGGACAAATCAAACAAAACAACCATTTTATGCAATCCACCATTTCTGTTGACTGAAGAAATTCCCTTGAGTCCATTAACTGAGTCTGGCAGCAGCTCGGCCCTGCCTTGTGTTTAAACAAGCTTGTTAGCAGCTGGTGTGAATACAGGCAGTGATGGGTCTGGAGAGCATCAGGAGCAGTGATGTGAGCACACCAAGAGCAGGGACTGGTTTCTGGAACACCAGTTCTAAGTGTTTCTGTGTAAATGGTGAGCTGGGTCTTGGCTGATGCTGGTGGTCCCCAGCCAGTGTTTAACCCAAGTGAGTGGGGATCAGGGTGGGGCTGTGGCTGGTGTGAGGCCCAAATGTGGGTGGTGTTCATACAACAACTGTATTTTGAGCTAGAAAACTGTGGGGAAGTGAGGAGAACTTGCTCAGATGGGAGAAACAAGCAGAGTCTCAGGGGGTCACTCTTGATTTCTGAGTGTTCTGGGGGCAGATGTACAAGCCAGCGGCCGTGGAGATGGTTCCTGGGGAAGTGTTGCTTGTGGCTGCTGTTGTCATGGCACTGGGAGAGGAGCGGCAGCTCCTGGCTGTGGGTTATGGGCACGTTTACTCCCTGCCCTGGCTGGAGGAGGGGGGGATGCAGGGGAGCTCTCCAGCAAGTTGGGATGGTTCTGGAAGGCAGCGAGCGCAGGATGAGCGCGGCAGGATGAGCGCGGCACTGTGTGGTGTGATGCTCTGGAAACCATAGAAACGGTTGTAAGGTGCTGATTATAGAAGGCACTGGGATCCCAGCGAGTCTGGGGGTTGTTGGAGGGGTGACTCTCCTTGCTGTTGTTCCTCAGCTGAACAGTCGAGCTGGTCCGGGCTGTGCTGATGCTTCCTGAGGTGACAGCTCATCAGCTGGAGAGGATCCTGGGTGCTCTGTGGCCCTTGGCAGGGGGGTGGCATAAACAAATGCCACTTGTGTTGAGATGGGACCTACTGGCTGTGTGGATCTCACCCAGGGCAGCCTCCAGAGCCTCCCATCACTGGCTGGAGCACCAGCCCATCTCCCAGCCCCTTGGGGAGAGGTGCCAGCCAGCACAGAGCTCAGTATTCCAGTGGAACAGCACGACTGGGGTTTGCAGCACGCTCCTCCCTTCCCTGCAGTGAGGTTTTTTTGGGGGTTACCATGCTTGTTCCAGCCAGAGCAGCATCTGCCACATCTCAGATGGTGAAGCCCCGTAAATTGGTGCTGGCACAGGGTGCACAGCCTGGTTTTGTCCTTTTCCAGCTCTCACTGTCTGCTGTGGATCTGATTGACCTGGGGAGAGCGCAGCGTATGGCCATGGCTGTGATAGCCCCTGGCAATGAGCCTTAAACCTTCCCATCCCCATCCCTCCTGTTAAAATAGATTCCAGGAGCTTTGTTGGGTTCCTGGGAAAGTCAGTGAGGAAAATGGGGCTCTGCTGACCTTGGGTAGGTCCTGTAAACTTTCAGTGCCCCAGCTCTTGTTTGAACCCTAGGATGTGATGGCTCTGCCCAGCCTTGAGCAGACAGGAGGACAGGATGCTCTGCAGTGGTCCTGAGCCCATGCTGGCAGCAGGGCAGCAGCGCTGTGCTGCAGCTCAGGATGCAGGAGTTCTTTTCCCATCAGGCTTCAGAGTACTTTGGTTTGGAAGAGGTGGGTTCACTGGCACTGGGTGATGCTTTTTTCCCCTCTTAATCACAGAGTCACAAGGTTGGAGAAGCCCTTTAAGCTCATCGAGTCCAACCATTCCCATCCTGTGCTGCCCCAGATCCCTGAGCACCTCATCTCCCCTCTGTTAAACACACCCAGGTGTTTTTCTGGACTTGCTCCAAGACCTTCATGTCCTTCTGATGGTGAGGAGCCCAGAACTGGACCCAGCACTGGAGGTGCAGCCTCCCCAGTGCCCAGCACAGGGGCACAATCCCCTCCCCAGCCCCACTGGCCACACTGTGTCTGACACCAGCCAGGATGCCCTTGGCTCTCCTGTGCTCACCGCTGCCTCTCCACACGCCGGGATCCCCAGAGCTCTGATAGAAATCATCAACTACAAGACTCACCCTTCCCTAGCATCACACAGGGGTTTGTCAGCCTGGGAGCTGATTAATCATGCTCTAATTCATGGAAAACACTGGGTTGGTTTTTTTCCCCCCCAGTTGTCTGGCTGTGTGAAGCAGCAGCAGAGCTTTGCTGCACATGTGGGGCCAGCTCCACTCTAGTTAAAGCGATTTTTCTATGTGTCTTTTGCCTGTTTCCCCAGAGGATTATAAAGTTTAACTAAGGCTCACAGAGGGCCCAGAGATGCCTGATTTAAGGGCTTTTGAGAGGAACAAAGTATTTCTCTTTTCCTAAGCAAATTCCTGTTGTAAAGAGTCCTAGAGAGGAGCCTCACACGCTCCATCATCTGGAGCCTGTTAGTAAACAAGCTGCGTTTCCCCATCAATTTACTAATGGTAATTGCCACTCTGAGGCTACAGTCAGGTTTGGAAACAAAATTATGCCTGGCCCTGTTGGTTCTACCAGCTGTCCCTGAATGACACAGAATATTGATGTGTCTCTTCTTGAGAAAGGAATTAACTTTGGTGGGGAAGAGGAATGATCGACTGTAGATAAACCCAGATCCTAGGGACTGGTGTTGCTGGAGGATTCCAGGGGAATCCAGCCATCCAGGCTCTGCAGAGGGAGGGAAGGTGGTGTTTCTCCAGCCCTCTCAAGTCAGGGGTGGCTGGAAACTCCTCAGCAGTGCAGGCAAAAGTGGATTTTGCTGAGGGGAGATGAAGGGCCTGACCACTTCTGTGGGGGGAAGGGGAAAGCTGGAGGCTTGGAGAGACAGCAGAGCTGAGCTTGCTGTTCCTCAGGGAGGAGGAGGAGGGTGACAGTTGTGCTGTGGAGAATTGAAGTTCTCTCTCTCACCTACTGCTGTTTCCTCAAGCCCTGGTCCGTCCTTGAGTGGCAACAGGCTGCCTTTCCCTGCTGGGATCCTGGCTGTTTGGGCATCCTGGGCAATCTACTGCCTCACCTCCCCTCAGAAGGGTGACCTCCAGAAACTCTGGGCTCTTCTTGCTGGGGAAATGCCTCCTTTGTTCCCAGGATATGGTGAAACCAGCAGAAAAATGTGAAGCATCTCTCTCAGTGCCCCTGCTGTTGCCTAGTGAAGATGTCAATTGGTTTGTCTAAAATATGTCTTGGTTTTACATCCTCAGAGCTCCACTCAGCTCCCCAGCCTGGTGCCTGTCCACATCGTTTGTCAGGCTGATGGACAGGTGCCACTCAATGCTGTCCCTGGCCTGGGGAGAGGCAAGGCCACTGTCCTTTCCTGCTGCGGAATGCAGGTGGCAGTGACAAAATGCATTTCTTCATGGTGCTTTCAGCCCAGCAGTGGCCTGGTCAGATTGTCTGTGCTTCCTACCCAGTGAGGGGATAGAAAACTCCTGAGGTGAGGGGAGGGGGGGAGATCAAGGGCTTATTTTCAGGAGGATCCAGAGGCAGATGAGGGCTAAAAAGCTGGATGACTTAATAAAAACCAGCATTGTGCTGGGTCTGGAGGCAGATCCCTGGTCTGCAGAGCTCATGCTCCATCCAAATTAGCCATTCTGAGTGTTTTCCACCTTAGGAACTTGGAAAGCCTTTGTAGTGGAGGTGTGGGAGTGTCACTGTGCAGCATCTCCCTGCTCCTCGAAGCCTGGGGACACCCCTGGGGTGGGGGACAAGGTGTGTGACAGTCGTGCTGGCTGCTGCTGTAGCTCCTCTGCTCTCTGCAGCTGCTCTTCCAGAACACCCCAGTCCACCATTGTCCCATCTGGTGACCGGCACCATCCACAGAGATCTCCAGAGCAGCTTTCTACAGCTGGGTGACATCTTTTTATGGGAGACAGACCCCTGGTCAGACCCCTGGGAAGGGGCTCCCAGGGCTTGCTGGGCACCTTGCTGTGACCTTGCCTTCTGTAGCATAACTAGAGACACACACACTCTGCTATATATAATCTCCTGCTCCACGCCTCTCCCTGGGGAGAAGGCAGAGAGCAAACATGTGTCAGTCACGTTGTTGCTGCTCAGATTCCACTCTGATAAGCACTGGAGAGAGGGGCTGTCCCCTGCTTCCCTTTGGGCAAGGGCTTCCTAGGGTTTCACTTGGCACCAGGCTGCAGGAACTGGCCTGATAACCCTTAGGAGAGGGCACTGGGTGCTGAGGATCCTGTTAGGGAGAGTTTGGGATATCCTTTTCCCCAGGCAATGGGAGGGCTTTTCATTCCTCTCCCTTTAGGATCCTGAGTGATTCTGGTCCCCAGCACAAAGCTCTCATTCCTCCCCATCTCCTCCAGAGCCCCAAAGCATCCAGAAGGCTCTTGCTGTGTGTAGCTGGGAGAGGGAAAAGGCAGGAGGGGGGGAGGATTTTTCCAGCTTGTTTTATCTTGGGAAGAGCAGGGGCATCTTTTAAACGTGATGAGGTGCCCTCACACACCATTCCTGCCAGTCAGGAGCCTTGCAACAGGTCCAACATTTGAGGTTTCTGCTGTAGCAGAAATGAGGACATCCAGAAACCTCTTACACCTCACTTTGCTGGTGAGTGCCTGAATTTCTGGGCAGGAAGGAGCCAATCTCCAAATCACTGTTCCCTCTCAGCCCTCAGCTTCCTCCGCTCTGAGCTGATAACAGCTTGTTTGTGCCTTCCCCATTGCTGAGGAGAAGGCTGAGAACAGGCATGTGGAAGGAGAAGTGCTGTTGGGCTTCCCCTCCTGTCAGCCAGCAATGATTAGTGGCTGGAGGCAGCACCTCTGCCTTGATTTTGTTGTTTTCCCTTCCCCTTGAAGGGGAATCACTGCATGGGGCTCTTGGAGGCAGGAGCTGGGAGATCCCTTACTCACCTGTGGTCCTCTTGGCTTCTACCTGCAGCTCTGTGCAGGGCTGAGCCTTTACTTGAAGCCAAGGGGGGGTTGTTGGCCTCCCTCCCCTCTTGTGATAGCAGCTGAGGGGAGGTGTATGCCATTATTTATTCATTCACCTGTGCAGCGTTCTCCTCACATCCCAGAGCACTCCATGGGGGTGCTTCATGCTCCTGGGTGCTGCAGTGAAGTAAACACAGGGCAGGGCTTGGAAGAGCATCATCTCTGTTCTCAGCAGAGCTTTCCCCTTATCTGTTGTGTGGGATGCCTGTGTCTGAAAATAGTCCTCTTCCTCTCTTTGCAGTGTGTGTGTGTCTCTCTCCCCAGTCTGACGTTGGTTAAACCTGCTTTGTTCGCTGGTAACGATGGAGAAAGGGTGGGAAAAATACCTCTACCTCCTCCTAGGCTTGCTGGTGTGGTTAGAGAGCTCCCTGCTGCGATCTCCCAGCTCCTTCTGGGGTTGAACTGTGCCACAGACCCCGCTGCAGAACAGCCTCAGGCTTCCTTTCCCCTCCAGCCTCCTTGGAGGGGATGTGGCAGCAGCTGTTTGGATGGTCCTGTGTGTCCTGTTGCTCCAGGGAATCCCAGAGCTGGAGCCTGTTTCCTAAAGCTTGTCCCCAGCTCCTGCTCAGCAGGGAGATGCTGTGTGTGTGTTCCCAGGGTGCTGGGACCTGCCTGGGACGTTGGGTTGGAAACAGACCCCAGAGCTGCCTCCTCACCAAACCCTGCTGCTGCCAGCCTTGTCTCTGGTGGCTGGCACACAGGACACTGCACTGCCACCCATCCTGGCCAGGCTGCAGAGCTGGGCAGGGAGACACCAGCTGGGGGTTGATAAAAGCAAGTGGAGAGTCTGGCACCTGGGAAGGAAGAGCTGCTGGGATCAGGCCAGGCTGGGGGGAGCTGCTGGAGAGGAGCTCTGAGGAGAAGGACCTGGGGGTGCTGGTGGGTGACAGGGTGGCCATGAGACCAGCAGTGTGTCCTGGGGCTGAGAGAGACAAGGGGATCCTGGGGGCATCAGGAGGAGTGTGGGCAGCAGGTCACAGGAGGGGATCCTCCCCCTCTGCTCTGCCCTGCGCAGGCCCCAGCTGGAGTGTTGTGTCCAGTGCTGGGCTCCCTGGGATCAACCAGCCAGGGATCTCCTGGAGAGAGTCCAGAGGAGGGACAGGGAGATGCTGAAGGGCCTAGAGCATCTCCCCTGGGAGGAAAGGCTGAGGGAGCTGGGGCTGTTGAGCCTGGAGAGGAGAAGACTAAGGGGGGACCTGATTAATGGTTATCAATATCTGAAGGGTGGGATGCAGGGGGACATGGGCAGCCCCTTCTCAGTGTCTGTGGGGACAGGACAAGGGGCAATGGCCTCAAGTTGGAGCACAGGGAGTTCCCCACTGAGCTGGGGAATAACTTTTCCCCAGTGAGGGTGAGGGAGCCCTGGGCCAGGCTGCCCAGGGGGGTGTGAAGTCTCCTTCTCTGGAGAGATTCCAGCCCCGTCTGGACACTGCCCTGTGTGCCCTGTCCCTGGGACCCTGGGGGTCCCTTCCCACCCCTACAGCTCTGTGATTCTATGATTTTGGTTGCACTTGATGATCTTTAAAGGTCTTTTCCAACCTTCTGATTCTGTCCCCTTCTCTCCAGTATTACCTGCTTGGCACAGCACTCACAGGAGTGGGGTTGTGATGAAACTGCTTCCTAAACCCAGCCCAGTTGGATGGGACTGGTGTGATTCCTTCCTGGGACCAGCCTCAGACAGGGCAGCTCAGCAGCACGCAGCCTCTTGACCCTCTCTCAAACACTGGCACATCCTTGTCAGTGCACAGGCTCATCCATAGCCAGAGAAGAGTCCAGAGGGGGTTTTTTTTTATTGTCATTTCTATTTTTTCACTCTTGCTGCTTCCACTGCTGGGGGCTGCAGCATCAGCCTGTCTCTACAATAGTAGCTGAAGGTTCATTCTGCTGCTTCCCTGTATTCCTGTGGCTGCCACACATGACTCAGGAGCAAAAACAGTCTAGTGGAGTGACTCATCCCTTCAGAGAAGGTGGGATAAGAGCGACAAGAGATGAGATAGCAGGCACAGAAACTGCTTCCACAGGGGAGCTGTGCTGTGCTGTGCTGTTCCAGAGCTGCCCACAGTCCGTTCTGGCTGTGTTGATGGCTTTGGTCATCTCCAGTTGTGAGGACTAGTTAGGAAATGGGCTGACACAGCCCTTCCTATCATGCCAGAGGTGTATTTAACACCTAAAATCTGTTTCTTGGTCTGTTAAGGTTTGTCTCAGCTCTAAGCTGTGTCTTGTATCAGTGGAAGGTGAATGGATGGCAGAGCTGAGGCTGGTCAGAGAGGAAAACTCATTACACTGATTGAATGAGATGCTTCTGGGGCTCGTCACCCCAGTGTTCTCCAGGTTGCTGCAGCACAACAAGCTGCTCTGAAAGTGTAGTGGGTTGGATTGCTTCAAAAGCAGGTTCTGGGGTGTTTGGCACCCCTGTAGCTCCATTGCCAGTCACTGCTGGGCAGTGGAGCTGGGGTTTTGAGTCTCTTTCCTCTCTCTCCCAGATCAATGAACTCAGCAACGTCCCCGTCCCTGTCATGTTAATGCCTGATGACTTCAAAGCCTACAGCAAGATCAAGGTGGACAATCATCTATTCAACAAGTAAGTAGGTGCTTCCCAGCTTGTTTGTCTCTGAGTAGAGCTGTGTAAGGGCCTTTTGGTTTGCTCCCTGTTGTAATGCCTGAGCAAGGGGTGGGTGGCTGGACACGGGTGCTGCAAGTCTCCGCCCTGCCTGGGCCACTCCAGAGGCTGAGAGGCCGTTTGTGGTTTGGTTTCCGTCCTGGGAGTGATGAGACATCTGCTCAGGTAAAGCTCAGAAGGGACATTACACAAAAACCACTTGACAGGAAGATGCTCCCTGCACTGGGTAGGAGACAATGCCTCAGAGCTCCTGAGGGGATTGTCCCTCTCTGCTCTGCCCTGGGGAGGCCCCAGCTGGAGTCCTGTGTCCAGAGCTGGGGCCCCAGGACAAGGAAGATGTGGGGCTGTTGGAGAGGGGTCAGAGGAGCCACGGAGATGCTCAGAGGGCTGGAGCAGCTCCCCTCTGGAGAGAGGCTGAGGGAGCTGGGCTGGGTCAGCCTGGAGAAGAGAAGGCTGTGGGGGGACCTCATTGCAGCCTGCCAGTCCCTGAAGGGAGCCAGAGGAACAGGAGGGGAATCAGCTTGTTCAAGGGCAGAGACTGGCAGGACAAGGGGGCTGGAGTGAAGCTGGAGAGGAGAGATTGGGGGGAAGTTCTGTGCAGAGAGAGTGGGGAGGGGCTGGCAGGGGCTGCCCAGAGAGGGGGTGGGTGCCCCGTCCCTGGGGGTGTTGAAGGCCAGGTTGGCTGGGGCCCTGGGCAACCTTGTGTAGCTCCAGGCCTGGAGGTTGGTGTCCCTGCCTGTGGCAGGGGGTTGGAGCTCTGTGACCCTTGGGGTCTCTTCCAACCCAGACCTGGCCCAGGATTGTCCCCTGACTCCTGCCATGTCCCAGCCTGACCAGCAGAAGCCAAATCCCAAGCCGATGGAGAGGGCAGGAGTTTTCTCTCCCTGACCTGCTAGTTTGTGTGTCTCTTTAGGGGCTGTTCACAGGAGACAGCCATGAAGCTGCACTGTCCCACAGGCTTTGTATGAAGTTACCCCTTCTCCTTTTCCCAAAAGATCTGTTTTTGGAAGCCCTTTTAAAGCCAGGACTGTGACTGGTGCTCAGAGCTGTGTTCCCCACTCTGGCTTTGTGTGTGTGTGTGTAGATCTGCTGCTCCCTGATTAATGCTTCATTTTCACTCAAGTTTCCCAGGGATCAGCTTTGGAGAGTGGGAGTGTGATTCAAAAGTTTGTCTTCTCTGGCACCTACAACTTGCAGGAGCTGCTCTTCCTTCCTTTCCTACAGAGCTTCTCCTTTCCCCACCTCTTGGTGCAGAGGATTCTCATTGAGAATGAGCTGACAGGATCTCCCACTGTGTCCAGGCAGGAACATCCTCTCTGCTTCCTCCCACTGGGCAGAATAAGACCCCAGGTGGGGAGTGGATGCAGCATCCCTCAGCCATGGGGAATGGTGCTTGTTGGTGGCTGTGCTGAGCTCTGGATCTGGAATGTGCCAGGCTGGAGCTGACTCACCCCCTTTCCTTTGGGTGAGATGCTTTGTCTTGTGTTGACCTTTCTTCTGATGCAGGAGTGATCTGATCTGATCTGATCTGAAATCAGAGACACCCCCTCCACCCTCTTTTCCTCCAGCTTTTCATCTCAAACAGTAACAGTGTGTTGCAGGGGGCAGCTGTGGTGCTGGACAGAACAAAGCAACAAAGGAGGAGGGAAGAGAGAAATGATTCTGTCAAATCTGGGCTTGTGACAGGGGAGATTGTTCTGTAAGAGACAGACAGACAGATCCAAAGAGCTGGCTAGTCAAAAGCTGGGTCCTGCAGATGATCCAAAGAAGCATTTCCCTGATGAGGGTAAACATTGGGCTCTTGTAGGTAGGAAGGGGCTTGGACATGCTGGGGGGGGGGGGGGTGTTAGCAGTGAAGTGGGAGAATAATTGAGTTTGATTTCACAAGCTGATCACTGCACAAGGATATCTTCTCTGCTTTGCCCTAGGGAGAACCTGCCAAGTCGCTTTAAATTCAAGGAATATTGCCCTCTGGTGTTCAGGAACCTCCGGGAGAGATTCGGGATCGATGATCAAGACTACCAGGTACCAGCTCTCCTCTCCCTGCCCTCCCAACCCCTTTCCCTAGGACAGAGAAGCTGGCAGAGAAACTTATCATCTCAGCAGTCTTGTGTGGTCAGGTTTTATGGGTTTATAATCATGGTCTGGATGGTTTTACCACAACCCTGAGGATCCCCAGCAGTGGAGGAGATCTCAGTGCCAGGCACTGGGCAGCTGCAGGATGGGAAGATGGTCCCTGGTCTAAAAGAGGCAGCAGATGGTTGCAGCCAGGCAGGAGCTGGAGGATAACAATGATCCAGTGCAGAACATCTGCAAGAAAAAGGAGGCTGCTGTCTTCTTACAGACTGGGGGGCTGCTTTAGCAGAGTGCCTGTGCCAAGCATTGATGCTCTTGGATTTGGGCTGTCAAAATGATGGCTGCTCTAGGTCGTATTCCCTAAGCCCAGACTTGGGCTTGGCTTAGAGGGGAGAGACAGTTTCTTGTATTAATACTGCTGGGCTTGAATCCGGTGAGAGAGATGTCATAGCTGCAGCAGGGCCACCCTTCCACACACAGCTCTTAGGAGATGTGTGGCAGCAGGCTGCCTAGAGAACTCTGAAACGAGGGGGAAGCCAGTGCAGGAGGAGGGTGGCTTTGATAGCTGTGTGGCCTTTAGCAGGCAGAGTGTTAGGTAATTAAACCCAAGCTCCTTGGCACTCTGCTGCAGCTGATACAGGCTGGCTACAGGCCAGCACTCACTGGGTAAGGGCATCAGCTGCTGGAAGCCACCAGCCCAGAGAGATAGTGCTGGAGTGCTGGGGGAGTGCTGGCAGCTGCTCGCTCCCTCCCTTTAGTGCTTCCCAGCCCTGCTCCCTGCATTGTGGGGAGAGGAGATGGGAGCAGAGCTGTTCCTGCTAATCCCACCAAAGTGCTTCCTCCTGACAGTGTGTGTGTGTGCCCATGTCCACAGCTGCTGTGTGTGCACCCTCCTGAAGCATGTCAGAGTGGATTACTGCCTGCTCTCACCCTCTCTCAAGGTTAATAGAATGGAAAGATCCCATTTCTTACCCCAGCTGCACAGCTCATCAGACTGGGGAGACACAGGATCCACTGGATCCAGTTTCTGGTCTCATGTGCTGTGGGACAAGGAGCAGAAAGGTGGCACCTGCATCCCACTCCTTGTTCCCAGGCCAAGAGGTTCCTCTGGTGCTGGTTCCTCTGTGGGAAGGGAGTGACCTCTCAGGATACCAGGAATGGTGCTCAGGGCTGCTTTGGTAACTGAGTTGCATCTCTCACGGCTGCCAGAGCCCAGCCTGCTCTGCTGGGTGCTCCCAGGCACGCTGGGTGCTCTGCTGCCCATTCTCAGGCACTCTGGGTGCTTTGCTGGATGCTCTCAGGCAGGCTGGGTGCTCTGAGGGTGTTTGCTCAACGTGCAACACGCTTTTCAAGCAGGACTGACAGTCGCCTTTGCTTTCCTTCTGCCAGGGGCTGCTGTCCCAGGCAGCACCAGTGTTCTGCCAGGAGAAGCAGTGCTGTTGCCTCCTGGTCTGGTTTGTGCCAGGCTGTGTGTGGCTCTGAGCAGACTGCTTGGCCAGCAGCACCCTGACCCTACCAGGGGGTGACTTTGTGTCCTGGTTTCCTCTGTACCCTACAACATGCTCACATGCAGTGAAGTCATTAGCTCCTAATTATTCCCCCCCCCTAGTCCATCCACTATCATATTTTAGAATATATTTTTTCTCATTTTCTTACAAGAAATGGTCAGAACTGGCTGAAGTGACACCCACAGAGGCACCCACAGGCCTTGCTGGTGCTCAGGTTAATCATTGGTGCTTTACCTGTTGCTCTGAAGGATGACTTTGGCCATCTCTGGGGTAAAGCCATTTGGCTCTTTACAAGTGTCCAGCTAGAAAAGAAAGCTGAGAACATCCACTGAGCTGATGGAGGTGGGGAAAAATGGGGTGGCTTGAGTAGGAATCGAGCCAGGGTGAGAAACACCCCAAGTGTGGAAGAGGTGGGAGTGCAGGAAGGGATCAAACTAACCTTAAGAGCTGTGAATTTGGTAATAATATCTGTATGTGGTCAGGATTTGTGCTTCCCATCTCCTCTAGAAGAGAAGCTCTGTGGTTTTGAGGTGAGGGGTGATTAAACCCTGTGGCACAGACTGATCTGCAAATGTCAGTGAGAAGCAAGGGGGGTGGGTTGGGTTTTTTTTTTTTGTTTGCCTTTATTTTCCTGACTGTTTCTAAAGCTGTTGGCAGGAGGAGAGTTTTTCCCCTGCTTCATTAAAGTTTTAAAAGCTTTAAATGCTTCATTCTGAAAGGAAACCTCTGGGCTCCCTTGCAGCCTGACAGGGTAAATCCCTCTTTCTCAGCAGGCTGAAGAAGAGCAGGCTCCCTCTGCTGTCTGCTGAGGGAGAGAGCACTAGGAAAACACATCACAGAATGCATTGTCCAACCCTGGAACACTGAGAGACACACCTACCTTGAGTAAAGACCGCTTCCCATGTCAGCACCCTTGTGTTTCAGGGTGCAGCTCTCAGCTCTCCCCAGCTCTTGTGCCAGGAGAAGCTGGGCAGAGCTTAGACTTGGCTGATAAAATGACTTCTGAGCAGGTGCTGGTGGCTGGGCTGGAGCTGGGAGGGGTGAGCAATGAGGGAGGAGACCAGGGACCTGCTTGGGACAGTCTGGGAGGTGCAAAGAACAGTGACTCTACCAGTGGGATGGAGCTCAGGGCAAGTCCTGCTGCGTGGGGAGAGCTGGTGCTGTGGCTCAGGAACATGCTGGATCCTTCACTTGCCCAGCACTTTGCTGGGGGTTTTCCAGTTACCCTGCAAGTGTGAAGAGAAGCTGTGATGCTCCTTTGCTAAGGGTGGGGATGGGTATAAGGACAGATGCTGCTGGTTGTCAGACAAACAAGAAAGCTATTCATACTCACAACCCCTTCCTCCAGTTGTAACAACAGCAGAGGCTGAGGGTGGCTTTTGGTTCCAGGGTTCCAAAACAGTGAGACTTTTGCCAGGTCAGGCTGTCTTTTGATGGAAAAGGCAGATGAGTATTTAATTAATTTTGTTCTCTTTCTCCTCAAATCTTGGAAATATCAGGACAGTTCTTAGATTTCCAGGAGGAAATGCCAAGAAGTCTTGCTCTGGGTATTCTGCTGCCTTAATAACTCATTAGTAACAAGGTATTTTCAAGCACACGTGCTAAATGTTGGAGTGAAATGGGTGAATGAGTAGTTGGAAGCTCTAAACTCCCATGGCCAGGTTTAGGAACAGCTGGGTTAACCTTGGTGGTGCTGAGTGCTCAAGGAAGCTTGGCCAGAATGCTGTCATGGTTCCAGATGTGGAGCACACATCTGGGCTGTCTGCTGTTCCAGTGCCAGGTTGTGGAGCTGGCCTTGGTCACCCGTGTCTTACCTGCTTTCTGCTTCTTCTTCCTTCTCTAGGGGAGGGAGGTGGCAGCTCCTGCCTCTCTCCTCCCTTCATATTATTGTATCAAAACCAGTGTGGCCAGTGGGGCTGGGGAGGGGATTGTGCCCCTGTGCTGGACACTGGGGAGGCTGCACCTCCAGTGCTGGGTCTAGTTCTGGGCTCCTCAGCATCAGAAGGACATTGAGGTCCTGGAGTGAGTCCAGAGAAGGGCAACCAGGCTGGGGAAGGGGCTGGAGGGCAAATCCTCTGAGGAGCAGCTGAGGGAGCTGGGGGTGTTGAGCCTGGAGAATAGGAGGCTGAGGGGAGACCTTCTCCCCACCTCCCCTGCCCTGCCAGGAGGGTGCAGAGAGGTGGGCGCTGGTCTCTTCAGCCAGGGGACAGGAGATGGGACAAGGGGCAATGGGCTCAAGCTGGGCCAGGGCAGGCTCAGCTCAGCTGGGAGGGCAAAGTTCTTCCCTGGCAGAGTTGTGGGGCTGTGGCACAGGCTGCCCAGAGAGGGGGCTGAGTCCCCTTCCCTGGGTGTGTTTAACAGAGGGGAGATGAGGTGCTCAGGGATCTGGGGCAGCACAGGATGGGAATGGTTGGACTTGATGATCTTGAAGTGCTTCTCCAACCTGGTGATTCTGTGAAGAACTTTTCCCCAGTGAGGGTGAGGGAGCCCTGGGCCAGGCTGCCCAGGGGGGTGTGCAGTCTCCTTCTCAGCCCCATCTGGACACTGCCCTGTGTGCCCTGTCCCTGGGACCCTGCTTTGGCAGGGGGTTGGACCCCATGGGCTCTGGGGGTCCCTTCCCACCCCTACAGCTCTGTGACCCTGTGATTCTCTTTCCCCAGAACTCGGTGACACGCAGCGCCCCGGTGAACAGCGACAGCCAGGGGCGCTGTGGGGCCCGGTTCCTCACCACCTACGACAGGAGGTTTGTCATCAAGGCCGTGTCCAGCGAGGATGTAGCAGAGATGCACAACATCCTAAAGAAGTACCACCAGGTATGGTGAGTCTGAAACCCTGGGAGGGGAGCTGGCAAACGCCTTGGGGAGCAGCTTGTGGTTTGCTGGGGAACTGGAGCTTGAATTCACAGTGTGCAACCACAGAGAGCTGGCCAATAGCTTGTGCAGAAGAAAACAGGGTTCCTTAGCATCCGAGAGGCAGTTAGGGCACAGTTGCCTGTTCCTTTGCAGTGCTGAGCCCCCTCACAGCTCACCCTGTTCCTACTGGGATCTGTAAACACACTCCTAATTCACTCCTTTGAATTAGAATTTACAGAAGGGCCAGTGAGGAGAGTTACAGCACAGAATCCCAGCCTGGTCTGTGCTGGGAGGGACTCCAAGGGTCACAGAGCTCCAACCCCCTGCCACAGGCAGGGACACCAACCTCCAGGCCTGGAGCTACACAAGGTTGCCCAGGGCCCCAGCCAACCTGGCCTTCAACACCCCCAGGGATGGGGCACCCACCCCCTCTCTGGGCAGCCCCTGCCAGCCCCTCACCACTCTCTCTGCAAAGAACTTCCCTCCACTCTCTCCTCTCCCCCTCCCCTCCTCCAGCTTCACTCCATCCCCCTTGTCCTGCCAGGCTCTGCCCTTGAACAAGCTGATTCCCCTCCTGTTCCTCTGCTCCCTTCAGGGACTGGCAGGCTGCAATGAGGTCCCCCCACAGCCTTCTCTTCTCCAGGCTGACCCAGCCCAGCTCCCTCAGCCTCCCTCTGTAGGGGAGCTGCTCCAGCCCTCTATGGAGCAGGGAAGGGAGAGGGGAGCAGAGTGAACAGCTGGAGATGTTCTACCCTGGTCCATGTTATCAGCCAGCCCATCTGCTCCTTACTTTGAGACACAGTCCCATCACCACGAGCAGTGAGGTCACCCAGTGCCAGCAACAGGCTCACCCTGCTGGGACAGTGACAGCCACACACCCCTAGCCTGTCACAGCAGGCTGGCCCTGCACACACCTTGGGATGCTCTGTCTCTGCTCAGGGCTGGAAGTTCCTTACAGTGCCTTAACTTCCTTCTCTTGAGACCCTGGGAGTCCTTTGCCAATCTCCTGTCCTTCCACACCAGTGCCAGGTGGCTGGAACTGAATGCTGTGCTGTGGGCTTCCTGTGTTCAGTCAGAGATGGGGTTTGTGTGACTGTCTCTCTCTGCCCTTCCCTCGTCCCCTTCTCCTCCAGTTCATAGTGGAGTGTCACGGGAACACCCTGCTACCCCAGTTCCTTGGCATGTACCGCCTCACAGTGGATGGAGTGGAGACCTACATGGTGGTTACCCGCAACGTGTTCAGCCACAGGCTGACCGTGCACCGCAAGTACGACCTCAAGGTGGGTGTTTGGGCACGGAGCTGAGCTCCTTCTCCAGGCAGGTGGGAGTTGGGCTTTGTAAAACCTACTTGGTGAGGTGCTGGGCTTTGCTTTGCGTTCAGGGGTTGGGTTTTGGGAGCTCTGGATTGGGGCTTCACTTGAGGTTCAAGTGTTGTTCTGTTCCCCCATCCCAAGTGACCTGCACTACACCAGGGAGCTCTGTGAGTCTTTCAGGGGTTGAGCACTGATGTTAAACACTGTCATTGTTTCTCTGCATGGAGGAATTCAGTGATGTCAGCTCTTTGGGAACATGACACATGGTGCAGCCATCCTCTTTTTCTTCATTCTTTTATCAGGGCTCAACAGTATCCAGGGAAGCAAGTGATAAAGAGAAGGTATGAACCTCTCCTGCCAGCCTGTCCTTCCTCGTGGTGGTTGGAAGCAGATGGGATCCCACTGACTTCCCTTTTCCAAAGGGGTATTGAGGGGGGGATATTAAATGGGCCCTGAGGGATAACTTGTTTCTGTCCCACCTGTCAGGCTGTGCCCAGTAACTGCTTGGGAGGCAATGGTGCAGGTCTGGTGCAGATCTGGTGCTGGTTTTCCCTGCTCTGCTACCCTGACACTACCAGGAGTGGGGGAAACTTCTTGGGGGACAGTCCCACGAGTACCAAACCCCACATTAGTGCCATGGGGTCTTTATGGAAGGATTTCCTCATAGTGCTCCCTGTGCACCAAGCTGGGTCAGGACAGCAGTTAGCTCTTGCAGCAGATGCTGTATAAACCAGAGCAGCTCCTCTCTGATCCTGATCTATCTCAGTTTGGGTTCTGGTGCCATCACACAACCAAGAACCCTGCAGAACTTGGACTGTTGATGCTGCTGTGAACAGCCCTGGTGACATCACAACACTGGCTCACGGTACTGCACATGGGATACTCAGGTTTGGGACTGCAGGGTAAGCCTACTCCAGCCTGACCTGAAGTTAGATCTCTGCCATGAGCCAAGGAACTCCCTTTTACACTAGATATTCTGGTTCCATCCTGTCCAAGTGTCCCCAGCTTGCTGGCTGTGTACTCTCTTATGCAGTTTGTCTCAGACTGTTCACAGTAGATGCCTCAAAGATCCTTCTAAGATCAAAATACTTTAATTCCCAGTTCCACAGAGGGGTTGTGTGTTCTTCCATATCCCTGAGCAATCCCCAGGGGCTGCTCCAGGCAGTTTCCTCAAAAAGCAGTGGTTTTATTTTATCCTCAAATGTTTAGGGAGAGAAGCATTTGTTCCAAACCTTTCCCCTTGCAGTCAGAAGCCAACAAAACACATTTCTATTCTGGGAGCTGGTTGGCCCATCTCTTGCAGGAGCCCAGCTGCCAAGCCTGCAGCACACCTTCCCAGCAGTCTGTAATGTCGAGTTGTTCTGTGCTTCACTTCAGTTTTCCCTCAGGTACAGCTCAGCATGTGGATTCATAGAGGAAAAACTCTGCTCTGCCTGATGCCGTTGTCATACTTAGTGGTCAGGATGAGCCACTTCCTCTTTCAAAGAGGCCAAAGATCCTGGTGCAGCCCCCCCCAACTCAATCAGTGCATTGCTGATGGATCAGGGCACCAGCCCTTCACCAAGAAGCAGGGCATTGGACAACCTGACACAGGCTTTTTGTTGCAGGCCAAGGATCTACCAACATTCAAGGACAACGACTTCTTGAATGAGGGGCAGAAGCTGCACGTTGGAGAAGAGAGTAAAAAGAACTTCCTGGAGAAGCTGAAGCGGGACGTGGAGGTAGAGTTTCCCAGGGGACAGCTTGGCACTGGATCCTCTAACTGGATCCTCACTGCACTGGGGTGCAGCAGCAATTGGAGAGTGCCTCACTCCTGGAGCAGTCAAACAATTACAGCCAGGGTGATGCTGCTGGCAGTGGGAGTAGAGCTGGTGTAGGTTCTCTGGAGACCAGTAAAGGTTTAGCTCTCACTACAGCTCTTTATGCTCAGGGAGGTGCTGGCAGGGAAAGACTGAGGATTTCTGAGCCCACTGGGATGCTGCTGTTCTCAGTCATAGAATCCCAGACTGGGCTGGGTTGGGAGGGACCCCAAAGGGTCACAGAGCTCCAACCCCCTGCCACAGGCAGGGACACCAACCTCCAGGCCTGGAGCTACACAAGGTTGCCCAAGGCCCCAGCCAACCTGGCCTTCAACACCCCCAGGGATGGGGCACCCACCCCCTCTCTGGGCAGCCCCTGCCAGCCCCTCCCCACTCTCTCTGCAAAAAACTTCCCCCCAATCTCTCCTCTCCCCCTTCCCTCCTCCAGCTTCACTCCATCCCCCTTGTCCTGCCAGTCTCTGCCCTTGAACAAGCTGATTCCCCTCCTGTTCCTCTGCTCCCTTCAGGGACTGGCAGGCTGCAATGTGTTCCCCCCACAGCCTTCTCTTCTCCAGGCTGACCCAGCTCCCTCAGCCTCTCTCCATGGTGCAGCTCCTCCAGCCCCTCTCTAATCCCAGCTTTCACTCAGTTTCTAGCTCAGCTGAAGATCATGGACTACAGCCTCTTGGTTGGGATCCACGACGTTGACCGAGCAGAGCAGGAAGAGATGGAAGTGGAGGACCGGGCAGAGGATGAGGAGTGTGAGAACGATGGTCTGGGAGGGAACCCCATCTCCTCCTATGGGACCCCCCCCGACAGCCCCGGCAACCTCCTCAGCTACCCCCGCTTCTTCGGGCCGGGGGAGTTCGACCCCTCGGTCGATGTCTACGCCATGAAGAGCCATGAAAGTGAGTGTGCCAGGGAATAGTGCCCCTAGGAAGGGCTCTGGAGGGCAGAGGGAGTATCCTGTGGTCTTGCTGGGCTCTGTGGGAGTGGGAGGACTGTCCACAGAGAGTGAGAGACTCTGCTGAGTGTTTCTGCTCTGCTGGTTTTGTGGATGGTGTGACTCTGAACAGGTAGAATCACAGAATCACCAGGGTGGAAAAGCCCTTTGAGCTCATCAAGTCCAACCATTCCCATCCTGTGCTGCCCCAGATCCCTGAGCACCTCATCTCCCCTCTGTTAAACACACCCAGGGCTGGGGACTCAGCCCCCTCCCTGGGCAGCCTGTGCCACAGCCCCACAACTCTGCCAGGGAAGAACTTTGCCCTCCCAGCTGAGCTGAGCCTGCCCTGGCACAGCTTGAGCCCATTGCCCCTTGTCCCATCTCCTGTCCCCTGGCTGAAGAGACCAGCGCCCACCTCTCTGCACCCTCCTGGCAGGGCAGGGGAGGTGGGGAGAAGGTCTCCCCTCAGCCTCCTCTTCTCCAGGCTCAACACCCCCAGCTCCCTCAGCTGCTCCTCAGAGGATTTGCCCTCCAGCCCCTTCCCCAGCCCGGTTGCCCTTCTCTGGACTGGCTCCAGGACCTTCATGTCCTTCTGATGGTGAGCAGCCCAGAACTGGACCCAGCACTGGAGGTGCAGCCTCCCCAGTGCCCAGCACAGGGGCACAATCCCCTCCCCAGCCCCACTGGCCACACTGTGTCTGACACCAGCCAGGATGCCCTTGGCTCTCCTGGCCAGGAAGAAGTGATGCTTGGAGAGGAGTGGCATGTTCAGAGAGCATGTGGGCCTCTGCTGTGCTCTTTCCCTGCCCTTCTGCAGCCCCCAGGTGCCTTGCTTTGTCTGCTGGTGGCATCAAAGCAGAGCTGCCCTGTATTTTGGCAGGAGGTGGGGGGGTGCAGCTGGGCTTTGCTCACAGCTCAGGCTGGCGACTCTCTTGCCTTGCCAGGTGCCCCCAGGAAAGAGGTGTACTTCATGGCCATCATAGACATCCTGACACCCTACGATGCGAAGAAGAAAGCTGCACATGCTGCCAAAACAGTGAAACATGGGGTAAGCAGCCTGCAGCCCACAGGGTTTGGGAGCTTGGGGGCTTCTGCTTTGCCTGCCTGTGCATGTGGGATGTGTCCTGACACTGATTTTTCTACCAGCATGAAAATCCTGTGTCTAGGAACAGCTCTTCCCTCATGATCTCCTCCCACTGTCTGGTTGTTTGTAGGTGATTGGCATTTACATCCCAGTTAGGGGTGTAAACAGTTTCCCTGCTGTAGCACCAACAGCCTCACAGAGCTGGAAAGAACTGGTTCAGGGAGACAGGTTACCCTGCCCCTTCCCTGGGGCCAGTCGTGTTCCCTGGCAGGGGTCCTGAACTCCCCAAAAGGGCTTGAAAAAAAGCCCAGGTGACAGGGAGTTTTTCACTCTCCTTCCAAATTCCCTCTAAACAAACCCAATCCTTTGAGGCAGTGGTCTGCAGAAGGTCCAGCTGGAGCTAAAACCAGATTCCTTTGGGATCTCTCTACACCTCTCCCAGGGTGAGGAGTGGTTGGGGGTTTATTTTTCTAAAACTTGCAAGTTGGTTTGGGTCTTTCCTGGCAGAAACAGGCTGTGCTGGCATGATGGCTCCCTGCTGTCCTCCCTCCCTCCCCCTCTGGGTGCTGTGGGCTCTGCCTTTGGGAGGAAGGTGGTGTGACTTGTGTCTCCTCTGTGCCTTGCAGGCTGGGGCAGAGATCTCCACGGTGAACCCAGAGCAGTACTCCAAACGCTTCAATGAATTCATCTCCAACATCCTGACATAGTGCTCTTCAGCCTCCAGCCAGAAAGGAAGAGAAGAGGGGCTACTTCTGAACAGAGAACAGCCTGTGACACTACAACAGACACTGTAGCAGCATGTGGGGTGTGTGTGAGTGTGTGTGTGTGTGAGGGTGAGTGTGACACTGTGTGACTTCAGAGAATACTTCATTCTAGGTGCACCCTCCACCAGTCCACTTGACCCAGGTGGAAAAGTGGGTTTTTACGTTACAGAAGTGCCCAGACACAGCTTTTGAGGGCTTTTTAAACCAAGCAAAGTGCATTCTGACAGCACTGCTCTTTCTAATGACATTTCCTCTCCTCTCTGATCCAGAGAATCCCCCAGGGATGTGACATTTGGCACTGGATTAGAGGGGTCCCTCTAGATCACGGTCAGTGGGAGTGAAGCAGTGCCTGATTCCACACACTACTACTTTCTTTTTTATTATTATTATTGTTATTCTTGGACTGTCTTTACCACAAAGACATAAGAGCCCTTTTATTTCCCTCTTGGAAGGAAAATAGCTCCCCATTTCAAGGATGGAAAGTATTACTCTGATCAGGAGGAGTCACTGAACTGTAGGTAAATTCAGACTGGGACACTTTATATTTTGTTTTTGGTTAATTTAAGTAACAAAAAACCATTTTTTTTTTTTGTTTGTAACTGCACTTGGATTTACAAGAAAGATGAGGGAAATGAACATCTACCAAAGATGATGGCTTCAAAAGGTGGAACTTCTAGAACCTGAACCAGTGTGAGAAGTAGTGGAGGCATTCAACCACCTCAGATGACAATGTGCTCAGCCCCATTGTGCTGCCAGTTGGCCAGCCTTTCAGATTTCCTTTTAAAAGGTTCAAAATCAAAAAGAAAGAGGCATTTTGTACCTGTAGAGAGGAGGAGATAGTGTTTGACTACCCGAGGTTTCCCTGTCACACCTCAGGCAGGAGCTGCTGTGTGTCTTTTAGGTCACAGCTTCACATCACAGTTCTGCCAGTGTTAATACAGCTGATGTTCAGTCTTCCTCACCTGCCCCATCTGCAACAGGTACTTGAACTCCTTTCCTGACAGGAGGTTCTTGGCTTAATTGGTTTGGGTTTGAAATGGCAACGTGACTTGCACACCAAGGAACTGGACTGGCTGCCGGTGGGGAGTGCTGGGAGCTGGGACTGTGGAGCAAGTTCCCCTGCTCAAGAGGACTCAGGACTTGAGCTCTGATTTGTTTTTACTCTTCTCTGCTCCACACCCCTCTCTAGAGGGACACTTGAGGGGTGGAAACCTTCGAACACTCACTCCAGATCATTTCCCATGCCCTCTGAGGAATTGGGACTGATTCCCGTGACTCAATAACCTCCTGCTTTGTCTCCAGAATGCTTGTAAGATTTTTCACAGTCAAGCTTGTCAGCCTTTGCTTTGGGTTTCGTTAGCTCTGCTGCACCACAGCTCTGCTGCACCACACTTTACAGACGTTTTTGGGGTTCTTTTTATAATTCCCGTTTTCTTTTCCAGCAGGATTTAGTGGTTTGAACAAACCTCTTTGCAGTTGAACCATGTTGCTTTTAATCTGCCTTGAAAACTCTTCTCACATATGCCTTTGTTTGGGGAGATAAGCTGTTGGGAATGTCTTTCCTGTGCTGTAACAGTTTGCTGTGTGGAATTTGGTCCTTTTTTGGAGAGATAACTGGTGCTCATCACACCCTGGTCATTTCCTTAGACTGATGCTAGCTCTGATCTGGATTCAGAACTATGGGCTGCGGGGGTTGTTTTTATGTTCACACCCCCATTTGTGATGTGAATCCCACAGGTCTCAAAAAAAAAACAAACAAACAATAAGGGGGGGCCCAAAAGTTTCAGCCCCTAAGAGTGCACTGTAAATAGAGTCTGTAAAAAATCAAACCCTAAAAACAGGGCTCATGGGGGGATATGAAGCTTTTCATTCATTCCCTGTGACATGGGACAGATTTCTTCTGCCACTGGAGCCCAGTCCCTGTCCTGTGTGATATTGGGGGGGGGGGCTAACACCCCCTTTGTCTGGGAGGCTGAAGAGTCTTATGTCTTAAGATGTGTAGCTGGAAAAGCCACAAAGCAAATGCAGCTATGAGAATACTTTAAAAACAAGGGAGGATTTAGTGGATATCATCAACCAGCTTCGTTTTGTGGGCATTATATCAGTTGCTTTTCTCTTAAACAAGAAGCACTTAAGTTTACTCTGGATTAGGAATTAAATACCAATGACTTTTTATTCTTGACAGTTTTAAAAACTCTGCATTGAATCTGCAGCTGTTGGCTTGGTAAGTTTTGCTGTTCTCCTTTGGGGATACCAGCTTGTACCTTTTCAACTGGTTTATCCACAAATTGTGGGGTTTCTAATTAAAAATAAAACAAAACAAAAGAGACCAGAAAAAAAAGAAGAGGGGAGGATGAGAAGGAAATTAGGGAGCTGCAGACAGACATCCTGCAATGAGACACTACAAAGAAACCCAGGGAGAGGAGTAGAAGGGTGAAGCTGGTGTAGCTGGGAGCAAGAGTCTCATTCACTAGGTTGAAACTGAAGCACAGTTAGTTCCTGCAGCAAGCTGTAGGAAGGGCTGAAGAGCCACTAACTATCATCCTACTCCAAACTAACTCCTGCAAGAATGAAATTGGCTCTGGCTCAAGTGATCCAAAAAGCCCCAGAAAAACTCCCAATCACTTTCAGCACTTCCCCAGTTCTGCCACTGGTGTCCAGTTGCCATCCTGTGTGTATTAATTAAATGCAATTTCCTCACTTAATGATGTATTACCCAGGTATGTACCTTCTGTTTAACATAAGCATTTTGTATATTGTTTACATTTTCAGAAGTAGCATGATGTTAAAAATGCTAATTTTTGTTCCTAGACAGTATTTTTCTTACCAGAATAAGAAGTGAAGCTGCAAATATTTGTTTTTAAAAGGGACTTTTTTTCCTTTGGTTTATATTTTGTTTCATTTTTATTTTAGTTGGGTTTTTTTTTTTAATTTTTAATCTTGTTTTAGGTTGTTGTTTTTTGTTTTTTTTTTTTAAACTCAAGTATTTTAAAAAGGACAAACCCAGCCCTTTCAATTCTGGTTTTACAACTGCTTGTGGTAGTTTGTTGTCTGTCTCTGGTGTGAATTTAGTTCTAGTTTGCTGAATGTAGAGATTTCTGTCTGTAGCATGTACCCCCTGTGCAACACTTCACACTGAAACCCACCCCTCAGCTCAGAGAGGTGCAGCAGGAGGTAGGCAGGTTGCTGGGATCCTGGTTTAGAGCATAGGATTGTTCTGGAAATTGTGGGGCAAATTCTTTGGTCAGCTGGAGTTTCAGAAAGACAAAAAAAACCAACAACCCACAGTTCAGTGTGTGGTGTCACCAGTGCCCAAAGATGGGGAGTTTGAGAAGCCAGCAGCAGGGTCCCTACTCCTGCCTGTGCTGAGGGTCTCTCTCTTGCTGAAATCAGGCCTCATCTGTCCAAATTTGAGAACTAAAACCTGCTTTGAACCTGGAACTGGGGTCTTCCCTCCTGAGAGAGCTGCTCCAGCCTAAGGAAGAGTGGGAGAGGGGAGGCAGAGCGCAGAGTCACACTTTGGGTGCTGGTCTACCCCAATAGTGCAGTGAAAAGAGCTGGAGAGCACTGGGGTCACCCTTTGCCAGGAGCCCTGAGTTCTGGAGGTACCACAGCACCCACCTTTTGGTGCCAGCACCCCCCTGGTCCTAGCTGGGTGTGAGAGGAGTGGGCTTCTGACGGCGGGGAGCGGTGGGATCCTTCCCTCTGCTCTCCTCCAGACCTCCCAGTGACCTGCTTTGAATGACAAACTCATCCCAGTGAGAACTCCTGGGGTAGGAGGAGACTCCTCCAGCTTTGCTGCATGGATGAGGCTGTGCTCCCACACCAGAGGATCCTGGTTTTGAACTGGATCATCCTCCTCCTCCTCAGCAGTGAGAACACTGCAAACCTTGAGTTGCCCCTCTTTTTGGGGAGGAAACTCCTGCTCCCCCCGCTCCAGAGCGCTGCCACAGCTGCCTTCAGCTGGGGCCTCTCAGCTGGGGCACAACACAACCTCAGGAGAGGCACAGAGGGAGGTTGTGTTGTGTCTCCAGGCCGTGTTTGGCAGGGGTTGTGTCTCAGCCCCAGCTGACCAGTGCCTCCCAGTGCTGTGCCCCTCGAGGTGGCACAGCCCCTCCAGCAGCCAGAGTGTGAGTGTGTATCCTCACTCCCTTTGCAACACCAATCTCCAGGCAGATCAGCCTTAAAAACCACCCCAAACAACGACCTTCTCCCCACCCAGCTCTGACCACCCCCTTCCAAGGGAACCCACCATCCCCTACTCCTGCAGAGCCCTTCCCCAGTATCCCCATCAGCCACTACTGGTTTTCCTTGCCCTTTGAAGTGAGTCTCTTGTGGCACAGCGATGGCAAAGCTGAGGGAACCAACCTGCTCAGCCAGGTCAAGTGGGTTCAGCTCCCACCGGTCTCTGTCATCGCTGTGCAGCTGGAGTTGTGTCACACACAGGTCACAGGGGTGGACAGGGCTAATCAGTGCAACTGAAAAAATGTGAATAAATTAAGTTTAAAACTATTATTTAAAAAGGAGAAGGAGAAAGAAAAAAAAGCATTCTAGGTTTTTTTCACTGCTGTTTTTTAAATAGGAATTTTAAGTCCTCTGTGCTTGTCTGTTTGCTAGGAGCAGTTTGAGACACTGTTACTGTTTTGAAATGCATGCATGTTACAAGATGAGTCTCCAACCAGAGAAAAAATAAAATTAAACCTTTGTGTACCTCTGCTCTTCACTGCTGTCTTCTTTAAAGCCTGCCAGCCAGCAGCTCCAGGAGGTACATGGTCATTTTAACTCCTAACCATAACTGGGAGAGTCTTTTTCTATGTGCCTGGGAGTTTTTAAGTGAGAGCTGGTTTTATCAATCATCCTGGGTATGGGAGTTAAATTAGATGTGACAGGAAAAATCCCACCATACAATCTGAAGGAGATGCTGGGGTGCAGCTGAAGCTCAGTCACTCCCATGGGTGTACTGAGGGGCAGGAGTATTGATGGCTCAGAAACACTGGGGAAGCTCCACAACCATGTGAAACCCCAGCTCCCTCTGACACCTTGAGGGAGCAGAACTTGCTCCTCGTGCTCAGACTCAGGGAAGTTCACTACAGGAGAGGAGTTTTATTTTAAAAAGTTCCAAGCAGAGCAGGATGTGCAGCAGGTGAGCAGAGGCTGGGCTAGTCCATGCGAGCCTTCAGCGTCCTCGTGGTGATCTTGTCTTTCTCACTGGGGGGAGGGGGGGGGGCAAAAAGAGAAGCTCTTAGTAATTAACACCTACAGGGATCATCATCAGCAGTCTCAGTGTGTACTATTTGGTTGCTGGTTCAGGGGGATTATCTGGATGTGGAGGTGGCTTTTAAAACAGAGTCAGACCCCATCCTCCTGCCCTGAGAGCCCCAGGAGGTCCTGAAGGCTGAGTGCAGGGCTGGGAGTTAATCCCAAAACAGGGTGGTGGCCAGTGCTGTCAGTACAGGAGGAGTCACACTCCTAGAGATGGGGATGCAGCTGGGGAACCAATGCAACAAGAGTCCAGCCCCAGGATTAATCCCCTGCAGCTCCCACAGCTCTAGTAACAGCCGTGAGACATCAACCCCTTGGAACAGACAAACCCTTCCCAAGGATACTCCTGGAAGGGAGCAGGACACCCTGGAAACCAACGTTTAACTGGCCTTAACCCACAGCTTGTCACATTCTACTTCTGTTCTGCAGGGGAAGAGCACAGCACTTACATTATGTGTACCACCACGCCCATCCCAGATAAGGCATCTCTGTCCACAGCGTTCAGCATGGCCTGGGAGATGGTTTCAAAGAGGTGATCGGGCTCCTGAGGAACAGAAACCTCTCAGCTGGTGTAAGAACTTGAGTGTTTAAACCCCAAAGTATCACCCCAAACGCCACAAGATTTTTCCTGGGGGCTGCTACAGGCTGCAGCCTCCTTGTCCTCCTGAGCTCCTTCAAGCTGTCCCAAAGGACAGACCTTCTCATCACACCCACATCATCTCAGGACAACAGGAGATAAACCCAAACATCAGAGCTGAGCCTGGCTGCCTCACTCACCATGTCAGGCTCCCAGAGGGACTCACACATGCCATACATCTGCTCAGAGCAGGTGCCACTGACCACAAAGTCTTCAGTAATCATGGGGCAGCCGATCAAGTCCAGAGAGCAGATGAAAGGCTCATGTGTGACGGGGTCCAGACCAGCAATGACTGGTTCTGTGTAGTAAGGGCCAAACCTGTGAACAACAACAACGTGGCACAAGCCAGTCCAGCCACCACAGTGCAGTTCCACCTCCCACCTCAGCATCCACCCAAGAAAACAATCCCACAGAGGCTTTTGGTGGGGGATCCTTCAGGTCAACCCTGAAGCAGCTTGCAGTGGTTTTAGCATGGCAAACAGAACAGACATGTACTGCTACAGGGTGATTTTAGCAATGCTCCATACTCTTTTGCAAGGAATCACAAAACTCCAGACTGGTCTGGGTTGGGAGGGACCCCAAGGGTCACAGAGCTCCAACCCCCTGCCACAGGCAGGGACACCAACCTCCAGGCCTGGAGCTACACATCCAACCTGGCTTTGGACACCCTCAGACACAGAGCACCCACCCCCTCTCTGGGCAGAAGTAGCTGAAGATAATCCTGTCACTAGATTGAAGTCTCCTTTTGCCACAGCACAAGCAGCCATCACAGACCCTCACAGCTCTCTAAAATCAGCTCAGCTCCAACAACCCCAACCCCGTTGTTTGACAGTTACCGTCTCTCATACAGCAGATTGGAGACCATGCTCATAAAAGTCTGAGGTTTGATCTGCCTGCCTTCCTTCAGCTCGTAGAGATTCAGCCTGAACTTCAATCTCTGGGCACTGCAAGAGAAAAGAATCACCACTAAAGCAGAAGCAAGTTCCTTTTTTCTTTCATCTTCACCCAGATCTGAACTGTTGTACTGCAGGCTGACAGATACCAGCTCCTGGGTGGGCAGGTATCCCAGATGCAGCTCCTTTTGTACCTGAAGGTAAGTCTCAGTGGTGGTATGATCTGAAATCATGTGTGGTTTCATTTAAGACAAGAAATACAAACTTCTCAGTGAAGGGAGACCAAGCAGAGGAGCACTGACACCCAGCGATCAGCCTCCTCTCCATGAATAGACAGACATTTCAGCTCAGTACAAGCTGCTGCCCAGTGTTCACTGTAGCTATGCCTCTGCCAGGCCAGCATGGCCTGGCCAGAGCCTCACTTACACCGTCTGCACGTCCGTGGCCAGCCCTGCCAAGCCAATGTACAGCCTCTCTCCCATGGGGAAGATCTTCTGGAAGTCTGTGGTCACCGTCTGCGCCTGGATGCCGAACCGCCGGTCTGAGGCGATGGCCACACAGTTCTTCCCCTTCATGGCCATCACGGCCCCGCCGTTATAGGACATGATCGACTGGAAGGGAGAAGGGCAGCTGGTACCGCCGGGGATCAAGGGGCCTCCTGCGGCCTCCTGCCCCCCTCGGGGACCGCGCTCCCGGCTTTACTCTCTCCCGTGGCTGAGGCGGCTCCGGCCGGGCACTTACGGCTGCTGCCTCCCTGCCCAGTCCCCGGCCCAGGCCCCGGCCCGGCCCCCGGCCCGGCCCGGCCCCCGGCCAGGCCCCTGCCCAGCCCCCGGCCCAGTCCCCGGCCAGGCCCGCCCGCACCCCCGGGTAAGGCCTCCAGCCGACCCGCCTCCCCCGAGCACCCACAGGCCTCATCCCGCCGGCCCCAGCGCCTTCCCCGGGCTGCCCCGGCCTCTCCCCCGGGCCCGGCGCTCACCATGGCGCCGGCTCCTCCAGACCCCGCTCCGCTGCTCTGGCCTCACCGCCAAACGCGCCGCTGTTCCCTCCTCCCGCCTCTTCCCATTGGTGATCACCGCGGCCTCCCGGCCAGCTGCGGCTCGCTATTGGTGGTTCGGCCTGGCTCCGGGCGGAGCTGGTTGGTCGAGACGGCTGCGAGGGAGGGGCAGAAAAATGAAGAGTCATAGCGAGCGGGGCATGCCGGGACGGCGGCGGACTGCGCGGGCGGGGCGGGAGGGAGGGAGGGAGAGAGGGAGCTGGGTGGGGAGCGCAGCTGGATGTTGGAGGGGGTCTGGCACAGCTGGAGCGACGGGCGGGTCCCCGCAGCGCTGGCAGATGGGCACGACCACCCCATGGCTCAGGGTTCCCCGGGGCTGGGCCCTGTGTAGCCCCTGTGTGCCCATCATTCCCCATATGCCCATTCCCTCTTCCCATTCCTCCTTCCCTTCCCATTCCCCTTTCCCATCCCCCTTTCCATTCCCCCCTTTCCCTTCCAATCCCTGAAGGGAGCAGAGGAACAGGAGGGGAATCAGCTTGTCCAAGGGCAGAGCCTGGCAGGACAAGGGGGCTGGAGTGAAGCTGGAGGAGGGAAGGGGGAGAGGAGAGATTGGGGGGAAGTTCTTTGCAGAGAGAGTGGGGAGGGGCTGGCAGGGGCTGCCCAGAGAGGGGGTGGGTGCCCCGTCCCTGGGGGTGTTGAAGGCCAGGTTGGCTGGGGCCCTGGGCAACCTGTGTAGCTCCAGGCCTGGAGGTTGGTGTCCCTGCCTGCGGCAGGAGGTTGGAGCTCTGTGACCCTTTGGGGTCTCTCCCACCCCAGCCCAGTCTGTGACACCCCCCTGCTGCCACCCCCTCGCTGTGTCCCCCCTCAGCCGCTCCCTGGGAAAACAGAGGAAAAAAGGGACATAATCCAAAGTAAAACTGCTGGTCCCGTCCCTGGGTGGGCTCGAACCACCAACCTTTCGGTTAACAGCCGAACGCGCTAACCGATTGCGCCACAGAGACGGCGCTGCGAAACACTGCCGCGGCCGCCGTACTCAGCCGTAGCATCCCCGGGACCGGCCCTGGGACAGTGCGTGGGGACCGGGCGCACAGCCGGGACCCGCGGGGTCAAGGGGAAAGCCGCGAAGGATCCGCGCCCCGCCGAGCAGCCGCTCCGCCGGGGGTACGGCAGCGCTCCCGGACTCACCGAGCGCGGGTGGGACCGGACTCACCGAGCGCGGGTGGGACCCCTCCAGTGGGACCCTCCCCTGGTGGGATCCTGCCCGGTGGGACCCCCCTGTGGGACCCCCCAATGGAAACCCTCCGGTGGGACCCCCCCTCGGTGGGACCCCCCCCGGGATCCGCGGACACGGTGGGCGGATGCGGGGCGTTGGGAGGGGGTGCTGGGGCGGGGGGATGTGTGTGCGGTACCCGGGCTGCCCGCATCCCCCGGGGATTCCCCTTTCACCGCGGGTGGGGCCGGGCCCGATCCCCCCTCCGCAGGACCGACACTGGAGGGGGGGGGAAGAGGCGCCGTGACCCCCCCCGCTCCCCTCCCTTCTTCCCTTCTTCCTTTCCTTCTCATCCCTTTCCCACTCTTCCCTTTTTCCCGCCTCTCCTTCCCTTTTTCCAGCCTTTTTCCCTCTCCCCCATTTCCTTTCTCTTCCCTGTTTATCCCCCCCCTTCTTTCCCTTCCTCCCCCCCCTTTTTTTTTCTCTGCTTTTCTATTTTTTTTTATATTTACTTCCTTCCCCCCCCCCCCCTTCTCTTCGCTTTCCTCCTCCCCCGTGGGTCCCAGACTCCCACCCAAGGGTCCCAGGGAAGATCCCGCGGGGTCCCAGAGATGCCCCGTAGGAAAACCCCCCCCTCCCCCCCCCCCAATTCTCATTTTTAACCCGAAAATGGCCCCAGCGCCGGGCTGGGGGGGGGGGGGGGGGAACACGACAATCTAGGGTACCACCCGTTGAATCCCGCGGTGATGGGGGATACGGGGTCCCGGTCGACGCCGGGAGCTCGGGATCTCCGCTCATTGCAGCGGCTTTTAGAGGATCCTCCGCCCCCCCCGCCCGAGAACAACACGGGAGGAGTGCGTGGGGGGGTGTCACGGCGGGGGGAGGCGGGAGCAACGGGAAGAACCGCAAGAACCGGGTGAAAGGGGAGGGAGGAGGGAGGTAGGGATGGAGGGAAGGATGGAGGGAGGGAGGGAAGGAAGAATGGAGGGAGGGATGCAGGGAGGGAGGGAGGGATGAAGGGAGGGAGGGAGGGAGGGATGGATGGATGGATGGAGGGAGGGAGGGAGGGAAGGATGGAGGGAGGGATGAAGGGAGGGAGGGAAGGATGGAAAGCCTTGTCCCGGCGGGGCGGGGCGGCGGGGAAGAGATATGGGGAGGGGTTGCTGGGGGGGGGAGTTGTGGGAGCCCCAATCTCGGCCCCTCACTCCCCTCCTCCTCCGCAACACCCCGAAGGAATGAGGTCACGTGAGGCGGGGGCGGGGCCTGGAGGAGGGAAAAAATATTACCCGGAAAAAAAAAAAGAAGAAAAAAAAAGAAAAAAAAAAGAAAAAAAAAAAGAAAAGAAAAAAATAAAAAAAGGAGGAAAAAAAAATAAGGGAGGAACACACCCCCCCCCCTCCCCAAAAAAATATAGGAGGAGGAAGGAGGGGGAAAAAAAAAAAAAGGGAAGGAAAGGAAAGGAAAAAAAAAACCCAAAACCACCCAAAAAACCCCCGAGCGAGGGAGAAAAAAAAAAGGGCCCCCGTCCGCAGCGCAGCACCGAACCCAGCGCACCGAGCGGTGGCCGCGGAGGGGCGGCCCCGGGGCTGCCGCCGCCAGCAGCAGGTAGGGACGCGGCCCCGGCTTCCATCCCCCCCCACCCACCCCCCCCACCCCACCCCTCCCCTCGCTTCCCCCGTCGCCGCCGCCGGGCCCCCCCCCCCCCCCCCCAACTCATCCCCCCCACCCCCCCCCGCCTCGCGCGCAAGATGGCCGATGGCCGCCGGCTCCCCCCCGCTTTGTGCTCGGGGAAGGGGGGGAATGGGGATGGAGGGGGGGAGGGGGAGGGAAAGGGGGGGTGACCCCCCTCCCGTAGTGGCTATCGGGGCGAGGGGGGGTCTGGCAGAGCCGGGTCCGGCCACCCCCCCCCCCCCACCCATCCCCTATCCCCCCACACCCATCCCCCCCCATCCTCCCTCCCCGGGCCCGGCGCGGGGCAGTGCGATGCGGGGAAAGGGGGTATGGAGGGGGGGAGATGAGGGATGGGGGTGCGCGGTGGGAGCCCCCCCCACCACCACCATCCCCCCCCACCCCGGGCCGGACCTCGGGCTGTCAACCGGTCGCGAGTACAAAGGGGCTGCCCCACCCCCCGCCCCAAAATTTACCGCCTCCACCCCCCCCCCCACCGACCACCTCCCCCCCTTTACCTCCCCCCCCAAATCATTCCCGGGTTCTGTAAGGCAAACGGGAGCTGCGCGAGGCCTCGGGAAGGAGGGGGGGGGGTGAGGATGAGGATGAGGATGAGGATGAGGATGAGGATGAGGATGAGGATGAGGATGAGGATGAGGATGAGGGGGGGTGTGACCCCCTCCCGTAGTGGCCACCGGGGCTGCAACCCCCCCCCCCCCCCCTTCCGGGGCGGGGGTCACGCACCGGGACACCGGGATGGGGGGGGGGTTGGTTTAAGGGGGATTAAGGGAAGGTTTAAGGGGGGGGGGCGTGTGTCCTCGTGCGCACACGGAGGGGAGGGGGGGTGTGGACCCCCCCCCCCCTCCCCCGTCCCTTCCTCCCCCCGGCTCCGCTCTCCGGTAGCGCCCGATACCCGCGTCTCGCACCCCGGGGGGAAGGCGAGGGGGATGGCGGGGGGGGGGTTGGGGGTTGGGGGATGGGAGGTGGGGGGATGGGGGGGGTGGGGCAGCACCGGAGGGACCCGTCCCGGTTTATTTCCCCGGTCGGGTCCAAGTTACCGGTGACTTTGAAACGTCCTTTCCCGAGGGGGTGGATTTTTAAGGGGGGGGGGAGGTGGAGGGAGGGGACACACGCGCTGAGCCACCGCCCGGGGAGACAAAAGACCCCGAAAGTCGGGGAGGGGGGGAGGGGAGGGGGGGGGGAAGGGAGTGGGGGGGGATGCGGCGGGACCCGTCCCCGGGGCAGCCGGTGAGACGGGGCGGCCCCGAGGGCTCCGGGTCCCCGGGGGTGGGGGAGGGGAGGGGTCCTGGGGGTGGGGTATGGGGGGTTGGGGGGGGGGGGGGATAGTCCCGGGGCTTTGTTCGCCCCCGCGGCGGGAAATGGCGGGTTTTATCCCCCGGTTTATTAGAACCGGTTTGGACCAGTGGGTCGGGCTCCCCCGCCCAACCCATCCATCACCCACCACTCCCCATCACCCACCCCCCCCATCCCCCCCCCCATTCCCCCCCAATCCCCCCCCCCCCCCCCAGGTGTTCTCCTGGCAGTGCCCCTCCCCCCCCCATCAACCTGTGGGCTGAGGCGGCTGAGGGCCCCCCCCCCTCCCCCCCCAGACACCGCGCGGGTGAGGGGCAGCGGGGGCGGGGCTGGGCTGGGGGATCCCCGGGGGTGGGGGGGGACACGGGCTTCCTGACCCCCTGGTGTCCCCTGGGACCCCCCTCTGCCAGGAGACCCTGGGGCTGGGAGGGACCCCCTGCAGCACAGGGTGTCCTCGAGGGGCCTGTGGTGTCCCCGTCCCCGACAGCATCCCCTGTCCCCCACAGTGTCCCCATCCCTGTCCCCATGCTGTCCCCATCCCCATGCTGTCCCCCATGCTGTCCCCATCCCCAATGCTATCCCCATCCCTGTCCCCATGCTGTCCCCATCCCTGTACCCATGCTGTCCCCATCCCCATGCTGTCCCCATCCCTGTCCCCATGCTGTCCCCATCCCCAAGGTCTCCACAGCAGCTGACTGAGCTGAGACCCAGAGCGCCAGGCAGGGAGGGGGCAGGGCAGCTTCCCCAGGGCACCCAGTGTCCCCAACCGCACAGTGTCCCTGTCCCCACAGTGTCCCCAACCCCACAGTGTCCCTGTCCCCAGTGTCCCTTTCCCCACAGTGTCCCTGTCCCCACCTGCTGCTGCACAACAGCAACAACACCGACACACCCTGCTCCATGCACAGCTCCCAGACAGCCCTGCACACAGACAGACACACAGACAGACACACAGACACACAGACAGACACACAGACAGACACAGACAGACAGACACCCCCCCAGTTCCTCCCTGGGCTCAGGGTTCACCCCTCTCCTGCAGCAGTGGTGTTGTGCCTGGTGTGGTTGTCCTGGTGACACCCCAACACCTGAGGCCTGTACCCCAGGGGTGTCCCTCCCCCCCGCGTGCCCACGTGGGGTGTTGTGTGTGTCTGGGGGGTGCACACACATGTGTGTCTCCCTGCGTGGGGTGTAGGTGTATGCAGGTGTTGCTGTCACACCCTCACACTGCCATCACACCCACTGACACACACCCGGGGGTTCTTCCCCCCCCCCCCCCCGGTCTCGGGTGGGTGTCGTGATATTCTGACTCCTCTCCAAGTGTCGGGGTTGTCATGGCAACAAGCAAACTGCAGCGATCCTGGCAGTGCTGGAGGGGGAGGAGACCCTGTGCTGGGGACACTGATGGGGACAACTGCGTGGAGATACTGGGGACACTGCGCTGGGCACACAGCACCCCTGGGGTGCCCCAGCTTCGCGTGTCCCCAGGTTCCAGTGGGTGCTGAGGGGTCCCCTGTGTCCCCCCCAGTGTCCCCGTGTCCCCCCCGCCCCCCCCCGCGTCCCCCGTGTCCCCCCCTGCCCCCCCCCCATGTCCCCCCGTGTCCCCAGGTGCCGGTGGGTGCTGAGGGGTCCCCCGTGTCCCCCCCCGTGTCCCCAGCAGGGCGCTGCCGCTCCACGATGCACGGAGCCACCCGCATCCGCATCACCGCGCTCAAACCCGCACCTCATGTGCGCCCTCTGCGGCGGCTACTTCATCGACGCCACCACCATCGCCGAATGCCTGCACTCCTGTGAGCGCCCTGCGCCCCCCCGGGACCCCCCTGCACCCCCCCCGGACCCCCTGCAACCTCCCGGACCCCCCGAGCCCCCCCGGACCCCCTGCACCATCCCCCCCCCCCCAGCTCCGGGGAGAGGGTATCTGCACCCCCTGGCCCTACCTCAGCCTCCTCTGGCCCCTCTGAACCTCCCCTGAGCCTCCCCTGCCCCTCCTGCACCCCCCTGCGCCCCCAAGCCTGGGAGGGGTCCCCTGCAGCACCGGGACCCTCCGAGCCGCACGGAGCTGGGGGGCTGCAGATGGGGCTGGACCCAGGTGGGTGAGCGGGGGGGGGGGGGGTGGGGGGTGTGTCCTGGCCCCGAGCTGGTGGGGGGCTGCAAGGGGCTCTGTCTGTGTGTGTGTGTGTGTCTGTCTGTCTGTCTGTGTGTCTGTCTGTCCGTGGGCTGACGCTCACTGTCCCTGCAGTCTGTCTGTGTGTCTGTGTGTCTGTCTGTCCGTGGGCTGACACTCTGTCCCTGCAGTCTGTAAGACCTGCATCGTTCGGTACCTGGAGACCAACAAGTTCTGCCCATGTGTGACCGTGCAGTGTGCACAAAACCAGACCCCTCCCTCAGCATCAGGTGAGCTCAGGGGGGTCCCCACACCCCCTGCCCCCACCTGCACCGACCCCTGGCCCCTCTGCCTGACCCACCCTGGTCCCTGCACATCCAGACCACAGACAGACAGACGGACAGACAGAAAGACATCCCTCCTTCTCTCTCTTTCCTCCCTCCCTCCCTCCTCCCCTCCCTCCCTCCCTCCCTCCCTTCCTTTTACAATGGCTTTGACTCCCAGAACGGATCCTGGCCCCTGGAATGCTGCCAGCCATCAGCACCAGCAGTTACCAGGACTCTTGGAACCCTTTCCATGCCTTTCCCAGTTAAGGGAGTGCAGATGGTGCTGCCCAGGGCTGGGGCATTGCCAGGGGATGGGGATGGGGAGGCTTCACACTGGGACTCCCCCAGGAAGGAGACGGGGTGGGAGCAGCTTGGGGCAGCCTGAGAGCTCGCACCTGCTCCCCATCCAGCTGATTTCTCTCTTCTCCTGTTTCTTTGATCCCACAGGGCAGACAAAACACTCCAAGACATCGTGTACAAGCTGGTCCCAGGGCTCTTCAAAGGTGCAGCCAAGGGAGAGAGGCCTTGGGCTGGGTTTGGGGGCTGCTGGTAGCTCACTCCCACCCACCAGTGAAACTGGTGCCCAGGATTTTGGGGTGCCCACGTGTGCCCCTGCGCCCCTGGATCAGGGACATGGAGGAAAATGCAGGCTGTGAGCATGGAGGGATGAGTCTGCCCATCCCATGTAGGGATGGGTCTGGATATTGCCTATCCCATGCAGGGATGGGTCTGGATATTGCACATCCCATGGAAAGATGGGTCTGGATATTGCCCATCCCACCCTCTGGAGCTGGGGGGGACCTTGGGAAGCAAAGCTGGGAGCAGGAGCTGCGGATTTGCTCTCCCAAGTGCCTGCCCATCCCCAGGGGGAAGAGGTGAGGGGGGGTCTGTGGGGGGGGGGGGGGGGGGGGGGGCTGAGGCCAGCAGAGCCCCCATACAGGTGTCCCCACAGCAGCAGCTTTGCCGCCACTCCCAGGCTTTCACAGGCTCTGCTAAAGCCACTGTCCCTCTGCACCAGGAGCACTCCGGGGCTCCTTTTCCCCCCCCCTGCCCCTTGCACCCATCTCCCCCTCACTGTGATGATCCCCCCCCCCCTCCTTTCACCTCCCTCCTTTCTCCCACAGATGAGATGAAGAGGCGACGCGACTTCTATGCAGCCTACCCCATGGCAGAGGGTGAGTGTCAGCCCAGGGACCCCCCTTCACCCTGGCTGGGAACCGCCCCCCTCCCGAAATGCTCAGCCTCTCCCCCTGCTCCTGCAGTTCCCAATGGGTCCAACGAAGAGCGTGGGGAAGTCTCTGAGCAGCACAAGGGGAACCTGACGGACGATGAGATCGTCAGTCTGTCCATTGAGTTCTATGAGGGGTCCAGGTACCGTTTCCCAGCTGCTCCTGGGCTGGGTATTGAAGGAAGAACTGGGATCAGGCCAGGCTGGGGGGAGCTGCTGGAGAGGAGCTCTGTGGAGAAGGACCTGGGGGTGCTGGTGGGTGATAGGGTGGCCATGAGCCAGCAGTGTGCCCTGGGGCTGAGAGAGACAAGGGGATCCTGGGGGCATCATGAGATTGGCAGAGCATCTGGGCATCTGGGTTGGCAGAGCAGCAGTTTGGGCACATGCATGGACGGGGAGGGGGTGAAGCTGAAGATGGCAGGATGTTCCCCTTGCAGCTCCTCCCTGGGTGGCCCTGGACGGTGGCTCAGTGTTTCTCTCCACCTTTTTATTCCTCCATAAACGCTGCCCCGTGTTTGTTTTCCTGCCCTTAGGGAGGAGAAGAAAGGGACTGTGGAGAATGGGGACCTGGAGAAGGAGAAGGTGAGTGTGCTGGGACCACAGCACCCAGAGCTCCATGTCCAGAGGGCTGGGGAGGGCTGTGGTGGGGGCACACACACAGTAGGGCACCCCCAAAGCATCCGCTGAAGGAGGTGGGAGCTGCATGGGGGGGGCAGAGTGGGGCACCCCCAAAGCACCAGTTGAAGGAGGTGGGAGCTGCCCAGCAATGGCAGGGCGGGCTCTCAGCATCACCTCTCCCCCGGCCCCCTCCTGCTGTGCCCCCAGAAGAACGGGCTGCGGTTCCTGCGCTGCCCGGCCGCCATGACCGTCATGCACCTGGCCAAGTTCCTGCGCAACAAGATGGACGTTCCCAGCAAGTACAAGGTGAGCCCGTGCCCTGGGGTGTGCCTGGGCCCCCCCACCTGGGCTTGGAGGGGTTTGGGGGTGGGGAGGGTGTGTGATGCTGCATCCCAAATCGCCCCCAAGCTTCACGCTGTAGCGGGTGGGTGCTGGGGCAGGATCCATTCCTCATGGTGTGTGCCAGCTCCAGCAGCACCCAGCTCTGGGAGAGGCACTGGGGGACAGAAACCCCCCCTGTGAGTGGCTCTGGGGGACAGAAAAGGTCCCCGTGAGTGGCTCTGGGGGACAGCAAACCCCCCCACGAGTGGCTCCTGGGGGCCATTGGTGGCAGTGCTGGGGCAGGGGGCTGACACTGTCCCCCATGCAGGTGGAAGTCCTCTATGAAGATGAACCCCTGAAGGAGTATTACACCCTGATGGACATCGCCTACATCTATCCCTGGAGGAGGGTAAGTGGAGCTGCCTCCCCAAGGGGGCTTCTCTTGGAGAGAGGCTGGGAAAGCAGCAGTTATGGGGAAGGGCAGGGAAAAAAAGAAAAGCTTTTTAAAAAGGCACTTAAAAGCCTAAAAAAAGGCATTTTAAAGCTTAAAAATAGGCATTAAAAAGCTTTTTAAAAAGGCATTAAAAAGCTTTTAAAAAAGGCATTTAAAAGCTGTAAAAAGGCATAAACAAGCTTAAAAACTAAAAAAAAACCCGCAGAACCCTTACAGTTTGAAGACTGAACTCAGGAACTGAAAAATTTAAGACTTGAGAAAACTTAATTGCAAAGCTTAAAAATCAGTTGAGAATTGGGCCCTTCAAGTGGGTCTCCCCCCTGCCCAGACACTCCCTTTGTGGGTCGGTGTTTGCTCTGGGTATGGTTTTTAGGAGGTTTTGGGGGGCAGTGGGGGGGCTGCTTGTCCTTTTTTAATGTGGGGTGTGGGTTGTGGATGTCACCTGTCTGTCTGGGTGTGTTTTTTAGGAGGTTTTGGGGGCAGTGGGGGGACTGCTTGTCCTTTCTTTAAATCCAGGGTGTGGGCTGTGGATGTCACCTGTCTGTCTGTCTGTCTGGGTGTGCTTTTTTGGAGGTTTTGGGGGGCAGTGAAGGGCTGCATGTCCTTTTTTAATGCGGGGTGTGGATGTTACCTGTCTGTCTGTGGGTGACACGGTGCACACCAGTGTGTGTGTGTGTGTGTGTGTCCCACCTTTGCTGTCTGCAGAACGGCCCCTTACCACTGAAATACCGCGTCCAACCCGCCTGCAAACGCCTCAAACTCTCCCAACCCGCCCCCTCCGAGGGCACCAACACCAGCGGCGCCTCCGAGTGCGAGTCGGGCAGTGACAAGGCCCACAGCCCCGCCACGCTGCCCGCCACCTCCTCCTCCCTGCCCAGCCCTGCCACCCCGTCCCATGGCTCGCCCAGCTCCACCACTGGCAGCGGCCAGGCCGCCACCGCGCTCAATGGCACCTCGAACTGCCACCCGCTGCCCCCTGCCAACAACCGGGGCCGCAAAACGACTGTCAACGGCAGCGCGGCCTCCGCCTTGACCTAAGCACTGCCCGGGCAGGGACTCCAGGCTGGGTTTTATATATCTCTATATATTATATATATACATATATAAATATCTATGTGTACATAGGGAGAAAAAATAATTATACATACTTATTTTCTATTGATTGACCAGATTAATTTAAAGTGCAAATAAGACACATAAACCTGGTTGGATATTTTTAAATGATTTTTTTTTTTCCTTTTTTAAAAAAAAACAATTTTGGGGTTGTTTTTTGGGGGGTTGTGGTTTTTTAGGGGGGGTTGTTTTACGCTGTGATTGACCAGACGTGAGCTGCGGGCGCTGCCGCCTCCCGTGCTTGGTTTCTCTTAATGCTTTTCACTCTCCTCCCTGTCCCAATTCCCTCCCTCCCCCCCAACCCCCTCCCCCACACTGGGATAGTGCAACGAGCGGGGACGCCCAGCTGCACAGGTAAGGGCCAAGCACAGGTAAGGGCCAAGCACAGAAGCCAAAAAACTGCCCTCCACACCAACCCCATCCTGCTGCCCCCCAGACCCAACATGACCTGGGTTAAGGGTTTTTTTTTGGGGGGGGTTTGGCACCAGGGTAGGCAACATGGTTCCTGTGGCCAGTTGGGACCAGTGAGTCTGGTGTTGAGCATCACTGGCTGGTGTTGCCCCTGTCCCTGCACCCCTTTTCCTCCCCCAGGGAACATTCCTGGTCCTTTATTTGCTTCCCCTATGTGGTTTCTGGAAGGTGTTCCAGGCTCTGAGCCTCACACCAACACCCCCAGTTACACATGGTAAGTAGGTTCTTTGTTTCCCACCCCCACATCCCCCGCCCACAGTTTAAAAAAACACCCCCCAGCGCAGGCCCAGGATCAGGCCCAGGCCCAGACCCAGGCCCAGGCTCAGGCCCAAGCCCAGGCCCAGACCCAGGCCCAGCCGTATGGAGGTAGGAGCACAAACCCCAAAGAATTTTGCCTCCCCCCTTTCCAAGGGAGCTGCCCCCTCCCTGGGGCTGGTGGAGAGCACTGGTTACCCCCCAAGGAAAATTTACCTAGGGGCATCTAAACCACTGGGGGCTGTTTTGGCAGCACCAGACGAGTCTGTGTGGTATTTGGGGGGGGCTCCAAATGCCACTGCTATGGGGATGCAGGACCCCTGTGTCGCCCGCTCACCTCCATGGCTTTGATGCCATGCTTTTTGTTGGGGTGTGTGTCCCCCTCGCCCCCTCCTCTTCCTCCTGTCCCCACACTGGGTTGGGTTTTTTTTTTAAAAAATCAAATAAAATTGAAAAAATAAGACTACAGTGCCTTTAGCCAGGAGGCTGCAGTGAGGGGGGAGCGTTTCGGGTGGGAGTGGCACCAGTGGCACTGGCTGCTCCGGGGAAGGGACCAACTTTCTACAGTGACAAATTAAAAGCACACAAGCCCTGGGGAGCCTAGACATTGGGGAAGGGAGGATTTGGGGGGTCCCCAATGCCCTCGCTTGGGGAAGGGGATGACCAACAAAGAATTACTAAGCAAGTGCCTGCAGCGCCTGGATGGGACCCCGGGATGGCACGGTGAGAACCAAAGGAAAGCACCACGGGAATGGAACCAACAGCCCAAGCCCAAGGTCAGGAAACAGGGGGGTGGATTTGGTTGTTATTGTGCTTTTAAATTTTTTATTATTTTTTATATTCTTTTTTAAGCACCTCACCCCCCTCTTGGACTCACCGGCGGCACCGTTGCTATCACACAGCCCCAGCTCCGCTGGCACCGGGGACACTGTGGCTTCTCTCATCCCCATTCCCAGGCTGGGGCTGGATAAGGAGCTCAAAGTGTGTTGAGGGGGTGGGACGGGGGGGGTCTCCATTTGTCTTGGCTTTGACACCCCTTTTCTCCTTGTAAATAGGCCCCGAGGGGTTTACATGGGGCTCTGGGCGGGGTGGTGTTGTTTTCTGTTCTTCCCTGTACGGTACAAACCAAACTGCTCTGTCTGTCTGCATCCTGTGCAGCGTCTCCATGTCCTGTAATATAGTCTGATGTTCAGAGCCCGTCCTCAATTAAACGTTTGTATAACTCCACAGCTTTGTACATGTAATAAATGCTGCAGGCTGTCCGTCTCCTCGTCCGCCTGTCTGTGGGTCCCTCCGTCCCGACGGGCACCCGCAGCTCTGGCAACACAAGCCCCCTCCTCAAAGTCCCCTTCTTTGTTTGTGTCCAGTGCTGGGCTCCCTGGGATCAACCAGCCAGGGATCTCCTGGAGAGAGTCCAGAGGAGGGACAGGGAGATGCTGAAGGGCCTAGAGCATCTCCCCTGGGAGGAAAGGCTGAGGGAGCTGGGGGTGTTCAGCCTGGAGAGGAGAAGACTAAGGGGGGACCTGATTAATGGTTATCAATATCTGAAGGGTGGGATGCAGGGGGACATGGGCAGCCCCTTCTCAGTGCCTGTGGGGACAGGACAAGGGGCAATGGCCTCAAGTTGGAGCACAGGGCATTCCCCACCAAGCTGGGGAAGAACTTTTCCCCAGTGAGGGTGAGGGAGCCCTGGGCCAGGCTGCCCAGGGGGGTGTAGAGTCTCCTTCTCTGGAGAGATTCCAACCCTGTCTGGACACTGCCCTGTGTGCCCTGTCCCTGGGACCCTGCTTTGGCAGGGGGTTGGACCCCATGGGCTCTGGGGGTCCTTTCCAACCCCCACAATTCTATGATTCTCCAGCAGGTTATTTCCTTCCCCAGACTTCGTTATCCCTGCTGCCCCCGGGGGTGGGGTGAGGCCGGTTTTCTGCCGCTGGCAGCAGCCCTCAGGGCTCAGTAATAACAGTTAATTGGGGATTGGAGCTGGGCATCTCCCTCCATAACCAGTGAGGGCTGGGTGTCCCGGTGGTCCTGAGCTCCCGTGGGCTCCGTGCCCTCCATCCCTGCGGGATGCAGCCCCTCAGAGCCGGGCGCCCTGCACGGCCTCCTCCTTGTGGGTGCCGTCGCAGTAGGGGGGCGTGCGGGTGCGCTTGCACCCACAGAGCAGCGCCGTCCTGTCCTCCCCAGGGGTGAAGCGCAGAGGGGAGAGCCCCGGGGCCGCTGTCTTGTGGGCGCCGTCGCAGAAGGGCTGCAAAGCAAACGGGGAGGAGGTGGAGGAGAGGGTTTGGGGAGGGGTGCCTGGTTGGCCCCGGGGGCTGCGCCTCCTCCTCCTCCCCCTCCATCCCCCCCGCCCCCTCCATCCCCCCGCCCCTTCCATCACCCCCGCCCCTTCCATCCCCCCGCCCCCTCCATCCCCCCGGCTGGGCTCTGCCCGCGGCTCAGCGCATCCCCCAGGACTTTGGGTGCTGCACCCGGAGGGGCAGAGGCGTCTCCTGCCCCCGCCCCCCCCCCCCAAACCCTCCCTTGGACCGGGGCGGGGGGGGGGGCAGCCGTGAGACCGGCCCTGACCCGGCCGCATTCCCCGCGCATCCCGGCTGGGTGAGGGGACCCGGAGCCCCCCGGCCCGACCTGGTTCTTGCTGTGCCCGTAGGAGCACCAGGCGTATTTCTTCCCCGCCTTCAGTTCCACCGCAAACGGCTGCTTGGCGGCGATCACGGGCTGCGGGGGGGCCGAGCACCGCCGCACCTGGGGGGCGGAGGAGAACCGAGGGATGTACGAACCCCCCGGGGGGTCCCCACCCTGGCCCCGCCGCCCCCAGCTCCCCGCGGCTCTCATCAGTGTCACAAGCGCAGCCGGTCTCAGCGGCACCATCGCCCCGGGCGCCGGCGGGGTCACCTTCCCCGGCGGCTCCTCCTCCTCGTCCTCGTCCTCCTCCTCCTCCTGCCGCCGGAAGAGCCGGGGCTGCCGGGCTCGGCGGGGGCTCGGCTGCTCGCTGCAGAAAGGTTCCTCCTCTCACCGGGCCTCGCTGCACCCCCCGGCCTCCCCCCCTTCCCCAATCAAACCGCCCGCCCAGCTCGGGAGGGTTCGGCCGGAGCCACGGGGGCGGGGGGTTAGTGTGTGTGGGGGGGGCGTCCCTCTGCTCGCCAAATGCAGCGTTCAGGGATCAAAGGTTCGGGGTCTCCCCCTCCCCCCTTTTCTTTTTGGAATCATTTTCACTCCTGGGGGAGAATCCATTTTTTTTGTCAGTCGAAACGCTCTGGCTGCGGATGGCCCCGTGCAGGGGGATGGGGTGGGGGTGGGGGTGGTGTCACAGACCCCCTTCCCCCCTCCCGCCGTGTCCTGCGTGGGGGATGCTCATGGACAGCTCCCACCATCCCAGCTTCCCAGTCTGGTCCAGGCGCCCTGGGGGTGTCCAGCCCAATGTCACCTCCCTTCTCAATCTGACACCCCCCCCCCCCCCCCGCCCAGGATGGGGGGCAGAAACCCTCTCCCCAAGAAGCGATTCGCACCCCCAAGCCCCACACCTCCTCTTAGAGCATCTAAACTTCCACCTCAGCGTGTCTGTGGCCGAGGAGGCTGTGAATCCTGCGCTCGATGCAGCTCACGGGCCAGGGGGCGGCTTTCCCGGGCTCCCACAGCTCTGGGAGTCGTTTGGGAGCTGCTGCCCTGGAGCATCCTCACTCCTCAGCAGCACAGGGAGCATCCAGCCTGCCCAGGAACCCCCAGGGGGAACCAGCAGCAAGTGGATCTTCCCAGCCCACGTTTTATTGCTTAGAATAAAAATATTCCTTCTTGGAATGAAAGGAACAGGGATGGGGACATTCTGGGGACAATTCCCCAGTCGTAGGACACGACTAATGACATGGAGATGTTGGAGAGAGGCTCAAGGCTCCCTGACTTCCCGCTGAAGGTGGAGGTGGGCAAGCACCTGGCATCATGGAGGCAGAGGGGAAATGGGGGGGGGGGAGGGGGGGGTTGTGAGGTGCAGGAGGTGCCAGGGCTGATGGATCCCTGGTCACACAAGAGCTACGTCCAGGTGACACTGGTGGCCGTCTGGGAGAGGCCTGGAGCAGAGCACGGAGGAGTTCAGGCTTGCGGAAAAGGGTGGGGGGGGGGGAGGCTGCGTGTGGCTCTGCTCAGACACCGTGTTCCTGTTATCCCAGTCCAAGAATCACAGGGGTGGGAAGGGACCCCCAGAGCCCATGGGGTCCAACCCCCTGCCAAAGCAGGGTCCCAGGGACAGGGCAGACAGATTCCAGACGGGGCTGGAATCTCTCCAGAGAAGGAGACTCCACACCCCCCTGGGCAGCCTGGCCCAGGGCTCCCTCACCCTCACTGGGGAAAAGTTCTTCCCCAGCTTGGTGGGGAACTCCCTGTGCTCCAACTTGCAGCCATTGCCCCTTGTCCTGTCCCCACAGGCACTGAGAAGGGGCTGCCCATGTCCCCCTGCATCCCACCCTTCAGATATTGATAACCATTAATCAAGTCCCTCCTTAGTCTTCTCTCCAGGCTGAACAGCCCCAGCTCCCTCAGCCTTTCCTCCCAGGGGAGATGCTCCAGGCCCTTCAGCATCTCCCTGTCCCTCCTCTGGACTCTCTCCAGGAGATCCCTGGCTGGTTGATCCCAGGGAGCCCAGCACTGGACACAACACTCCAGCTGGGGCCTGCGCAGGGCAGAGCAGAGGAGGAGAAGAATGATGCCATGACCTGCTCCCAGGCACAAAAACACTGAGCAGCCCTCAGCACCTTCCTCTTCCACCCCATCAGCACCAACACAGAACACAGATCCCACAGCCCCCACCAGCACCTGGATTTTGAATCCCCAGCTGGATGAAAGACACCTTAATATCAATATTATTTATTATAATAAAGAACAGTCAAGCAGCGTGAAAAAAATATATCTTAGCTACATTACCTTAAATTGCCAAAAATATACACATTTTTCTCTTTTATTTAATTAAAAAAAACCAACCAACCCAAATCAAAACAAAAAGGACACATGCAACATCCTAAATGAGACATGAGCATCAAAACGGGTAAAGAAACGTACCCCAGTGCAACTGAAACACAGATCAACTTTAGCTTGCCTTTGCCTTCCCCCTGCTCTCCTTCCTCTTCACGCCGACCTCCCAGCAGTGCCCCCTTCTTCCCCCCCACCTCCTCAATCTGCCAAAGGGACCTTTGGCTCTGGGGCAGGTGGAGGTGATGAGAGGAGCTGGGTAAGGGACAGGGCGCTTTCGGAGGGTGTCAGAGAGATGTGTAAGTGCTCTATGCCTCCTCTTCCTCCCCTCGTCCCTCCTCGCTCTGGAGAGCAGGGAGGCTTTGTACCCAAACCCCCCACTACCCAAAAACACCCAAGGGGGGGCTACAGGGCTGTGGCTCAGCCCTCCCAGCTTGTCACTGACCCGATTCCTTGAGTTCAGCCCCCCCATCTCCAACTCCCAGGTCCCTGTCCCAGGAGCTGAGCTCCATCCAGCACGTTTCAGCCCCCACCCCCCCAACTGCAAACTCACCATCACGGACCCCTCACTGACCCCATCACACCCGCCACCAAGGCGCTGCCCAAGGATTTGGGCACCAAAGCACTGACCTCACCACGAGGTTGTTCACCCTGGGAGACAAGGTGTGTTGTACCCCATGAGGGGATGTTTGTTCCCCAGCTTTCCCCCGTTCCCATCCCCTCCCTTCCCAACCCTGGTTATGTTTGGGAAGAGCTGGACCGGGCGTGGGCACGGGGTCAGGCACCCATGGGTGCTGATGGGCAGCGTGACAGCAGGGCAGGTGGCGACGCAAATTTGGGACCTTTGAGTGAATCAAACAAGTGAAAAAATAACCCAAAATGCCACCCCCAGGGCAACACCACCAGGCGAGCAGCCAACAGAGCCATGTCTGAGCGTGTTCACCCCGACACCCCCATCCATCACCCTGCTGACCCAAACCAGGACCCTCTGCTCCCAAAGCGCAAGGACCCCATGCCCGCCTGAGGCTGGCAGGAGCAGGCTCCACGTGCACACAGCCACTGAATCCAGCAAGGTGGCCCCAAAATGGCTGTTCTGGCTTCTGCTGTCCAGCCCAGGGCTCCTCGGGTGGGGAAGGGGCAGCAAGGTGAGACCCTCCCCACCCCGAGCTGTGGATACAGCTCCTGCACCAGGCGGAGGGTCCCTGTGCCAGAGCAGTTTGGGTGACACCTCTGCTTGCAGATGGAAGGGGGGGACAAGCAGCTGGTGGGGTGGATGGGGCTGGGGCTGGGGACAAGGACAGGGATGGGGCTGGAGATGGGGACAGGGATGGGATTGGGGAAGGGGTCAGGGACAGGGATTGGGATGGGGTCAGGGATGCGGTCAGCGACAGGGATGGGGTTGGGGAAGGGCCCAGGGATGGGGTCAGGGACAGGGAAGGGGTCAGGGACAGGGAAGGGGTCAGGGATGGGGATGGGGTTGGGGAAGGGGTTGGGGTCAGGGTCAGGGTCAGGGATGGGGTCAGGATCAGGGATGGGGGAAATAAGATTTTTTTTTTAAAGGGGAAAAAAAAAAAGTGCAAGCACACAATTGTGCCAGAGCAATTTTGGGGACAGGGAGGCAAAATTCAGAGTCAAACTATTTGTGACTGAAGATGTCACAGGGCGTCTGTAAGTGCCTGGCAGAGGGGAGCTGGCTGGGGACAGGGACATTTGGGAGGGCTGCTCCTCGCTGGGTCCTTGGGAGGCCACAGGGAAGGGAGATTGTTTACCTATCCCTGCCACTTCTAGCTGCCATCTCCACCTCCCCACTAGCTTCTTAACCTTGTTAAAACATTAGCTTTTCTTTAGAAAATTAAAAAACCAAAAAGAATTATATATATATATATATATAATATATATATATTTCTGAGCAGACAGCAGTGTGCTGCCCAGTTCACAGAACTGGTGGCTGAGATCAGGGAGGTGGTGTCTCTCCTTTTAGCCTTATTCAACCACTGTTGGGTGACAATCGTCCAAACAGACAGACAGACAGACAGACAGAAATCAAATAAAATAAGGGAAAAAAAAAAAAAAGCTATTTAGCAGGTGAGCTTTGCCTGTAACAAGCTTCTCTGGTTCTGTCAGCACAGACCCACTGCTGACAAATCTGAATAGTGCAAACTAGTGAGGGGCAGTGGGGCTGTGCTGAGGGACAGCCTGAAGGTCTGACAGCTTGGGGGGGGGAGGGGTGTTTTTTGCCTTTTCTTTCTGTTTTTTAAGACCCTCGGAGTCTCAATGTGCTGGAGTCTCCCCACCTGCCCCTGGAGAGCTGGATGTCACCAGGGGATGAGGAGCAGAAGGGGTGTTTGTACGTTTGACGTAGCCATTCCCCTTCCCACCTGTCCTTCAGTGAACCCACCACGGCTGAGCTGAGGGGAAGCTGAGTTCTCTGCTGAGGTTCCAGGCTGCAAGGTGGAGTTAAGGTGAAGAGGTGGAGAGCAATGAAGGGTCTTGATGTCCCAGCTCAGGAGCCTGGTCGTGGTCCCTTGGCTCAGGGATCCCTTTTCTCAAGTGCCCAAGCGGAAGAACATGGTTTGTGCTGGGCTGGAGTGATCTGTGGTGGGTTGGGAAGAACAGGGACCAGATCTGGGACTCGTTCGTCCCCACACACGGTTCCATCTCCCAGCTCAGGCCTGGGAAACAACTGCTGGGTTCCAATGCACCTTCTGAGGTTGGCTATAGTGGGGTAATACTGGCTCCAGCCCCTTGCTGCAAGGTGGAATTTTAGCCTTTGGAAATCTTGGAAGGAAAGAGATGGCACAAGAGCAGAAGTGTGCTTTTCAGGTGACAGTACGGCACCAGACTGATGGCAGCTGGCATAGAAGACATAGTAATGTCCCTTCCAAGGAGTAGGTGGCTGTCACCTCCCCAAGCACCAGTCCTTACCCATCGCTCCACCACTTTTGTCTCTTCAGGCTGGGCTGGGGTCCAGCCGAGGTGTGGGGGCTTCGTGGGATGGCTACAGAGAGAAGAGCATCCTAAGAACCCAGCAGATGAAACAGCAGGTGAGAAATCTCAGCTCCAGAAGTTCTTTAACCTCACCACCTGGGCGAGGCAGAGCACGTAGGTACTGCCACCACGTCCTGCTTCCTCCCCAGCTGCACCACATCCAGCGCTGCCTCCCAGGGCACTGCCAGCTTCCTCCACACCATGTCCTCAGCAGAGGGGCTTTCCTCCACCAAAAGGTCTCGCCCAAGGATGCTCCATGGTCTCTAGTGCCTCAGCCTGTGTGTATGGGGGGGTGCTCACACCCAGGACAGGGAGGAGCCTGGCAGGTGTCTGGTGTTCTCTCCCTCCTCCACTCCACGTGGAAACACAGCTTCCCTCTGAGCACGCAGGGCACGGAGCGGGGCGGCGGACAGGCCCCCAACCTTCGCTCCTCCCGATACCGGGGCTTGGTCAGAGACGGGTTTTGTCTTCCAAAGCACCTCTCGGCACTGCCCGGCGGCAGGAAATGCTTCTGGGAAGCCTTGTGCTCATTGCTCTACCAGTATCAAAGGCGACTGTGGAAAGCCACGTTCCCCTGGCTCAGAGGAGCTGGCTGCTGGTTTGTTCGGGGTGAGCGGGGAGCTTAGCCCTTGTCCTGCGTAAGAGGAGCTCCCTTTTCGTTCATGCTCTTTAAAAAACAAACACAAACAGAAAGAGAGACGCAGAGGAGACAGGTATCAGTACTGGGGGGGCAGCTACCCAAGGAGGAAGAAGCAGGGATCCCTGCTGTGCTGTGGGCCTGGCCCTGCTCATCGAGACCTCTTGGGCTCCTCGGAGATCAACGGAGACATGGGAGCCCTGGGATCCCCCTCTGCCCAGTTCAGGGTCACTCCACCCTGGCCTCTGGCTCCTAAACGTCTCCAAGCAGGGCTGGACCTTCTGGGTACAGGTATAGGCCAGGGGAGGGATGGAGGGCAGATGAAAGCATCACACCATCAGCCCCCAGACACTGGTGTTCCAGTACACGGCCGCTTTAGAGAGAGGCTGTAAACCTCTCCGCAGCCTCTCCTTTTGGGTGCAAGATTCCTCCTAAACCCTGGGTTTCAACATGCAGTCACCTTCAGATTTCCTCACAAGGCTCCAAAAGGGCCAGCACTGCCAGGGACACACTGTCCCATCACATTGTCCCATCCAAGTCCTACGGAGACGAATCTACTGTCTCAGCACAGGGGCCTCATGTCTGCGCACACAGGTGGAAGGGTGCGTGGAAGGGTGCCTTGGGAGCCTCTGTGCCTACCCACGACCCTGCCTGGGCCCTCCTGAAGTCCTTGGAGGTAGGAGCAGGATGTGACACCGGCTGTGACAAAGCCAGGGTGCCCCTGCTCCCCTAGGTTAACTGCAGCACAGGGTGTCTCTCCCCCAGTACAGCGCCCAGCACCACGAGCTCGGGGGGGTTAGGGTAGTGCTAGCAGCATACGCACCGTTCCTTTTGGGGTGTTGCCATCGGCCTGCAGGTTGAGAAATGGGTTAGTCTGTGCTGTAAGGACTTGGGGGATGCCTGTTCCCGAAGCCAGGAGGCTGTTTCCAGGAGCGCTGAGCGGTGGGGTGGCCTGAGGAGCCAGGAGGGTATTGCTAGGGTTGAGCTGCTGAGGGGAGAGGGAGGCCATCAGAGAGCTGCTGCTGGGGGGCGGCTGAGGGGCTGAGGTCATCAGGGCGCTGGTGCTGGAGTGCAGGGGGGCAGAGGTGGCTGCCAGGAGGCTGGTCATGGACAGCTGGGATGAGCTGGTCATCTGCAGCCGCTGCAGCTCCCGCTTCTGCTGGATTTGCTGCATCATCTGGAACACCAGGGCCTGCTGCTCCTGTGGGGAAGGGAGAGAAAGAGGTCTCAAAGGGGGGACAAAGGGCTCAGGAAGAGGTAGCACCTAATAAAGAGCCAGAAGTCACCCAGGTACAATCTGGCCAGGGCAGCGCTACTGGGGACAGGGCAAGAGTCCCCTTGATCACATAGCTATGGGCAGAGAGAGGAACAGCCTGTCCCATGTTCACAGACAACCTGTGCTTGTGACCTTCCCATCCCTGCAGCGTGGGATGAGCCATCCCTCACTACGACCCCCACAGATCCACTCAGTTCTTTCCAACCCATCACCCCACAGAATTTAAAGTCCTAAATTTATCCTAAAATTTCTAGAGGCACCGCTCATTTCCTTCCCCATCCTGTCCCACTTTGCAGCTCAGCCCCGAGCCACGAGGGTCAGCAGAAGTTAGCCAAGCTCAGGATGTGGGGGGATGAAGGCCACAGCTCACCTGCACCCAGAGGAACACCCTGAATCCAGCCAAACTGCAGAAATCGCTATAGCAACCATCGACCAATGTGGCAGGCTGAGAGCTGACACTGCTCCCCTACCCACAGGGACGCAGCTGATGACAGGGTGACATCAGCTGCTGCAAAGAGAAGCCTTTTGAAATTTGCTTTTCCAGGGTTATAAATAGCCTGACCCAGAAATCTGCCCAAAGCAACAGGACAAGTTCATGGGAGGCAGAAAGGAGCTTCACTGACGGAGCCCATCGCTCCCGTGCGGCTCCAGCGCCGGGCAGGGACACCAAGGACGTGGTTCTCGCATGCTGAGGGGCTTGTTTGGCATCTATCTGTGAGCTGCTTCCCCAACAACCAGGATGAGGCTGCTGTTTTACCCCAAAGGATGCATGCAGAGAGCCAAGATCCTGGGAATAGCCGCCCAGTCCTTTTCCTGACCCCAAAGTCCTCAGCCACCTACAGCATCACTCCTCAGTCACCTACACCCAGCATATCCAGTGCTCCATGCTAGCGTGGGCAGACACAGCTCCCCTGCCTCAGGACTCAGCAGTTTGGGGCTCATCTCTCTCTATACTCAAGCAGCATCCCTGAGCAAGCTCCTCTTCTCCTGTGGGCCTCAGCACATCTGCAAGCACTGCAAGCATGGTCCTGGCAGCAAGAGCACAGAGGATCTGCGCTTGAAGGTGGCAGGAGGAGGTAACAGCACTCCTGATTTTACCACGTTACCACGTCCTCAGACCCTCAGGATGTGGGAAACGCAGATTCAATCTCTTTTTTTACTTTCAGAAAAGTTCAAATCCCCATCTTGCTCCCTCCAGGAGGTGCTGCACCTTCCTGCCTGAAGCTTCGCTCCTGGCTTCACCCGGAGCAGCCAAAGAAAAGGCCCCTGACTCTGGGGATCCAGGTGGAAGAAGGGGAGCCCTAAGTTTTGTTCTCTGCTCCCAGGCTTTCCCATCAAACAGCTCCTCAGACAAAGGGTGCCAGCAGGCACACTTACCGGATTAAGGGGCTGGGAAGTCAGGAGCTGCTGGAGCTGCTGGAGCTGCTGCTCGTGTTGGTGCAGGACGTGCCGCTGCTGCTCCGTCAGGGGACTCAGGCTGGGCACGCTGCAAGGGGAGCGGGGCAGGGGAGGTGAGCGGAGCCTGCCTCGGCGCTGCGTAGGGAGCAGGGTCTCCTTCCCTCCCCCTTCCTTCCTCCCTCCCTCCCGGTGCTAAGCTTCTGCTGGAGAGGGCAGGGCTCCCCATCCTCACCTGCTCAGGCTGGTGGAGAGCTGCAGGGTCGGCGGCCCGCTCGCCTGCGTCAGCGCGCTCGGAGGCTGGGCGGCCTGAGCTCCGTTCAGATTCCCCAGGATCCCGTTGATGGGCATCTGCTGGCCTCCTGCCAGGGTCCCCATCATGCCGTCCACCATGGGCACCGTGGAGAGGCTGTGGCTGGCAGTGGTGCCTCCCCCCAGCCCGCTGCCTGCCACCCTGGCCAGGCCATTCACCTGCTGCACCCCAGGCAGGGGTAGCGAGGCAGGACTCTGCTGCAGCATGGGCAGGGGTGGAGGGGTGCTGTGGAAGGACAGGGAAGAGCTGCTCCTGCTGGGGCAACCTGAATGAGGGTCCTGGGGGAGAAACGGACATAAGAGCATCGGACTGGGGCAGCTTGTGAAAGGTCTGCTCAGCTCCAAGGGTGCTTTTGGGCAGGAGCTGGAGGTGGGAAGGGGCGTTGTGAGGGTAAGCTCAGAGGGTTCCCAGAACTCAGGTACGCTGGATCTCTGGAAGTGTGGCCAGGATAATCTAGAATCCTTCTCACCTCATGCTCCCAGCCTCAGCTGCTCTACTCAGACCCTCAGCGCTGAGACGAACTGAAGAAGGGGCACTCCAGAGAAAGAAACCTGACTTCTGGGCCTGGACTAGGAACTTTATGAGCTGGCTATCAAGTCAAGAGCGTTGGGACTGCACTGCCCTGCTTCCCCCCCAGGTGCCTTCCCCAGCTGGCTGCTGGCTGCCACGTACCTCAGATGAAGTGGAGAGGGAGTTCTCGATCCCAAAGCTGTTCTTGCAGGGTGGGCTCTTGCTGATGCTCAGGGAATCGTTGTTGCAGACTGTACAGAGGAAAGAAGTGAGGATGCAGAGTCAGGGGAGGAGCCTGGCGCTGCCACAGCAATAGCAAGGGACAGTGCGTGCTGCCAGTGGCTACAGCGAGAGAAATGGGTCAGATCTTTCCCACTGCAACCACCCCTCCTGCTCACCCCAGGCACCTCAACGCACCCCACCAGCCCCCTCACCGTTGGGAGGCAGGATGTACTGGGCCTGGCTACCAGGGCCGTTGCTGCTGGTCACCACGGGGAAAGGGACAGAGAGCTGGACGTTGAGGAGCTGCAGACGCTCCTTCTTGGCAGTGAGTGTCATGATCTGCTCCTGCAGCCGCTGGTTCTCCTTCTGCAGCGAGTGCAGGGCTTTGAGCATTTCCACAACTGCAGGGGACAGAAGGGGCCAGGGACAGGGTCAGAGGAGAGAACAGTGGGTGGGGTGGAAGGCAGAGAGGGGGATCCATGGGGAGTACCCCAATTAGACCAGTCTAGGATAGGAGACTGTCCCCCCACCAGCCACCCCCATAGCACAGCTTTGTCCCCCACCCTGCTCTTCTGCCTGTGAGCACGATCCCAGGCACAGACAAGGACCTCTCCTCCCACCCTGTGCCCCGAGTGACTCACTGTTGACACCGGCTTCTCCGTTGCCCTGCTTCTCAAGGAGCTGCTCGATGTTTGGGGTAGCTTGGGGAACATTCTCCAGCTGCCCACTGCTGCTACAGGACACTGTCTGGTCAAAAAGGGTTGGCAGGCTGCTGATGGGGGACCTGGGGAAGGGTTGGGGAGATGTCAGAGATGCTTCCCCAGTCTGCACCCACACTCCATGGCTCCCTCCTCATCGCATCTCCCTGCCTCATGCTGGGAGTGGCTCCAGCACCCCCAGCCTCAGACTCAGCCCCAGGAGGGGTCTCCATTCCTGTCAGCCCCAGCTTGTATTAGAATAGCAAACCTGCCTCACCCCATCCCCATACTGTCCCATCCCCATGCCCATCCCCATCCCCATGCCATCCCATTCCCCATGCCATCCCCATCCCAATCCCCATCCCCGAGGAGGAAAGCAGCTGCCTCTACTTCCCCCAGTCCCTCTCCTTTCCCTTGCTGTGTCATCCCACAGCTTCCCCCGGGTCCTGCCGTGCCGAAGGGGATGCAGAGACACCCCGGTGGGTGCCGGCGGCAGGGGAGGGCACCCCTGAAGGACACTCACATGGAAGAGAGACTCTCCTGGGGCGACGTCCCTCGGCAGCCAAAACTGCAGTCCTCCAGGTCCGGCTCTGGGTGAGGAGAGGAACAGAGAAGCCCGGCGTTCATAGGCGTCCTCCCGGCCCCGGCAGGTGCCCGGCTCCGTGCCCCGCGGGCGGGCAGCTCCGGTCCCCGCTAGATGGGAGCACCGAGCAGCGCAGCAGCGCCGGCATTGCATAACGGCCCGGCCCGCATGCGCCGGGCCCGCCGCCGCACCGGAGGGGAGGGGCGGCACGGCATGGCGTGTCACCCCGTGTCACGGCCGGGGGGCGGCCGTCACCCCGGGAAGGTCACGGACACGGCACCCCCTCCCCTTCCCCCCGCGTCCCCTTTCTTCCTCCCCCGACCAAGGGTGTCCGCACCGGGGCAGCGCGGGAGGAGCCGGGCTCAGCACCCCCTCCACACCCCTGAACATCCCCCCTCCCTCCATGGATGGGGGGGAGGGCAGAGAGCAGCTTCCCTTGTAGCTTCTGTCCTGTGCTGAGCCAGCGAGGGTGCATCAATGCTGGGCAAAGCCCCCCCACACCCCCACCTCCCCGGCTCTCCCGAGCGTCCCCGCTGCCCTCCATCCCCAGCAACCATTCCCCAAACCCATCCGGGATCCTCCAGAGTCTCCAGACGCTCACCCCCCCCTTTCTAAAAAGCTGAAATCAATGTTCCAGTGTCTGGGAGCTACCCCCACACCCCCCTCGCTCTGTCCCAGGGTGCTGGGCCACCGCAGTGCTGGGGACAGAGCCGCTGCGTTGGGGCACATGTGCAGGTACCTCCCATCCAGGGGCATCTTCACCTCGGTATATTCATCTGCCATGTGCCTTCCATCCCCAGAGCCTGCCAGCCCATAACCACGCGCTCCCCTCGCCCTGGGGTGATGCGCACACAGCCTGCGCCAGCCGCCCCGACTCGCCCCTCCTCTTTCTCACGCAGCAGGAGGCAGTTCTGATGTGCACAGGGCATCTCCTGCGGCGACCTACAGCCCAGTGCCCCGAGCAGGGAGCAGTGACTGGCACCACCTCCTGCTGCTGAGAACAAGGCAGCGCAGCCGCTGGTCAGCAGCACTGAGGGACAGGCAGGAGTGGGATCCTCACTCCTTCAGCCCCTCGGGAATGTCTTCCATCAGTTATACCTGGTCTACCCTCCTGGGGAGAACCCGCTGCTTTCTGGGGGTGACCAGTAGTTGCCAGTCAACACGTCTCCAACCAGTGGTTGCCAGTCAACACCAGCCTCCCAGTATAAGATACCACGTGGAGGCAAGTCTTGATTTCAGAGACACCTCAAGGCACATGAGCTTCCTAATTTCTCCAACCCAGGCTCAGCCCCCCCCACAAAGACTGGGGATGGACTAGAGCAGCACTTCTCAGTACTGTTTCTATCCAAGGACCACCTAAACCCTCCAGAGAAGATCCACAGCCCATCACGTTAAGCTTTGCTGCAACAGTTTTAACCTACAACCAACTAAACATCCAGCTAAGCTCTGACTCCTGCTCGTCACTGTCACTTCTGCCTGCAGCCCAGGGAGGCTGCACCCATACAGACACAATTCCTGTGTTCTGAAACAGTCCCAGGCTCCTTATTCAATTATCTCCTGGCCAACGCCACCCTGTTGTCTACAGAACAGGGAGCTGACTGAGTTATCACAGGCAGACAGCACTTTCCGAGGCAGCAAGTATGAAATAGAGGTTTGAAGACAACTAAGGAAGATAAAAACATTTGGCCTGTCATCATAATGAGGCAGGATCCAGGACAAGCTGTGGGAGGAAGAACTACACAGTAGCTGAGGGAGTGGAAAGATAAGAATCAGACTTTTTGCACTGCCAGAGGCACCCTGGTATCAACCTGCATCAGTGATAACACTTCCTTAGTCCCCCAGCTGTAAGGCAGGGTAACAGCATCTCCCTATTTTAAAGCATCTCCAAGATTTTAAAATCATGAAAAGCTCAAATATTCCTGCAATGAAAGCTGCACCTCCATGGGATCTGTCTACACAGAGACTCTCTGGTAAGGTAATCCGAATTAAAGACAGAGCAGGGTGACTTGGAGCTTCACAACCACCCTTGGAACTTCACAACGACTTGGGGTTGAAGCAGTCGCTGCAGTTTCAAAGTGAAAGTGGCCCCGTGCAGGAGGTTTCATGGATGTTAATTAATCCCCCTGGGAAATTTAAAAAAAAAAAAAAAAAAGAAAAAGCAAAAGGAAGTGAATTCGGCTTCACACCCCTTGGGCCACCAGCTCCACCAGAGGAGACAAACCTTCCACGTGACAAAACCCTGGAGCTGCTCTGAATGCTGCCTGGAGCTGGAAGAAACATGTCCTGAAGCTTGGAAGATCCCAGTCAAACAAAAAGCACAACCCTGGAAATGGAACCCAGGGATTGGGGTTGCTCTTTTTATTTCTGAGCACTTGTTACGTTGGGTTTTGGGACATGATTCATCCCTGAGTAGCCGCAGGGCTGGGACAGAACCCAGAGTGCCAAGCCCCTGTCTGGTGCCTGAACCACAGGGCTGTTCCTGACAGTTGACTCGCTTCCTTCTCCTGTCAGCACCTTGCCAAAATAACAGCCAAGGGGAACAGGTCACCTCTCCCTTGTCGATCCCTGGGAGGGAAGAACAACTCTTTGAATCATCCCACTCTTCAAAGAATCACAATGTTGGAAAAGACCTTTAAGATCAGCAAGTCCAACCAATCCCAGATCCCTGAGCACCTCATCTCCCCTCTGTTAAACACACCCAGGGCTGGGGACTCAGCCCCCTTCCTGGGCAGCCTGTGCCACAGCCCCACAGCTCTGCCAGGGAAGAACTTTTCCCTCCCATCTGCTCTGACCCTGCCCTGGCACAGATTGAGCCCATTGCCCCTTGTCCCATCCCCTGTCCCCTGGCTGAAGAGACCAGCGCCCACCTCTCTGCACCCTCCTGGCAGGGCAGGGGAGGTGGGGAGAAGGTCTCCCCTCAGCCTCCTCTTCTCCAGGCTCAACACCCCCAGCTCCCTCAGCTGCTCCTCAGAGGATTTGCCCTCCAGCCCCTTCCCCAGCCTGGTTGCCCTTCTCTGGACTCGCTCCAGGCCCTCCATGTCCTTCTGATGGTGAGGAGCCCAGAACTGGACCCAGCACTCAAAATGCAGCCTCTTCCCTCAATTCCAGGTGACTGATTCACTCCCAGCTCCCATGACACAGCCCTGACTCCGGCTGGGGTCAGCTGCATGGACACCTCCCCATGGTGCTCAAGCAGAGGCAAGCTGCCAGTGGGGGAAATACAGACAAAATGCTGCCAGGGACACAGAGACAGACAGACAGGGACCTTCTGTGGGCTCACAAAGGTCAGGAGGAAGCATTCGTGTTCATTCATGCTCTGCATGCAGGCATGCACACTCGTTAAGGCAAATAAGGGCACAGGGGTGTGGGATTATCCAGAGAACTCAGAACCACCTCTAATGAGGATTGTGTGTTTTAAAGCCCTGGGTGCTCAGCATGACACCAGGCAGGGTTTTACCTCCCAGGAGTTCAGCATCCAGCATGCTGAGCTGCCAACCTCTCCGGGCTAGGGGAGCATGAGACAGTTGTACCACTAAGTACAACGTCTGAAAACCAGGAGGGTGCTTTTGTTTAACTACTGGTGTGAAACAGAGATCAAGCCTGCTCTGTTTTGGGGGGAAAAAAAAAAAAAAAAAAAAAAAAGAAATCTGATGCTTCAAGTTTCCTGCTTATTAACCAGGCAATTTTCCAAGAAAAATGAATTTGCCTTGGTGGGAAAAATTGAGCAGTTGTAAGTGATTCAGTGTTGGCACATTCACATTTGGGAGTTGAAAACAGTGGATCTGGTTGAATTTGTGACAAAGCTGAAGGGGAAGGGCAGAATGGAACTCAAACCAGAAATGGAAGGTGAAAATTAAGGGTGTGAGATCTCTCTCATTAAAAAAAAACCCAACCCAAGATAAAAATATATCAACACCCAAAAAAACAAAACTCCAATAAAACTTGTAACTCATTCTGAGCAAGGAGAAGCTCACAGTGGTTTTCACTGGGTTTGCACAGCTTTGGTGTGTTAAAAGCCCACACATTTCCATAGGAAAGCACTCAGATCCCTGAAATTTTCCAGCACGTGTCCAGGGACACACGTTGCCCAGTGCACACCCCAGCAGATGGGTGTTTGGAGGTCTGAAGGCCAGCACCTCGTTAAGGCAAACACAAGCACCCCCCGGCCTGGGGGAAAAAGCCTCTGTCCCTCTCTCCTAGCCCCCCAGCTCTCACACGCACAGGATGGGAGCAAGCAGGGAGGGCAACTGGAGGACTATGGATGCAGTTGGCTCGACTCTTCCAGGGAGAGAGCCCTTTGGGAGCCCAAACTCACATACCTTCTGATTCACGTACCTGCCCGGCTGCTTTCCGACTGGTTTAAGAGTGGGTTGATTGACAGCCCAGATGTGAGGGGGCTTCCAAAAATATGTGAGGAAGGGAGACTAAATGTTGAACCTGCCAGTGAGAACACCTACATGGCAAAGAGAGAGGGAAGAGAGGAAGAGCAATGACTTCTCCAAAACACAGGAGGAAAATAAGTGAGTTATTCCATCCCTTCCTGACCCTGAACCCAGCTTGCTCACGAGAGGTAGCGTTAAAAATATCTCCTTGGAAGTCTCTCTAGACAGTGGAAATCTTCCCAGCCCCATCCCAGAGCCAAGAGGTCTGAACGAGCCGTGTTAACACTGGGGCTTGTAAAACTAACTCTCTCCTCCCTGTAAAACACCTCTCAGAGAGCTCCCAACAAAGGACAAGGCTCTGCCTCCTGGCACACACACAGCCCACCCAGCCGGGCTGTGTGAGCCCTCCCGCACTGCGTTATCCCTGCTGCAGAGGGTGGCATGGGTGGCAGGGTCCAGCTGAGCAGCTGAGGACAAGCAGGAAGGGACATGGGACACAGAGACAGGCCTCTGCTACCTGCACACTCTCTGTGCTCCCCTTAGGGAGCATCCTTGCAGGTTATAATTCCTCCCCCCACCCCAACCCATGGACGGTGAAGTCAAATTGCCTACATCTTTCTACTGACCGGAAGGGATGCTGCAGGTGGGAGCTCCCTCCAAAGTGAAGGAAGAGGAGCTGTTCCCAAGTGGAAAAAGCAACTCTTCCACACCCACAAACTGGCCCCTGCCCTGCCAGTGACTGCTCTGTCCAGCACTCTCCTGAACTACAGCCCCTCTCCTGGCCCTGATTTCTTACCTGTGTGGTGGAGACCGAGGAGGAGGAGGCTGGGATGGTGCTAGCAAAGGGTGACCGGTTGAGCTGTGGGAGAGACGACGTACCCTGGTGTGCCAGCAGGCTGGAGGAGAGGGGTGTACTGCACACAGCTCGGAGCACTCCGCCCCCGTGGGAAATAGGGTCCTTGTTACTGGTGTAGATCCCTGCCAGGGGGGGAGACGTGTTAGAGAGCCAGGTCCCCACAGGCAGCTGCTGTTCTGCAGGGCCTGATCTCAGACAGGGCAGCTGAGGCTGGTGGAACTCATCTTGGGGCCTGGTGTGTAGCGAGGGTGCTCGCAGCCCACAAAACCTTCCATCAAAAAGGGTCTTCCAACCTTGCCCCCAGCCCCTTCGTCTGCTCCTCACACCCCGATACGATCCAGCAGAGAAATCACAGCATCAAGTGACCCACCAAAGGCACGAGTCAGGGGGGTAGCAGGCTCCAGAGAGTCCCACTCTGCTGCCCGTGCTAGTCAGGAGACCACACTCCTGCTGAGCTAACCTGCCCCCTTCCACAATGCCCAGGGACCACACCGGGGTACGGGCAGATCAATGAGGAAGAAGGGGTGAGGAGAGAGCTGCTGGGGAGGGAGGGCACCCATCTGCCTTCCAGGGGGTGCATGCTGCAGGGGCAGTGCCCAAAGCAACGTCCTTCAGCGCCTTGCCAACATCCCTCTGCAAGAGAGGAACCAGAGGTTCTCTTCTCCAGGCAGGAGAGTGGGGCCTGGCAGCCGCCTCCTCCCTGAAACATCCCTTTGTTGTTCCACAGGGGAGAAGGAAAAATAAATATGGGCCCAAGGTTATGATTCTGGAAGTTGCATCAATTCTTGCAGCTCCATCCTCTCTCAGGCAGCACAGCCAACTGGGCCAGGGCTCCCAGGCTGCACACAACCAAATTACACACACTCCCCCTTGCAATCTGACCTAAATTGGAGCATCTGCAAACAACCCACAATAGACCGATGACAAGTTCTGCTGCCAGAAGGGTGTCAAACCTCAGCCCCTCCTCTGCCTGCTGCCTTAACCCCTTCCTGCCAAATGTATGTCCTGGCTGCCCCCAGCCCTGCCAGGCTGGGGCATAGGACTCAGGCTGGGAACAGCTCCAAGGCTCTTGGCAGGGTTAATGGTGGGGCAGTCTCCCAGCCCTAGGTGGGTGCAGAAAGACCCAGGATGAAAGGTTTTGCTTTTAGAAGAGGGGTTAAACTTGAACCACTTAGGACAGTTCCTCATTTAGGGTCAGATTGTGTTTGTTCCCTTGGGGCCTGTGAATGTCCCTCTGTGTCACTTTAGAAATGAAGCTCTGGAGAGCTGAGATTTTCCAGCACTTGAGCAAAGGGGGTGTTTGAAATGTCCCCCCCACCCCAGCTCAGATCTGCAGAGAAGCTGACCCAGAGGAGATTCCAGGATGAAGGCCAAGATGGAAAGGGGACACCCAGATGTGGATTTTTATAGCTACTGGGACTGAAGTAAAGGGACTAGAGACAGGACCAGACACCAGCCAAATGTGATGAAGACAACAGCAGGGCTGGGAGGAGATGAGCACACCTGGAGCCCTAAGGGGGAACATACCTGAACCCAGCAGAGGGGACTCCATGCTGAGGCTGGGCAGATTCCCTGTGTGGCTGAAGGACCGAGAAGAGTTGCCGATGCTGGAGCTAACGAGAGAGCCCCCAGAGAAGGGTGATGAGGAAGTAGATGTGGACCCAGCCAGCTGGGCACCCAAAATTTCTTTGCTTTTTCCCCCTTTTGGCCTGCCAGGTCCATGCTTGTTCTTCTTGCTACCTTTGTGCTTCTTTTCCTTCAGCACCTCTCCCTCCTCTGTGCTGAGGGATGGCATGCGCTTGTGGCTGCTGCTGCTGCTACTGGTCCCACTGGTCCCCACCGAAGGGACGCTGACGGGGTTGGAGGCTTTATAGTCCACAGGGGAAGCATCACGGCCTCTCTGCTGGCTCACTGCTGAGGTGGAGAAGCGCATGATGGACCCAAAGCCAGAGAAGATCACCTTCTGCTCAAAGATGTCCCCCTTCTGGCCTTCATACAGAGGGGAGCAGTGGGAGGAAGAAGAGGAAGAGACAGGCTTTCGGTACTTCTCGTCGTCCTGCTCGAGCTTGGGGAAGGTCACAAAGTCCTGGGAGCAGGGCAGGTTGCTGCAGGAGGTACCTGGGGGAAGCAGAGATAGGAAGGCTCATGGTGGCAGGGGCTGAGCTCGTCAGGCAGCAGGAGCACAGGTCTGCTGGTACAGGCTAGATGCTGAGCTGAAGGCCATCCCTGTCACCTCCCAGCCTGCTGCTCTGATGCTGTCTGGCAAGCACAAGAGGTGCACACCAGCAGCTTCAGCCCACCCAAACATGTACATGGCTGCTCCCCCAAGCCCCACATCACCACCAGCCCTCCAGCCCCAATTAGGGTCCCAGGAGATGAAACACGCTCCTGTTATGACACCAGCCCAAGGAAAGAACTAAGGTCAGAGCAGATGGGAGCCCTATGAGGCTCTGCCTCAGGGGAGCCTGGATATCAGGTTTGGGCTCAGGTCTCTGTGCTAGCACGCCTTAAACCAGTGTTGCAGACAGTACCACCTACAGAGGAGAGGGCAGGTGCTGCCCAGATTGCCTGTGCACACTATCCCTTCCCTCCTCCCTCTACTCAGACATCTGGATTTGGTTTTCCTTGCTGAGCAGCAGGCCTGCACAGGAGGGGAGCTGCCACACTCATCCGACTCTGTTCTTCCCTCTGCACAAGGAATTAGCAGCAATGAGATTTTTCCCTTTCTCTTCCAGGGGTTAAAGTAACAACCATCAGCAAAGCTTCACAGCACTGGCTGCTGAACAGGTTCCTCTACTGATATGGAGCCAGCACAGAGGAGCAAATCAAATCCTCACCCCCATTTCTCCCCTCCTCTCTCCTTCCCCCCTTACCTGCAGGCTGGAAGGTCCCGCTGGATGAAGCTGAGCTGAAGCCAACCGAGCTCTTCCCACTTCCCGTCTTCTTCCCCTTGTGGCTGCTGCCATGGCTGGAGGACTTCTTGCCTTTCACCTCTGACCGGCCGACCTCCGAGGCCTCCTTGTTCCCCTCATGGTGGCTGGTAGAGCTCTGGCAGCAGCAAACACAAGAGGTGACCCACACAGGCCAGGCATACCCATGGCAGGGATGTTTTTCTACCCAATTCCCCTCAAGAGAACTAACTGCCCCCCTCTGCAGGCAAAGTGATGGGCAGGTCATGTTACTGGGGAGAGAAAAGCAACATCCCCTCTATGGCTGCTGGGTGGCACCAGATTTTATATTCCTGGGGATTACACTCATCCCATCTGACTGCAGGGAATGAAACAGGGCACTGGCAATCAGGGCACAGGCAGCAGAGATTCCCCACGTCATCAGCAGAGGGGAGCCCCTTGGAGGCTTGTTCAGCCCAAATAAAATCCCCATTTGGCCCCAATCCAAACATGTATTTTATCAGCATCTCTCAGGTGTGCTGTTCTCAGCAAGGTCACTCCACCTGGAGGGACTTGCTCCAGCTTGTGCCGTGACAGGAGTTCCCCTGGATCCCCTAAAGCACCCGCTGAAGCAGCTCCCCTGCCAGCCCAGGGCTCTCCAAATCCCCCGCAGTAAATATTTCACAGGGACATTGTTAGAGCAGCATCTGACCATGCAGCAACAGATGCTGCCCAAACCCCATCTAAGCCTGCAGGAGACAGGGAAGCAAAGGGGATGAAGAGGCTGGCCAGATGCTAGGAAATCCAGGAGCTTGGGATGAGAGAGAGAAGTGTGGGAGTTTAGCAGGGGGAGAGCGGAATGAACTGAAAACCAGATTCCCCCCCGGGGGCATCCACAGTGGGATATGAAACCTTCACCTTCAAGTCACTTCAAAGCCAAACTAGCAGTGTTCAAAGATCAGGAGATATTACTGCAACCAATCAATAGTATAGACACAGGTCCAACATGATGGCTACGGCCCAAAATACACCACCTGTGCATTAGTGCAAACACCTTTTACTCCCTACAGAGCAGATACGAGGAGGGTGCAGAGAAGCACGATACCTTTCTCCCATTCCACTGTCCCTGACTCCAGATGACCTCTTCTTGGGGAGAGCTAAAGAAAAAAGGGCTTGTAATGCAGACTCATGAATGCCCAGATAAAAATCTTTTCCCGTTCCTCCCACATGGTTTAATCACTCTGCACAATGCAACAGCTGGCAGCCTAACACACACCAGATGTGCCGGGAATATGAAAGACAGGAGGAAGGGAGTGGTGGAAATTAGGGGGGTGAGGAGGGGGGAATCTGTATTTTCTCATCACAGACTCCTGGATGTAGGAGATTAAGCCTTCTTGATTTATGGGCTCAGAGGGAGCATGAAAATCTTTCCGACTTTCCACATCTGCCTGGGGAGGGTAAGGAGAGCAGTGTCTGGGGGCTATGGGAAGTCCTGAGACTGCTCACAAAGTCCCAGGGATGAGATGGCTCATGTCTCAGCAGAAATGCAAAGCCCTGAATTTTCCTCCCATAAATTCACCTCTCTGGAGCTCTGCACAAGGTGCACGAGGCCACAGAAGGGCAGGGGGGAAACCACATGAGAAGACATGTTCTGAATCCCCAGTGTCAGGAAGGGAGTGCAGGGCAAGTAATGAATTAGTGTGGGGTGGAAGGGAGAAATCTGAGCTGGGAAATAAATCTCAATTGCAAAATTAAAGGAGGAAAGAAAAAAAAAAAACCAACAACAACCCCCAAAAAAACCCCAGAGGGGAAGAGAGGCTGAGCTGGCTCAGCAGGACGGACAGACGCTCAGTGGAACGAACAGACAGACACTCGCCACTACAGCTGGTCTGACCTCCTGGAGACATGCCCAGAGATTTTGAGGTGCATGATTTTCCCACCTCCTGCCCAATGCTCTCCTAAGATACTGCTTCCCAAAGATGTCACAGCATTCCAATCTGTAGGGTAGTACCACGAGCCCCTCCTCACCCCAAAGGGCCCTTCTCTAGCAGCCGCTCCATAGAGCTTGAATTTAGGGCGAGGACCCGAGTGCTGCAGCTGAGGAGTGGAGAGAGGGAAACCAAAACCCCACTGAAACCACTTCCCCTCTCTGTGCCTCTGTTTCTTTGCTCCGTGGAGCCTGCGAGCTCTGTGTGGCAGCAGAGCCTTCCAGGAGACACACGTGGACTGCCAAACACAACACCCCCTTCATCTACAGGGGAGGGGGCTGCTACCACAACGCCAAGACTAATAACAGGAAGGGGGGGCTGAGACCCCATCGCCTCCCTAACGAAGGAGATAGCTCAGGGCTGCAGGCTCTCCAGAGGTCTCCAGCTCTGCATCATCGGTGTTTGTCCAGCATGGGTATCATGAAAACACGGATGCTTTCTGCAAACAGGTGGGACTGGAGGGGGGGGGGGATGCTGCAGAGGAGAAAATAAACAGGGAACCAGTGAGGAAGCCAGAGCTCTCTCTCACAATGAGGCAGCAGCTACATTTTGAAGGTCTACTTAAAGGAACCAAGTGAAAAATGCCACCAGAATAAACCTGTGGCCCCAGCTGGAGGTGACAGTCTTGATGGGGAAACTCCTGCCTCTAAACCTGAAGCCTGGAGAAGCCGGATGAAGTCAGGCAGGCACCCAAGCACAGGCATGCACACATTCCTCCCCCCAGAGTGCCCCCCCCGACCCCAGGGGCTGTACCTGTTTCCCGGCCTCCCTATGACACTGTGCAGCGCCCAAGCTCTTCATTCATTAATTTATTTATGGGAAATCAGAAGAGCATCTCTTTGCCTCCTGATTGGCGGGACCAGCTCCTAGAGGGAACCACTGATGAAATACAGAGAGGGTGGGGGAAGCTGGCACCACGGAGCTGCTTTGCCCTGGATTAAACTACTGCTGAGGGGAAGCAGGGAGGACACCAAGGAGGAACAACAAGGCGAGGAACACCAGAGCTCCTCCAGCCCACACAGCACCACGGGGTGATGTGCTAAAGCAGCCACCCCGGCAGGCTGTGGGCATCAGCTGCCTTTGCAGGCTGGATCATTAGGTAGAGGTCAGATGAGTCCCTGCCAGGCACAGGGTATGGTGACAGCACCTCTGTGCCTGAGCCACCCACAACCTTCATCACATCCCCTTCCTAAACCTTGAAACCAGGCAGCCCTTTGTAGGTGGAGTCAGGAGGATGCAGATGGGCTGATGATCATGTTTTTAAGGCCCTGATGGCACAGGCAAATTCCCCCTCATGTCAGGACAAGGGATGCTGAAAGGCTCAGGGATTCTCACCACAAATACCCATGCTGAGACATGCTTCAGTTTGCAAGGAGAATCATCAGCCTCCCCCCACAACCCCCCGCCCCACCCCAGCGCCTGAATTTGCCCCAGCCAGGCGCTGTGCAGAGGTTCCCAGGATCTGTCAGCTCCAGGCCAGTCCTGGGAAGATGCTGAGAGCTCAAATAACAGTGGGAAACCTGTAAAGTCTCCCTGCCTCCAGCAGTGTCTGCAGTCACAAGCTCTTGGTCCTGCTGTGCTCCTGACCTGGGTGTGGGGAAGCCTTGGCATCCGCCTCTTTGGTTACAAAACCCAGAGCCAGTCAGATGTTTCAGCCCAAAACAGGTCGCATGTGCGAGTGTGTGTGTGTGTCAACAAGTTATCAGGGTGCCTGCAGCTGGCAGGAGGCGGCAGCTGGGGTGGCTTGTGATCCTGCAGATTTACTGCAAGTGCAACAGAGAGCAGCAGGATGGCTCCCCAGGGGCATCTGCAGGGGGAGGGGAGCAGCACGCTGCTGGCTGCTCACTCACCTCCATCGCCACAACCAGCTGCACGGAGACACCCTGAGCACAGAAACCACCTCCTGACATGTATTTGGGGTGTGTGACTACAGAGCCCGAGCTGCCAAGGTGTACTGCTGAGACTCACTGGCTCTCTCTAGCTGAGAAACCCTCCCCTGCCCCAGGCCTGCTCCATGAATGCCATCTTTACAAGAGGCTGTTCAAAAGTGTTCCTAGTTGGCAGCTTTTGGATAGACCACATGAGATAGGCTGTCATTATTACCCAGAAGGGATGTTTTCCACCTCCTTCTCACTCCCAAAAGAGTCTGCAGGAGCTCCAGGTAACCAGGATGACATCCAGCCTACACCCAGCACCAATTCACTCTCTGCAAGCCACCCCAGCCCATCGAAAAGCACTGGAGAGGGCTCTCAGCAGGTCTGCTGTTCTGTGATCTCTCTGCACAGGACACTGCTGTGCCCCACAAGTGAGCTCTCCTGCCCCTCTCTGAGAGTGATGACAATCTCATTCCCCAAGGCTGCTTCTCAGAAGCAGGAGGAGAGCTCAGAAGAGGTGCTATGAAGTCGTTTGCATGCTGTGAATTCACACCCCGGTTTCACTTTCTGCTGTCTGTTTTTGGTCTGTTTACCCCCCAAACCTGAGTGTGGCTGTGCAGACAGGACGTGGAGGCCCATCAGAGCCCAAGCATCAGCTGTTAAGGGTATCTAGATTCCTAGAAGACGCAAGGAAGCACTCGGTGAGATGTTAAAAGAATCTGGCAGAAGTCGGAGGTCTGGCAGAATTCATTTCAAGAGGAAGACTGAAACCACATCAAAGGACCTTCATAACCGAATGGTTCGAGAGGGGAACACGGGGTGGACGACACATTGGGTGAAAATTTGAACTGAAAAATAAATCTGGACTGCAAAAATAAAGAGAACTGGGAAGCCAGAGGCTAGGCTGCCTGAGGGAAGAAGGAAATGGGATACAGCAGTGTTCCTCCTAAGCAACGCAATGTGGCTCCGTTCCTGTCAGCCCAACCTGGTGAAGCGGCTTGAAAAGTCCTACTGCTTTTCTGTGCAGCTCTGGAGATCCATTATTAAAGAGCTGCTGACAGTTTCAGAGAACTTTGGTAGCAACATCAGATGCCAGGACTCAGATGTCTGCTGCCTCAGGCTCATTTTCAGCTAAGCAAACTGGGAGCAGACTGGAGTGTGGATTCGGGTGCTGGTAACACCTCTCCATACCCTGGTGGCTACAACCCACCCGCAGTCCCTTTGTCACCAAGGAGCAAGTGGTGACAAAGCCCTTCTGCTGATCCACCCAACTGATGCTCCTGCTCCAAAACACAGGTGATGCTCAGTGCCTCCAGTCCAACCCCTGCTCCAGCACAGCCCGAGCACCAGGATGGGAGCCTGGGGCTCACTGTGCGTGGTGCCGCTTTGGCTGCGGTGTGAGCTGCATGGTGAGTTGGCAACACGGGTCTGGCACAGACATCAAGGACTGTACCAGCCTCCTGCAGCTCTGCATGGCTGCTCCAGGCCACTATCCTTCTCCTGGGAGCTTGGACATGACCATCTGCCCTCACTGCTGCAGGTCATTGAGATCTGCTCTCACCCAGCTGCTCCTCACAAAGGACTGGGCGCTGTGCCACCCGCGGGGAGTTTACGCTCTGGTTCATCAGGTAACTCGGACATGACCATGGAGGGGACAAAATATTTGCCCACGTGGTAAGGAGAGGGAGAGACCTCAGCTCCCTGCAGACCCTACCCATGGCACAGCAGCCACCAGCAATGTTGTTCTGCACAGTCACACCACAAACATCAGCATTTGGTTTGCTGCATCTACCCTACCTGCTTCCCAGTCCCTTGCTCTTACTGGGATGAGCTGTGCTAATCTAACACCCAGAAAGGACAAAGATGGTTTTGGTTTCCAAGAGGAAACTTGTCTGGACACGCTACATTAATGCATCCCAGGGTTTTACTGGAGTCTAACCTGTGCCATGTTCCACTGGTGCAACTATCCGCTAGTGCAACCCCCCCCCCTGCCCCGAGGGATCTGCACAGGGTTGTAGCAGGCTGCTGGGCAGCTCTTACACTGGAGTAGGTACCTTTAGTAACAGAGTCTGAACAATACTTTGGGATCCATGCACAGGAAAGCAAGGGAAATACACTCTCTGTTATGAGGATTAATAATAACTCCCTAGGGAAACACTAAAACCCTGCCACTCAAGCACAGCTACAGTAATTAGGATCTCCTGAATTTTAGCTTACAAAGAGTTGAAAGCTGCCTGTAAAACTGAATTGTGCCCTTCTCTCTGCAGTTACAAAGGGCTGGCAGGGCTCTGGAGGAGACAGTGGGTAATTGTCTCACAACTGCTCTAGCTGGCCAAGAGTGAGGTTTTGGATTTCAGTTCAGCTTGAAAATAATCTTCTTAGGCCCCCAGTTCCTGACAGCTCTGTTAACTCGGGGAATCTGTGGTTCCCAAAAGCCAGAGCTGAGCTGTCCCAACCTGAGCACCCGTAAGTTAAAGAGCAGCCGCAGCTCAGAGGCTGCTCTTCCACTGTCCCACTGCAGCTTTCTGCTTCTCCCAGCCTGAGACCCAGTGAGACAGGCTTTGCCATTTCAGCTCTGACCTACATCTCCTCCCTGCTGCCAGGCTTGGCCTCACACAGAAAATCCTCTTCAGTCCTAACCCGGAGCAACCCTGTGCTGACTGGCAAGGATTCTCACTCTCCAGGCTCCTGCAGTGCTCCTCACACACACAGACACTGCTAGCCCATGGATTTTCATCCTCACAGGGTGGTCCTACCACGTAAAGGACACCCAAAGCTTCCTGAGCAGCATTTCTGTGCCCAAAAAGGACATTCTTCGGACATGCTGGTTGGTTGTTCCAGCAGGAGCTCACGTGGGCTACACTAAGGAGTTGCACTGATTTACATCCCCACTACAGCCAGGAGAGTTCAGCTCCAAAGGTCTAGGAGCTGGAGTAACCTCACTTGTTCCCTGACCCTGAACAATTGCAAACTTGGCCTTGCTGTATAGGAGCTCGAGACCAGTTCCACTGTGCCTATGCTGTGCCACTGGGGCTCGAGGCTGGCAGGACTTATCAGGGCTGCCCTGATTTACAGCCTGGTGCAAGAGCCTGTGTCAGCAGCAGGATTTCAGCAGCCAACAGCAGGAATACGCTGACATCCTCACCATGCCTCACCATGCCCCACCAGCCCTGGGCACTGAGAAGACAAACCCACACAAGTGACATCTTCCCAGTGGGGAAACTGGGAAGCAAACCTCAGGAGCAAACTGGACCACCATCCTCTCTCTGCCTGAACCTTCCTGGAATGGAGAAACCAACCAGAAAGCAACTTCCCATTGTCTCATACAGAAAAGCTCCTTCTATCCACAGGCTGTGAAGATCTTACATGCTTCTAAGACTGTCTGGTTTGCTGGGTGGATGGGTTTTTTCCCTTTCACCTACATCAGTTTGTCTAATAAAGGATCACACCTCCTCCCACAAGCCTTGCCTTGCTTATCCACCTGCCTGAGCTGTTTACAACGTGGCACCAGAAAAGGCCAAAGCAGGGATATTTATCTATTCCATGAGAGCTTCAAATCTGAACATCTGCTGCAAAACAGGCTGGCACTTACAGCTCAATCACTTGGGAGTTTAGCTCCATGATTGTGTCATCAGCGCTGACAGAAATCAAGGCAGCTGCTGTGTTAAATTCCCAAGGTGGGTGTTGAGGTGGGGAATGAGGCAGAGAGAGCAAGAATGTGACGAACTGGGAAGCAAAATAAATGGACAAAACCCCTTTCTCTGCTCTTCTGAGCTCCCCACTTCCTAGGAAAGCCTCTGGGGATGGGTTCCCCCCCTCCCCAGCCTCCCTCCCCACCCTAAATTCACATCCTGACATCCAGTGGGTTTGGTACCTTCTCTGCAGCGATGGGCACTGAGGATGGGGTAAGGCTGGTGGGAGACTCCGGCCGTTTTTTGTGCTTCTGTTTAGGTCTTTCCTTGTCTTTCCGACTCTGCAAAAGAAATCAGAGAGTACTGAAAGGCTAACTGTTCCTCAGCTGAGAATAGCAGTTGTAAAGGAAAAGAAAGGAGGGTGTGTAGGGGTGGATTTACAACCATACATTCATATTCCTCTTTCCTTCTCCACCCATCCACATGAGCCCAGTATCCCTTCCCCCACATCCCAGCTTCTGGCTGGGAGCGTCCCACTATCTCTACCCCAGCTGCAGCCAACATCTGGAGTGCAGAATATCAACAGAAGCCCCCAAAACAGTTTATGGTAAGATGATAGGGAAGGACTTAACAAGCTCTGGCTGATTTCAAGAAACCTGAGCTTTCCTCCTGCTGTTTCCCCCAAGGGTCTCTGTGCCCCCTTACCCTCCCTCTCCACCTTCCTCAAGGAATTCTCAGACCCACCCTGTACAGCCCATGGGAGAATCCTGCTTTCAGCACGTCTTGCTGAGAAAGAGATGAGGGAGCAGAGAGCTCAGACCCCCACTTGAACCTAAGCTGGAGATCCCCCCATCTCCCCTCCCAGCAGACACAGCTGCTCAGGGTCCATGGCTGCTAACAGGAGACACACAACTTGCTTTGATTTCTTCATTCTTTTCTCACACAAAACCACCTGAAAAGCTGCAAACCAAGGAAAACTCATGGACTGAGAAACCCTATGTCCCGCCTGCCCTGTTTTTATATTCTCTTGAAGAACAGAGCCAAGGAGGCCAAGCCTACATAGTGCTACCTGGGTGTTTATGCTAAAGCTGAGAGGTTTCCAGGGAAAGGATTGAAAACATAGACCCCATGTCCTCAAGTCAGTGAGGCTTGAGGATTCCCAGCCTAGCTGGCATACAGGATGGATGGGGGCTCCATCACACACTGCTGCTTGCTCTCTCAGCACACTCAGCTGACTACAAGAGCTTTTCCATGCTACTGATGGCAGCTGAAGATGTGGCTTGTTTTACTGAAGCTGCAGAAACTTTTGTGCCAAGTCCCCAACATCCCTGTGTGGCCACTGGTGTGTGGCCCAAAAGAGCTGCTGCCAAATAAACAACTCCATGAGATGCAGGAAAAATCCATCCTCTGTCTCCAAGACCTTTTTCTGGGGGGAAAGGATGCCTGTTCTGGTACAGCTCCCTTGCATGCATGTTTTATTCCAGAAGCTGACGTCCTCAGCCTGGATCAAAGGTGTGTTCAGAACAGAAGAGGCACATCAAAATTCAGTGCCTCTCCAGAAAGATGCTGATTGCTTCCTCATGCAGGCAAAGCCCTGAGGCTACAGCTGCCGGCACATGCAGGTGTTGGGATGCTGTCAGGGGAAGATGCAGTCGCAGCAAATACATGAGCTCTGCTGTGTGTTTTTGGGGAGGAGAGAGTGGGATGATTAGCTGAGAAAATTATGCACTAAATAAGAAGGAGAAGAAAGAAAAAAGAGGCAGGAGGAAGGACAGGGCAGGAGGGAAAGGCTGGAGAAGGTGGGCATGAAGTGAAGCAGAGGTGAAGCAAAAGTGCCCCAGAAATGAGCATCTTCCAGCAGGGCTCAGGCTGAATTTTCATTGAGTAGGAGGTCTGTGCCACAGCCACCAGTCACCCTGCAGCCCAGCCCTGCAGTGACACCACGGGAGCTGTCACTGGGATGAGCTGGTGAAAAAAGGAGGCACAGCCAGCCTAGAGCTTCCCTGCGCCCGCCCAGTGCCCAACCAGCACTGTCAGTATCCAACACGTTATCCCAAGACTCCTGGCATCTGGCATCGCTGCTCCTAGAGCCACAGGAGTTTATGAGAATCTCTGTTCTCTTCCCCTTCTTGAATATGTGTTTCCAGCTTTGGCAGCAAATAAGGAAAGCTCAGAGCTGTGATTTCTACAGGCTTAAGTGCCGAAAAACAAATTAAAATTAAATCTTTGCTAAATCTCATAACGCTTTAAACACTCAGGGGTTTCTCACGCTATAAACTCCAAGTCTCATGGGTCTTCTAGGACAGGAAGATGGGGAAACGGTGGCCCAGTTAGTTAAGCAGCTTGTCCCAGACCACGTGCACATCAGTAGTAGCAATTTACACTTAGTAGCACACAGCACAGAGTTTCAGGGAGCTGAAGAGAGGGGTTTTTAACATCAGCATTTCATTTTAGCAATGGGGAAACCAGGGCATGTGGGATGAAAGAACTCACGAAGATTTCACAGCAAGTGACCCATAAATTCAGGAAGAGAAGTCAGGGGTCCCCACTCCTCCTGGACACACACTCACCTACTTGCAGATGCTGCCTGTGCCACTCAGGGGAGCCAGGAATGGAAAAGAGGAGCCAGACACCCCACTACCAATACATCTTACCAAATAACTATCCAAACCCTGGTTCTCAAACTTTCTGAAGGCCACAAAGCTTATTCCCTCATTCTCAGACCCCACATTCATTTAAATCCTGACGTTGGAAGAGGAGGGAGCAGGATATGCTGCTGCAAACAGCAGTGAGACAGTGCTGTGATAATTGAATTTCACGTATCCTGCTCAAGATGAGCCAAGGCAGAGCCAAGGCGTCTTGGCTAATGAGAGAGAACCTGCATGAAGACACACACATGCATGAGGGAAGGCAGACATGTCCTGACTGCCACCACAGAGCATCATAAAACCTCCCACAATTTCACTGTGATGGCAACCACCAAACTCACATCCTCCAGCTTCAAAATCCTGGCTGTCTCCTGCCTGGAAAAAAACCTTTCCCTTCGCTGTCAGCAGCTCAGAATCTCCACCAGCTAACTGAGCAGTCCCCTGCTTACATGTAGGAGGGAGTACATATGTACATATGCAGCCTGCACAATGGGGACCAGATTTCTGGAATGCCTCAGCTCCCATTTAGATGCTGGAATAAGCGCTCAGGTTCCTCAGAAAGCCAAGCGCTTGGTATCGAGCTCTTTTGAAGATCCGGCCCCAACTACATGTGCTGAGCAACTGCACTCCAGCCCTCCAGAAAATCTGTGCCCCAGAGACCGGCGTTCGTGCTCTGCTCAAAGGACTGTGCTGGAACCAGCACCAGCGAGGAGCTGGGGACCTTCTGCTGGATGTCCCCGCACGCAGTCCCAGCCCATCCCCACCAGCACACCTAGTGCTCGTGTAGCTTCTCCCCCTCCCATCCCACCTCCTCTCCAGGCTCTCTGTGTCAGTCCTGCTTGGGCAGGGCAGAAACCCACAGGACCCACCTCTGGGTTGCCAGGAGCTGGCTGGGGCGCAGCTTTTAGCAGAGCTGGGGTGCCCAGCACTTCTGCACACCCAGCAGCACTCGTTTCTCCCCCTCTGGGTGTTCTCTAATACTTCTGGGTCCTCAGAAAGGCAACAGGATCTGACACCTTCTTCAATATTAAAAGAGAAACACAGTGTCCTGTGTTACACAGGCAGGACAGTTAACCTGCCACCCGTGACCTCAAGGCCATTTTGCCCAGGCACTGGTGAAGGGTACTTGGGTGCTGAGACCATGGCCCTGGGACAGTCAGGATGCTTGGTCCCTCCTGGAGATCTTGCCTCCATTGCCAGGCCCTCAGACAACCTGGAGTGCTCCCCAGCTTGCACCACAGGCTTTTAAACATGTGGCTTCTCTCCAGGAACCGGAAGGCTTCAAATGCTTCCTTCACGAGCCACAGAGCGAAAAGGGAAGGCAGGGCATGGGGAGGGCAGGGGGGGAGCAGCGCTCTCCTGGCCTCTCCAGTGCCCTCTCCCCACCTGGCTTTCAGGCACTTCATCTCCCTTGCACTCAGGCACCCTCCTTCATGAACCCTCCTTCCAGGGAGCTTCAAAGGCAACACAGCCACTGCTGGCAGCTCAGCCTGCCCAAAGACCTGCCTGGCTGTGCCATGAAGCAAGAGCCAGGGAAGAGGAGGAGGAGGAGAGTAGGAGGATGCCCAGGACAACGAGGAAACCTTTCAACTCCCCCATCCCATCCCATCCTTGGAAGCGAAAGCCTAGCCCTACCTTGCAGCCGCTCGGTGCTCCCTGCAGCAGGCTGGCTGGGTGGGCGAGCTGCGGTGTGCAGGGCCCGCGAACCTGCCCTCAGCAACAAGTTTCTTGGAAAACAAACTCTCCCCATGCAGAACAGAGCAGCTGGGGCTTGGCATGTGGGCATGGAACAGCCCAGGCCTGCGGCGGGGGGAGCGCGGCTGCATTGGGGAGGAGGGGATGTGGGGGGGTGAGGGGGAGTGGGGGGGCGTGCCAGCCACACAATCTCCCTTCCAGCTCCCCAGTGCAGGAGGAACGAAAAAAGATCTCTGGCTGCCAAAAAGGGTTGTGCACAGCTCCTCTTGCTCCCCCCACCGCTGTCTCCCCTTCCCCGAGCCCCCTCTTCTAATCTGCTGGACACCAGCAATTGGATCATTAAAAGTAGATTGGGCAGGGGAAGGAGGGAGGGGAGAGCTGGGCAGAGCCAAGAGGCCTCTGCTGCTCCCTCCCTCTTTCCCAGGCTCCCTGAACTCCCTCGCCAGGAGAAGGAGGCCTGGCTCTGGGCCGCAGCCATGGCAGCCGCAGCGAGGAGGAAGGGGACGCTAAGCCAACCTCTGCCTGCCACCTCACTGGGGAATTCAGGGGTTTGTCTTGAGACAGGCTCCCAGTTCACGAGCATTTTTACAGGAGGCCACCTGGCCAGGCTTTGCTGGGCTCTGCAGGCTCCCTGCTAATGGAAGGATTCGCTGGGGGCAGTTAAGCATCCACATAACAAGAGGTCACGGAAAGACGGTCAGGGATGCTATAAAACAAGGCTTCTTTAGCTAAATCAGAGGAGATTTAGATTCAGTGCTCCTTCCTGGGAATCCTGTGCTGGTCTTGTGGGCAGCCAACTGCATCCCACATGGAAAATTTGCCCACTGTGCCCACGAGGACACAAAACTCCCAGAGGCAGACCCCCATCACGCACTGAATGCAAGCACAAAGCCCCTCAATGACCCACTGGGTTTATGTTTCAGCTCAGTATAACTTCACCAGTGTGCTAAATCGGCCAGGCTGGACCCTTGGCTCCTTTCCTCTACTTGCATCAGGTCCAGAGGGACAGGCAGCAGCAGGCTCTGCCGTGCATCCACTCTGTGTGGTGGGACTGGGGACTCATGTGCTGCTCCAGCTGGTGCTACAGGGATAAAGGGGACAGGACAGGGATGGTCCCTGTACCCCATAAAATGCCCTCCACTGTGGCTAGGGAAGGGATTTGGGAGCTAAAGGTGTGTGTAATGATCATGGAGAACTGGCTGCATACCTGGAGCTGAGGAACAACTCCAGGTGGGCTGATCTGCTCTGAGGCCTCCTGCTCCCTGTCACCGGGCAGGGACCCTTCCTCTCCCTCACTGAAAGTCCCCTTACAGCTTCCAGGTGTTCCCTGAGAGTGACACCGGATGAGTGCCTCCCTGAGGGATAGATGCCTAAAAACATTGTGGTGCACATGCTCCTGCTGTGACAAATTTCATTCCACAGAGCATGGTAATTCCTTTCTGTGCATTTCCAACAGACAATATAGGTGACAGAGCATCTGTACTTCATTCAGCCCCTGTGCGTCATCCAGCACTTTCTTGGTATTTAGCTATTGTTTTCTTTTTTTTCCTTCTCTCTTTCAACAAACAAGCCCTGCAAAGGCTCCCACAGGGCAGAGCACACACACTGCAATACCAACCCCAAAGAGCGAAACAGGGCTGGCTTTGCTAGGGCCTGGTGGGCTGGGTTTGCTAAGGCCTGGTATGTTCTGAGGAAAACCCAAACAAAGCTTGGAGCTTTCCCGTTTTTGGGGCAGCACAGAAGGAAACACTCTGGCTGGTATCATTTGTGCCTGCAAGAGCTGGGAATGCCGATGCAGGCTTGCAGTCCCACATCACAATTGTCCCTTGTTCCGCAGAGAACAAGACTCCTCACAAATGCTGAACCATTTTACAGCAGGGCTGAGGAGTCCAAATCCTGCGCCTCTCTCTGCTGTCTTGCTGAAGCTACTGGGTTAAATCCTGTACCCCTCACTTGGTTGGAGTTTTCCTCTGTAAAAGCCAAGTAAACAGTCCCGGTGCTGCACGCGAAGGGAGCTGTCAGGCACCGAGCTCCTTCTGGAGCCCAGAGCCATGAGCACCTGCAGCCTGGGGACTCACACTAGCACTGCTGAGGGAGCAGCTCCGTGCAATGCCTCCAGCCCCGGGAGGACGGGGCCAGCCAGCTGTGCAGCTGGACAGGCTCAAGGAAAAGCTGTTCTGCTCGGGGTCAGCGCAGCAGCACGCCCAGTTCCCCTGCAACACGTGCCATTAGATCATGCACTGCACGTCACGTACTCCAAAACCACGCGGGAACTGCTGGTTCAACCCCCTCTTTGGGGACCCCTTCGTAAGGCCTGTGCTCCTGCACCGCCTCACACCCAGTCCTTCCTCCCTGGCACTTCAGCACTGCTCCCGCACCCATCATCTACCCAAGAACCCTGGCAGCCCAGAGTGCCTTCCTTACCCTGCCCATCTCAGCTCAGCTCCCTTTGCTGTGCTGGCTCCCCCTCTCTAAGTGGAAGGAGTGGCCCTGCCAAGCAATCCAGGCCCTGGAAAGGGGCCTCCCTCAGACCTGCAGCTCACAAACCCTCCAGCCCTCAGGAGGGGAGGGTGGTGAGACGGAATCTCCACACGTTTCCGAGGAACCCACGGGCTGACAATAGTGTCAGGCGCCACCAAGGAGCCTAGAAATAAATCCATATTCCTCCCGTTTTCGCTCTCCCCCTGGCGCTGACCTGCTTTCCCAACCCTGCTCCTACCTGCCAGGCACGTGACGGTGCTCCCACCCCTGCCACCAGCCGCTGCGCACACACACACAGAACCCCTTGCACGGTCCCCAGCTTCGGCCTCGCACAGTCTGTCAGTTATAATTACAGCTGAGCTCTCCAAAGCCGCCGTCAATCACCCCACACACACACCACCCCTCCCCATCCTGCCCTCTCTCCCCCTCATTCTCGCTGCCTCCTCGTTGGATATAAATAGCACGTTCCAGCACAGCCCTTCACCTTGTGCCAAGCACTCGCTCCCTGTCCATGGCACAGATGCTCTTTCTCCCTCCCTCCCTCCCTCCCTCCCTCCTCCTCCTCCTCTCCTCGCAGCAGCTGAACACACAAGAGGAGTAAATATTCCCGGGACTCTTCAGCTTCATGGGCAGCAGCAGGGAACATCCTGACTGGGTGTCAGCACTGGGGGAGGTTCCGCTCCATGAGTGTGGTTTGCCTTGTTTGCCCATGTATCAGGGACGCTTTGGGCAAGGTTCCCAAACGCCTAATGGACCTGGTGGGCAGCGTTTCAAGCTGGATACTGTGGGATAACCTCTGTAAATAAAGGAGATGGCTTTCCTGCCCACACAGTTTATGGACTCTCAGCTCAGCATGCCCAGGAGGGTGTCAGTCAGTATTAACTGATAGCTGCACTGCTTTTGAAAGCCTGGATGCCCTTGTCCCCTGGAGACTGGGCTGAGATCTGTGAGAGCCATCAGCCTTAGGCCACGTAACCCACTGGAGTGACACAGGGCTGTTTCTGGATGTGGGTTACTATCATTACCACTCCAAATCGTTTACGTGGTGTGAGGATGCCTACTGCAACAAGAGAAAAGCAAACAACAAGAGAAGTAAACAGCCAGACACCCACGGCAAGACTTAAAAGATTCATGCTGCAATTTGCAGGGGCATCACCAATTCTGTTTATACAACAAGGAGCTTTTGGCTATAGTGGAATATATCCAGAGGTCACCTGGGAGAATAATTCTGGATTTCCACAAACAAAACCCAGAACATGGCCCGTGAAGTATTAAAAACTACCTGCCCATACTGACAGCATCCCTGCTTAAGTTATTTCTGCATCAGCTCCTGCCCTCCTGCTTTGGCTAGGTGGGTGCAGAGGAGGGAGGCAGTACCATGCTGTGGATTCTTGATACTGCAAAAGCTCTGTCAGGGCATAGAGAAGATTTCTTACTTTGCTGCCATGTGCCTTAGAACCTGAACCCTCAAAAAACCCCACCTGTCATCCTGCCTTTTAGGGCTGTTTATTGTTATAAAAGAACAAACACCTCAGAAGCCCCCTCATTTCTTTTGGTACAGACCCTCACACCCGGGATCCTGCGCCCATCAGAACCCAGGAGTCTGCTGGGATCCCACTGTACCCATTCACTGCTGCTTTTCCTTGAAACAGGAGCATTTGTCATGTGAGCCAGTTAGTTAATTATGAAGCCCGGAGTGCTGTTAACATGTCCTGTAACACTGCAGCAGTTTTGATGAGTACATCCTAACGAGCAGGGGAAGGTAACTACTGTACCAGTCAGAGCTGGCACGTGCTGCTCTAAGGCACTGTTTTATAAACTTGAAGCAGGTGGAAAACCTGTGGCTGGCTAATCTGACTAACAAAACACTTAACTAGTTTATACTAATTGCTGTTGTTGCCTACAATTAACCTGCAGGCCATGGTGCAGGTTATCAGTATCTTTCTGTCCTTTAAAACTTGCACTCTGGGATCTGGGGACAACCACCTCCAGTTTATATTCTTGACCAGCTGCAGCTAAACCCACAGCTGAAACTACTTCCACCCAGCTCGACCCATGCCTGAAACTACTTCTACCCAGCTCGACGCACAGCCAAAACTACTTCCACCCAGCTCAACGCAGCAGTTGGAAACCACAGCACAGTGTCACCTTCAAAGTGGACGTGCCAGAAGACAGAAAGTGAGCGATTGCATCCTCCATAGGCACGTTCTACTGAGCCCCCCTCGTGCTGCTCCATCTGCACACACATTTCTAGAGATCTGTTTAAAACCACAGCCATTGTTCAGTTCTCTCCACTGTGAAGCTCTCTGCAGAGTCAGGGCTCACCCCAGGAGCCATGGGTGCTCTTCGTCCAACGCTTCTTCCCTTTCTCACCTCAAGACCACATGACTCTGCCTCTGGGGATGGACAAACAGATCTTTCTTACCTTCTTTGGCCTTTCGTGGTGGGACACATGCTTCTCTTGAGCAGGGGATGTGGATCGACTCCTTCTTCCAGCAATGAAGGAGCTACCTCCAGAGTGACGTGAGGTCTTCTGAGGTCAGCGGGGAACAGGAGAGGAGATGGAGAGCAGGAGAAAAAAAGAAAGGAAAGAGAGAAAACAGTGTTACAGAGTCCAGCTTTCACTGTCACAGTGAACACAGTTGCAACAAATGGTTTCTCTACCACATATGGCACTAAACTCTTTTTGTACCTGATGCCCAGCCTGGCTCCTGACACAGGGACCACAGCAGACACCATACAGTGGGCTTATGAACAGCACGCTGGTCTACCTCCCCAAATCCTTGGTTCTTTCTGGCCTATGTGCTGCTAACAGATCATTCAGTAAGCAACAGGATAGGCAGGAGCAGCAACGCTGCTCAGGGGAGCCAGCACCCCTGAACAGCAGCATCCAGCCTTCAGTCTCGAGTGGGCTGTGTGGAAGACACCCTGTTCCCAGTCCAGGAACTCAAAGAAGTCCTGCTATCTACCCCAGCATCAGTAAACCTGATCCAGAGCTACCTGTGTCAGACACTGAGGGTACGTGGAGGGCAGGAAAGTGTCCTCCAGTTTGACTTTGAGGAGAAGGGCAAGACATCAGTCACAGCACTGATAAGCAGGAAGGAAAGTGGGAAAGGCCAGCAACAAAAGAGCCACTGAGACACAGACCTGCAGGGAAAGGATCGAGTTCCCTTTTTGCTGGAGGGGGGAGAGCAGGTGTCTACTAATTATGCAGAACAGGAAAAGGGTTCCTCTCTTTCCTCTTGTGCTGTAATTAATAGGGCGAAGTCCTTTGCCCCAAATATCTTCAAACAGCAACTGACCCCGTGTCTCTCCTGGGTTGTCTCTGTCCTCAGGCAGAAGTTCTGGCTGTTCTCTTACACCCTCCTGCCCAGGGTGCCCAGCTATGTCCTGAGCTATACCCCTAACTCCCGGGATCATCAGACACCATAGCTGCTCCCATACAGAGTGGGTCAGGGAAGTCAAAACAGGTGGGCAGAATTCCACCCCCAGTTTTGAAAAGGGGTTTACAGGTGCTGTACAAATGCAAAATCTAAAGGAACCTTCATCTCTAAGCAACTGGCTGAAGAGGAAGCAGGCTGCAGATCCTGTTCATGTGTTCTTGGCATTTCTTACTGCTCTAAGCACAGATACAGTCTAGGATGAAGACAATGCCTCATATGTGACAACAAAACTCTACTGTAGGGACGAAGAAACTCACCATTTTATTGAAGTGGTACTTGCAGTAGCCACAGTATTTGACATTGTCGACTTCTAGGACTTCCTCTTCACATAAGAGGCCAGCCATCTGGGCACTGAAACACATGCCATTAGGAGGAAGATAAAGCAAACTGTACAACAAGATCGCATCACCCATCAAAGGGCAAAAGATACCCAGACAGGGTCTTGAAATATCCTGTTCTGCTCGGCAAACTGGTCTGCAAGGAGCAAGGGCGGGGGGAGAGTTCAGGCTGTTCTCAGATCTTCAGAGATCATCAGTACTTTTCTACCAGATTGTCTTGCAATTTTTTTCTGAAGGGAGGCCTGGGACACCAGTAACAATTCCAGTGGAAGACACATCACAAGCAAGGAATCCATGTAAAGCAAGGAATCTCCCTGGTCTGCTGATAGGCAATGTTGTTTTCAGTCTGTGAGGGTACATGAGGATATCAGCCCTTAAAATCACATCATCTAGATGATAGTCTTGTATGTGCTCTGCTGGAGAAGGAACATTCCTGGGTTGTGACTCATCTCTTCTCTTCTTGGATTCCAGAGAGTCTTAGGGAAATCCCCAGCCTTCCTCCTCAGCAGGGAAGGCTGGCTTGGTGAAACCTCAGCCTTCCTGGAGAAGTTCCCCTCACAGACTGCACGAGGATGAGACACCCCTTGCACAAAACCCGACCCAGGGTGATTAGCCCAACTCCCCACACCACCCATTCGGTGTGGCCTAAAAGCCATAGCAGCAAAACCAAGAGCTGGGGCTGTTCTTGGGGTGACAACTGAGGGGAACTCACCAAGTGACGTGGAAGGCTTGCCGGCAGCCATGCCGGTTGCAGGCCATGCATGCTCCAGAGGCTGCTTTGCTCTCCCTACCCTGCTCTTCACAGATGTAGCAGGTCTGATTTAATAAAAAAAGGAAAAAAACTGCTCAATCCAAGAAGCAAACACAACATCTGTTGCACCCACTGGTCGTCAGGAGGCAAAGCCTTCGAGAACCCAGAACTCTGTGTCCAGTTATCTCCCTCCTATGACAGCAGCTCTGGGTTATCTCTCAGTGCCATGCACAAAACTCACACATCATCTTTTCTCCCCAAATAACACCTGAGTCAGAAGAAAATGTGGAGTAAATGTGCAACTCCAAGGCAGAGATTGCTCAAGATGCAGGAAATTGGGGAAGAGAGAAATGAGGGGCCAAAAAGTTATTGATAGGAATGGGACTTTACTTCATTAGTTATTTTAAAAGGAATCTGAGTACCTGGGAATGAAAATAAACTGGACAGGAAATGTGGGAGAATAAAATAACCCCAAAAAGCTAAAGTGGGGCAAGTAGGAGAAAGAGATGACCTTACCTTGTTGAAACGGTCGTGGGGTACATACTGCAGGACAATTGGCTCCATGGTGAGCACATTGGCAAACTGCACCTCTGGGATGTACAAAGCACAGACGACATGAGCCCAGCCTAGGGAAGCAAACAAGAGAGCAGAGACTCACACAGGGCAACCTGGAAAGGCCTCACACTCAGACAGGTGTGCAGACAGGCATGGGAGGGAGGGAGAGAGGGAAGAGGGTGTAGGAAGGGAGCCAGCTTAAGTTAGATGTTAGATTTTAAGTACTGCTTGTTGTAACTTGGTTTGCAATCAAATCCTTTGTGGGGGGAAAGATAAACAGATACCACCTCCAGAATAAATAAGCAAGCAGAGATTTCTTTGGGAAAAGAAAAGGATGATGCCTGTTGCTCTTAAAAACACCCTCTCAGGACTCCAGATCCAGAGCTGAAGACCTCAGCAAACCCAGGAAAACCATCCAAGCAGTAAATGGTGCCGATGGGACAGGTCTGACGTGTAGTCCCATGTCACTGGAAACAAAGCTCCCTTTCTTGGCTGTTATCAACAGCTAAAGAACGCTCTTTTTCAGCGAGCCAAGTCAGATTAAAATCTAAATCCACTGAGACAATTCCCAAATCAGACGTGTAAGTTGAAATGCCATCTGGTGAGGACAGAACTGAGAAAGTTTGAAGGTCAGGAGCCTTTGGGGGCTGATCCATAGTGGTACAGCTACTGCACTGGAAGTATTTACCTTGAGTTAGGAAGGATTCCCCTGGGCAGGCAGAGCCAAACACCCCGATTAAAGAACCCTACAGCACCGTAAGTATTTGGGCTGTATAATTCTGTACAGGGACATGGTTGTAACACTTCTTGTGCCTGTCTACACAGACCTGACCAAACCATGCAATAACGTGTCTGGAAGAAGATACTATGCTGCTATAGAACAATCCCCCAACACAATATGTGTGCTACTGCACTAAGGCTCCTGGCACTTACAACCAGCTCTAACAGAATCTGGACTTAGAGCTTCTTCCCCAAACATAGGGATCTGTCAGACTAAAGACCTCCTTGCCTATGTTAACTCTTTGTGTTTTCAGGTAAGAGGCAGGTATGTACGGAAGCCTTTCTGAAAAATAAGATTTTGAGAAAAATCAAGTTTGATCCTTGTACAGCCAGTAGAATCAATAGCTACAGGCTCTGACAGCTGAAATCAGGTTCCACAGTGCTTCACAGCACCAGAGGCTGAGAAGCACCAAGGATGAGCAGAGAAGTCCTACAGAGAACGACATCTGTACTGAATCCTGGTCCCCGCCCTCAGATGGGCACTTAGGGCTGAGGCTCTGTTAGCCTGAGGACCACACTGCCACTGGGCAAGTGTGCAGCAAGCAAGGAACTCAGCAACTTCCAGTGTCTGCTCATGCACTGATTCCTGGGAGGTTAAACTCAAGAACCTGCCCATTTCGGGGGCCGTGCTTCTCTGCTAGCCAGAGGCCAGGCAGGTCCCACACACAGACAGGTCTTTTTGCCACAAAACCTTCAGAAAGTGAAGTTTTGTAAGAAAAAAAGCGTGCTTTCCTCCCTCTGGAGCCTCCAGCCTTCCCTTTCTGGTGACCTAGGCTCAGAAATTAATTCCTTTGTACCCAGGAGAGCTACTGAGTGCCCGGTGGCTCTGCAGCATACACCCAGCTCCACGCAGGCCTACTCACCTCCGTTGTCGGTCCGTTTCAGGGCTCCATCTTTGTGGGGACACAGTTCACATCTCTTGAAATGAAGCAGAAAGAACAAGTTTAATCTGAAGTCCCGGGGCGTGGGGCCAGAAAAAAAAAAAAAAAAAAAAAAAAAAAAAAAGATGATTCGTTTACAACACGGTTATGAAAGATGGGGCTGCTTTCAAAGAGAGGAAGTGGAAGGAAGGCTGAGAGCAGGTTGGGTGCTAAAAAATATGGTGACACAGCTCGATATCGCCCTGACAGGGACGTATTTAAAGCCTCAGCCCAAGAACGATGGGGCTACCAGCAAACCTTGACTGTCACGGGGCTTTTTTTAAAGGTTCACCCTCTGTGGTTGGAGAGTAAAACTGAAAACCATGACTCAGAGAGAAGGAAAAAAAAAAAAAAAAAAAAAAAAAGCTATTATCTATCTTTGCATCTTTCCTTCCTTCCTTCTCTCTTCTCTTGTGATATTTTTTCCAGTCTCGTGACAGGTGGGTGGGGCTGTCGTGACATTTTTGCTGGTGGGACCTGAGGAGAGAGGGATGGTGGCCAAAGATTGTTCTTCCCCCAAACCCAGGGCTGAGTTGGGACGGGGAAGACATGAGAGGCACACCAGCAGTGGAGAGTCCATGTCACCCCATGAGGGTGGAGGAAGCTCCCTAAGCGCTTCCATTCTGTGTGGGAGGCTGCAGGCCTGGTGCCATGACAGGCTGTGAGGGACGGAAGTGGCTCTGTGCTCCTCTCCACGCCCAGTTGCTAATGGCTGCTGTCAGGGATGGCCGTGAGGGGACACATGCCATCTCCTCACCCAGAGCCAAACCCACAGACAGGTCTCACTCACAGTTGGAGCAAGGAGGAAGACGAGGGAACAGACAGAGTCCAGCCAAGCAGGACAGTGAAAGTCAGGGAAACACAGCACCACCGTCACAGAGAATGGCGAGGCCATGCCCTTCCTCCTCCTCCCTCAGTAACCGCAGCCTTGCCCTGCTGCCTTCGGCTTCCATGTAGGCTGATTGCTCTGTGAGGGCTTTCTCCTGGCCATAACACCCTTTTTGAAGCGTTGGTGGGAGCCGAGGTGGTTTCAGGGTGAGTTGTCACACATCAGCACCACTCAGGAAACATTTCCACAGCCTTTTTGTTTCGTTTGACTTTAAAACAAAGCTGAAAACCTGTGACATGCAACCCTTCTTCTTCCTTAGCAGAAATGCCTGATCTTTTAAAAAGCCAAACCAAAACAAAAAAAAAAAAAAACCACCCAAAAAAAAAGGTTTTCTGTGAAAAAAAAAAAAAAAGGGCTTAATCAGAAAGTTTCGAAATGAGGTGCCTGGGGTCAAAGTGAGATGATGGGGTGGACTGCTCTGAGTGTGTGCTCTCGCCTGCGCTTCCCCGTGATCGCTCAGCCCTGGCAGGCGTAGCAGGCCAGGTGTTCCACGCCACAAAAAACACCGACACACCGAGTGATAACCAGCCACGAGCAAATGCCCCCCACCACCAAGTAATCCCCCAGGGCCTTCCACAAAGGTGGGTGTTTTTGGGTTTTTTTCCCTCAAGCAACATCTCTGCTGAAACTTTACCTCCTGGTAAAGATGGGCACAATAAATAGGATTGCAATGGAATGGGCAGTGAGGAGGCTCATCCTTGAATTCTTTACTGGGAGTCAAACAGCACCTTTGGCAATGAAGAAATCCCTGTGTATAAATAAGGGATGAGGGGACAAAGACAGGGATGGGTGTCTACAAGAGGTGTGTTCTGCCTGCTCCTGGTTAGGTCTGGGCTGGCAGAGGGCTGGCGAGCTGCTCTCACAATTACTATGGAAAGCCCGACAGAGCCAAGACGGAAAAAGAACTGGGTTAACTGAGACACTGTAATAAGAAATTTGCACTTGAAAAGGCCCCTCCGCTCTCCCCTCCACCCCTCAGATCAAAGCGGCTCTCCCACCATGCGATTAGCAAAGCTCTGATTGTAACAAGAGGGGTTAACAGCTCCATCGGCCCCACACAAGACTTTTAATAGCCCTGACTCTAAATGACAGCTAAAGCCTTCACATGATCCCTCACATGAGTGCCTCTGGCCATTGCAGCTCACCGGGCTTCCCAGACAATTTGATTACAAAGTGGATGGGCTTTGGGTTGCTTACTGTAAGCACAATAGCGTCCACAGCATCCTTTAGGGACCTGAGCATCTGAAGGAGGGGTTATGAGCAGGGATTAGCGGTACCTCTTCCTTTTATTCAACCTGCATAGGCCAAGGCAGTCTCCGGGGTTTTTATTTCAACTCTGGGAAAAGAGTAGAGCTTGGTTGATTTAAACCAGGTTGTGATGGGTAAGGTTAGAGCTCCTGACCTCCTGGGGCTTCTAACTCCAGGACCACCAAGCAACTACACCTGCCAACCCAAGTTAGGGTTCTTGAGCCCTCCTTCCAAAGCTGAGCAGAGGATGAAGGGATACAGAAATTGGGAGACTCATGCCTCAAAGCACTCACGAGGGACTGCAATATTCTCCCAATCTCATTTTCAAGGCGAAAGTATCAATATTTAGCCAATAAATGAGTTTGTTATGGACAAAGCTTGTCAGCTGCTTTAAGATTCTTCTATGAAGGCAGATGTGGGAAGAAAAACATTGTTGTTTTTCAAAGGAGTTTGCCACACAGTCATTATGAAAGAAATACAAATACCAGATCATCCTGCTGCTGTTGTCAGTGTTACTTAGCGCTCAGATAGCATCACCTCTCCTTGAACATCCCCAGGGCAGTGTCTGCAGGCTGATAACGGCCCTTTTACGGCTGGAGAAAGCTAGGCACCAGCAGTGCCCTGAAACCCAGGGCGATGGAAGAGCTCCACGGTCCTCCAGCCTCACTGGACCATGAAGCCCTGATTCAAAGTGCTTTAGTAGTAGAGCTGTGCAGGGATCTCATAAGCCCTGACTCATTTCCCTTACTCCGAGCACTCTGTTCTCTACATCAAAGAGCTCGGCTCTTTTTTAAGTATTTACCCATCTGCGTGTCCGTTGCTATGACTGCTGGTGTTTAACTGAAAAGGTGAGGGATTTAGATAGGAAATCATCCCCAGCTCTGCTTAGGAAGGAAGATTATCACTGTTCAGTTATTATAGTAGCAGGGCTGAATGCCAGGGGGCTGAATGGCATGACCGAAGCCCACCACGCGTTGTCTTAACAGATTTCCCCGAGGGTGAGTTAAAGGAGGAGCCGCCTGCGGGGTTATTGTTTTCCTGGTACCTACTACCAGTTTGAAGTGTGTAATGTGCAAGTGGAAAGTCCTTGCAGTGAGCACAGGTGAGGAGAACCTGTGTGTTTGTGTGTTACTACAGCTTAGGCTGCATCAGAGCTAACGCTGAAGAGGTTCTCTCTGCCCACATGGTTTGGGGTGGGGGGGAAGGAGCACATGAAATCCAAATTCCTTTCTCTGCTATGAAACGATCTGCAGGATGTAAAACCATTCAAAGACACATTTGATCTTCGTGACTGCAGCGCACATAAAAGCAGCATCTTACAGTGGGAAAAGAGCTCAGGTCGGGAAGTCTGGTCTTGTTTACACTCCCCCTTCCAAGGAGGAACGAGTTAATGCACTGTAGAGAGCACAGGATGGATACCTAATTCCCCCATCCACTCATCTTTGCCAAGTTCTTCACCCATCTGTGAAACAGATTAAATTTGTGCACTGCAGCAAGCAGAGAGCCCGGCTGGGATGGAGCACGCTGCCTGCTCCAGCCTGCACAGATCCAGAGGTTCAGAGGTCCCCTCCTGACCTCTGGGTGGGTACTGCAGAACCCCCTGCTTCACTGGGTGCGTACTTCAGAAACTAATCAGCTAAACCCCTTCAGAAGGCAGTACAGGTGTTAATAAACTTTGTGTGTCCTGATGAGGCCTTTCCCTATGTCAGGAATGCCAAAGCTGAATTGAAATCCATCCTGGAGGAAGCAAAGGGGTGAAGCTATTGTGGATGTATGGTACAGCACAAGCAGCATCCATGGCATAACTAACACGTTACCTACAGGATTTGGGTGGTGCAGCCGTATCTGGTAAGGGCTCAGATGGGAAGTTATCACAGAGTAGCTGCCATGTGATAAACTCACAGCCTAGTTTACTGCACAAGTAACTTTGCCACAAAGACAGACCTAAGAGGCAGCCCCAGCCTGATTGTTTCCACTTTCCTGCCTCACCGGGAAATGCCAGAATTAATTAAGAACATTTGTAAAGTGTTCTACACTGCTAAATTGCTACTCAGACAGAAAGTAAAGCCCGATCCAGCTTCCTGTCATTTTCTCTGCTGTTTTACAAACTCGGAAGACTTTCTGCAGGAGGGTGTTGCTGTGAGCTAAGAGTGCCAATCCCTCCTGTCAGTCAGCATTGACAGCTCTGACAGGATAGCAGCATCTCAGGTGATGCCAACTTCCCTCCACTCCAAAACTTCTGAGGACCTTAAACAGAAGCAGCAGCAGGGAAACCACCTTTTAGCAGAACGCTGTGATTTGTTTTTAGAAGATGGAGGTCTCTACACTCAAAAATTTTGTCACTGAGAACTTGCTTAAAAGCACCTCTCATCAAAACACCAAATAGTGTTGTATACAGTTATTCTCATTGTATAGACAAGCTGTAGCAGGCTACAGGCAGAGCTGGGATTACAGTCACAGCAGCATCACAGAACGCTTTGGGTTGGAAGGGAGCTCAAAGCCCATCTATTTCCAACCCCCTGCTATAGGCAGGAACACCCCCACCAGCCCAGGGTGCCCCAAGCCCCATCCAACCCGGCCTCAAACCCTGCCAGAGATTCAGGGGCTCCCACAGCCTCTCTGGGCACCTTGTGTCAGGGTCTCCCCCCCCCTCAGAGTCAGGAATTCATTCCTCACCTCTAACCCATCCCTGTCCTCTGCCAGCTTGCAGCCATCACCCGTGTCCTGTCCCCACACTCCCTGGTGACCAGCCCCTCTCCTGCTTCCCTGTGGGACCCCTTTGAGTGGGACACCACAATTAGGACTCCCTGGAGCTTCTCTTCTCCAGGCTGAACCAGCCCAGCTTTCCCAGCCTGGCTTTGTAAGTAGGCTCCATCACTTCTGCCAAGGCACCACATCACTTCCAGCAGACATGAAGGGCATTGAACAAACCTATTTCATTTAAGGACAAGGGTGCTGAGCACTCACCACCCGGGCGGCTCTCTCTTGAGATTCACATTTCCGACAGAACCAGGGGCCGGTAGGAACTTGGACAATTCCATAGCAAGCTGGAAGAAAAGTAAAGAGAACCTGTTAGACCATCTTTAGATCCACTGTTTGGTTTCTGGGGTGTATGTAGAAGTTTGCCAGAGCTGTTATTGCTGACAGATGCAGGTGACAAACCCCAAAATTACATTGATGCAGCATTTTACCCTCCTTTCTAGGTTCCAGACCGAGCAGCAGCCACCAGCCTTTTGCACAGGGTCCAGCGTGCCACATTGTTGTCAAACAAACTCATGCCCAGTATGAAAAACTAGGAAGAACCAGCCTAAGTGGGAACAGAGTGCTTCCTAAACTGTGTGTAACTCTGGCCTAGCAAACACAAACACAGCAATTTCTTACCCCTCAACTTTTCAAGCATCACCAGTGATCTAGATCTAGGATGATGACAGGGATGGCTGTGAAGCACCTTCACCATAAACAGGGCTAAGATAAAAATCTCAGCATCAGGAAGTGATCTCAGTGAGAACAGCAGAGAAACTCCCGTTTATCCCACAGGCCCTCAAGGCTGTAAAGCCACATCCCTCAGCAGCCTCTCGCAGCAGCTTCCACAATCGCTGACCTCAGGCTTTTTAGGACTACTCCTGGGAGGGTGTTTTGTGTTCATACAAGTCTCCAGCTGATAAGCTGACAAAACTCCTGTTTTCATCCAGCTACTCTTGCTTTCTGCATCACTACTGATGCTCTGAGAGTCTCCCCTCCACAAGCTGCAGCTCCTGCTTCTTTAAAACTAGCTCCCTTCTCGGATGGGGTGATGCTGCTTGAAGACTTCACCTTCTTTGTGACCTTCTCCCTCTAATTGCCAAAGGGTGGTCTTTCTGAGTCCCCAGAGAGGGATTTCTGACCCTGGAAAGCTCTCTGGACCAAGAAGCAGGTGGGTTTAAAGCAACAGAGGCTGGTATAGATAGTGGTGAGAAGTAAGGCTATGCATCTCAGATAAAGGCACAGGAGTCTCTTAGGAAAGAACAAGTTCTCTCTTCCTTATTCCACCTTCCAATGCGAACTGGCAGTGGGAATGGAATCCCAGTCACTCGAGACATTTGAAAGTAGGTTGGACATAGCATCTGAAAATATCCTGCTGGAAGCAATCCTGTGATGTTCCCTGGGGCACAGACCAGACACGACCCGCAATGGGTTCTCTCCCTCTCTCTTAATGTCTATTACTCTACATCAGCCAAGAAAATGAGCCCAATTGGAGAGTTAAACCAAAGGAGCTGCCTGCAAGATGAGCCAAGGCATACATGTAAGAAAATAGAAACTCCATGAAAGCAGTGACAGAGGAGCCAGCCTTGGGTCCATCTTTAGAAGCAGGCTTATGGCCAAAAGCAAGCACTCAGCTGGAGCCAGCGCATGCTGCTGTGTCCACTGCGTCAAAAAGGAAGAAAACAAGGAAGAAAATAAGGGGAAAGGCAGAACAGACATAAGGCAGAGTTGGAAATAGGGTTTTAAGTGTTCTAACCACCTTCAGAGAGTCTTCACTGCCAATCAGATATTAACATCTTGCATTTTTTACTGGAAAGTCAAGATTTCTCCCCACAGTCACAGCGATGGCTTTCAGGACCGGCCCAAACGCGTAGCTCTGACACAAGCTTCACAGAATTACAGCTCCCTACACTGAACTGCACAATCATTTCAAAAGCTAACTCTGGTTTTGTGAATATCCGAGCAGCAGACAGATAACAAACCCTGTGTGTGGCTGCATGGAAGGAGAACTGATGACCCAAATGATCCCTGACAGCGGTTTGTGTCTGTTCAAGCAACCAAAGCCCACCAAAGCACCACGCTGCTGCTACGTTCCCCAAGCAGGCTCTAAAGAGAGGGCTGAAGACCATGCACTGCCATGCTCTGTATCAATTACTCCATCCTGAAGGACCCTTACAAGCCCCAAACAGACAGTTGGGTTGCCCAAACCCTCAACAAGACTCTTCTCAAAACGTGCCCACTGCCCCACCGCTGTGGCAAACACACCCAGGCTGGGTACCTGTGCGGGCCTAGAAGCAAGCACCCTGAGAGAAGAAAAGCCTTTGCACGTTCCAAACTCTTCTTGCCAGCAAGAAAGCATTCCTATCAACCTCAGGAGCGGGCACAAGGATGCTGATGCCCCTTATCTCCCTCCAAAGAGATAAAGCGATGAAAAGACCCATTCTCTAGCACCAGATTTGATAAATAAAGGGAAGAAGGGAAGACTTAGACCAGCAAAATTAAAAGTGTCATTCCAGGTCCCTCAGAGGCACCCCGGAGAGGCTGCTGGATGACAGGAGACACCCAAGCATCGACTCGGAACCAAGAGAAATCCCCTGCCAGCTTCGCTTCCTCCTTTCTAACACCTCTTTAGTCACTTGGCTGTAAGCAGCTTCTTACTCATGGATACACCAAGCGTACGAGAAGCGGAACGAAAGCCCAACCTACAGACCCAGAGACCTGCGCCTGACAGGGGCAGAGCAGGACACGTCCGTGGCTGGGGACAGGAGCATGCAGGGAGGCACCGAGCGCACAGGAAGAGGCTGGAGATGCGCCGGGAGATGGATGGGATAATAATAGATGGGAAAACAGACATGCCAGATGAGACCAGAAACCTTCATGTTCTCCAAAACAAACCAGCCAGGATAATCATCACCGCGCCTTTCTGCTGGATTTGAATGAAAGCAAAGACATCATGGGGATTTTGGATTGGGGTGGGTTTTTTTTTGGTTTCGTTTTTCTTTTTTTTTTTTTCGGTGTTTTTTCTTTTTTTCTGGGTTTGTTTGGAGACCCGAAGACAAACTTTCCAACCCGGTACCGTGTGTCAGGGGCGTGCTCCGAGCTATTTAAAATGCAAATAGCCCCTATCTTTGCTAGAAGGGCTGCCTGCCTCCCTCCCTCCCTCCCACCCTGAGAGGACGCAGCTCTGGATCCCGCCGCCACCCCAACCCCCCCGCCCTCCCCGGGGTTACCCGGGGCCATGTGCGGCAGCGGGCTGAGGCGAGGAACCGGACCCCCGGGGGCGGCTGCGGCGGTTCCCAGCCCGGCACTGTGCTCCTCCCTCCCGGGCCGGGGCTCGGCAATCCGCCGTTCCCGTGGCACCGGCGGGGAAAGGAGGGGGGGAGGAAAACTACCGGGTTCCGCCGCCCCGGGCACCCCCCCTTCCCCCCGCGGAAGGAAGGAAGGAAGGAAAGAAGGAAGGAAGGAAGGAACGGGCTGGCGGTCTCTACCCGCTCCCGGTAACGCGCCCCCCGAGCCCCGGGAGGTGCATCCCCCCCCCCCTCCGCCCCCACCGCTGCTGATGACCAACTCCGCTCCCCCCTCGCCTTCGGTACACCGCGCTCCCCCCCCCCGCCGACTCCTCCGCCGAGCCAGGCCAGCGGCGACACCGTTATTTTGAACAATAGGGATAAAACAAAGCCCCCCCCCCGCCGCCGCCGCCGCCCCCGCACCCCCCATACTTCACCACCACCCCCCCACCCACCCCCTCCCGGCCTCCCCGGGGCACCCGACGGGAGAGGCGGCGGCGCCCCGGCCCCGCGCTGCCCCCGGTGCCGGCGGCGGGGCCGGGCCGGTGTCTTACCTTGGTGCACCGCCACATTGCAGCCGTGCCCGTCGCAGTACACCAGCGGGTTCTCCGCCCAGCCCCGCTCATCAGAACAGACACAGCAGCCTCCCACCATCTCCTTCATACTTCCATGAGGGTTTCCTTCCACCCCCCCCAACCCCCCCCCCCCCCGCCTCCCTCTACGCACACACTCCTCCCTCCCTCCCTTCCTCCCTCCCCCTCCTCCTCCTCCTCCTCCTCCTCCTTCTCCTCGCCTCCTCCGCGCTCCCCCCTCCCCGCTCGCAGCTCTGCCTTTCACACGGCCGCCCCGTGAAGGGGAGAGGGGTGTCCGACCCCCCGTAGCGGCGCCGGGTGGTGTTGGGGTGGTGGTGGGGGCGCACACACACACACACAGACCCGGGGGCGGCGCGCCCCCGCCCCGCGCCCAGGCACACGCACACGCTCACACACATAGACACGCACACACGAGCACACACAAGCGCTTCCCCCCCCTTCTCTTCCCCCCCCCCCCCCAATACAATCATGGCTGCGCCGCCCGCATGCTCCGGTAAAATTTGAGGTTCGGGGATTGCAGGCTGGCGGGGTCGGGCGCGTTTCTCTGCGTGGGAGAGTCATATTTTATTATTCTTATAATTATTATAATTATTAATGCATCTTGTTGTAACCCCCCACCCCCCCTCCGGCCGCTCTCTGTCGCTTCTTTCTTCTATGTTGTTTTTTGTTCGCCTCCGGCCCCGTCCCTTCCGTGTGTCCCCCCCTCCTCTCTCCCTCCCTCCCTCCCTCTCTCTCCTCCCCTCCCCTCTCCTCTCCCGAGCAAACCGAGCAGGAATCCGAGTGTGCACCCGTGTGTGCAAACCGCTGGATGCGTGCCCGAGCCAGGCAACATGGATCGCTCCGGAGGGATGAGCTGGGACCGGCTCCGCAAATCCCATTATCCCCGCAATTCCTCGCTGACAGATCGGGGCTCCGCGAGCGCCACCGCCTGTCCTGCTCCTCTCCCAGGCTCCTTCTCGGAGGAGTTTTTTTTTAACCCGTTGGCACCTGTTTTGTTATCTTTGCGTGGAAGGAGGAAAATGCTCCCCTTCTCTCCCCTCCCCTCCCCCCCCCCCCGAAGGTTTATACTCGGCAGTGAAAACGTCAGGAATTGGTTGGAAAACGGTAAAAAGAGAGAATCACAGAATCACAGAATGGCATGTGTTGGAAGAGACCCCAAGGGCCACAGAGCTCCAACCTCCTACCACAGGCAGGGACACCAACCTCCAGGCCTGGAGCTACACAAGGTTGCCCAGGGCCCCAGCCAACCTGGCCTTCAACACCCCCAGGGATGGGGCACCCACCCCCTCTCTGGGCAGCCCCTTCCAGCCCCTCCCCACTCTCTCTGCAAAGAACTTCCCCCTAAGATCCAATTTAAACCTTTCCTCTTCCAGCTTCACTCCATCCCCCTTGTCCTGCCATTGTCTACCCTTTTAAAAAGTTGATTCCCCTCCTGTTTGTATGCTCCCTTCAGGAGCATAATATAATAATAATCCAATAATAATAATCATCATCATCATCCTAAAGCCTAGTGAGTAACGCCTCACCTACAGGTCCCTTATGTCCACATAGCATCATCGTGGGACCTGGGGTCTATGATGAGAAAGAAGCCCTTGCCTTGGGCACATCACCTGGAACAGACAAGGAGGAATGAGGAAAACCCAAGCACAGAGCACAAAAATAACTAAATCCTAGAAAAGCAGCGTAGGAAAAGTGCAAAGAATTCCAGTAATGTGTTCCTCCAGCTCTGGCTGTACCCAAAATCATCTGCCTGAGGACACAGAGCAGCTCTGAGGGAATGGGGGACCTCTCCTGTAGGGCCACCCAACCACCACTCTGTCCTCATGTGGAAAAGGAACTGCCTGATGCCAGATCAGGCAGAGAAACAGTAGAAAACTTAACAGGGAACCCTTTTATCCCTGCATGGTTAAAGAAAAAGATGTTCTCTAAAGTCACGGTACTGGTACAGAAGAGGTTTTTGTGGGGCTGGTGCAGGGGCAGTATCCAACAAGGTCCATAAGAAGGTGCACACTGAGGTGCCTTGTTGGCATTGCTACTTTTCAACTCCGCTCCTGCAAATCCTCAGGGGTGTAAAAAAGAGATGCTCTAAATGAGATGGAAAGGGGAAAGCATCATGTCTCACTGGGGAAATGTGTGGTGTTCGTGGGGCCCCTGAGCTGCCCAAAATCTTTTTTCCCCTATTCTCTGTGGGTTGTGAGCGCGGGGGAGAGATGGACACGGTAGTGAAGGAAACAAAACTAATCCAAAAGCTGTTCTTCCTGCTTCCAGGAGTAGGCACTGGAAACTGTTTTCGGATGCTGGCGTGTATGTGAGTAGCCAGGAGGTTGAATCTGTACTCCAACGTCAGGTTTCAAAGCCAGCAGCATTTCTGCCCTCCCTGGAGCACAACCTGGGCAGCTCTGTCCTGCCTGCAAGCCCATCACCTGCAAGCCCATCACCTCAGTGACTCCACGGGAACTACTCCTGATTTACAGCAGCTTAAACAAGAGCAGAACACCCTTCCCACTCCAAGTGCTCCCCCTGCGACAGCCAGCCTTTGAAAGGTCACCATACCCCATCGCAGAGCTTCTTTAAAAAGAAATCTTCTCATCAGAGAGGAAACCCTTTCCAGCAGCCCCAATAATCACCAGTTTAGCATCCTTTATATTGCACCTGTTCAAGCGTTACATCAAGGGGCTGGAAGGCAGACGGCTCCCTGAGAAGCTGCCTGCTGAGATGCTGTCTTCCTTTTATTACATTCCTTTGAGAGTCACAGGGGCAGACAATACGTTCACCACATTGCTGGAAATTCACTGAGCCTTAGCTCACTTTTTGGGGAGGGTTTCCCCTCCTCTCCCCCTCTTTTTTTTTTCTTTTTTTCCCCCCCCATTTTTCCCTTTTATCTATTGTGTTATGAACTTGTTTAAAAGAAAAAGGGGTGGGGGTGGGAAATCTGGCTGGTTGCCTTTGTAACCTGAAGGAGATCCTGGAGGTTTAAGATCGTCTTAGACTATGGGACAAAATGCTAAACATCCCCCCTGGTCCCCTGACGGGTCTTGGTTCCAGTTGGCCATGCTGGCAGACACTTGGACTTGAACTGCAAATTTGCCTTTAGGGGATTAAGTTCCAATTTACATAACTAATCCCTGTGGGGAGGAAAGGCAAGGAACTGGGAAGGAAAGGGCACTGTGGAGGAAAGGGCACTGGGGATGGAAGGGCACTGGAGAGGAAAGGGTACTGGGGAGGAAAGGGCATGACTGGTTTCTTGAGAAAAACTGAGGGGAAAGTTACAACTGTGAAAACTGAGCCCTGGAGATGGTTAATTTATATCATTCATACTGTTATTTCATCAGACTGTGTTTTTAAGTCATGGTCGTGTGGAGGAGGCAGGAGAAATTAAAGTGACATGTCCTGACTCATGGGAACTGCTACCCTCGTGTATCTCAGTCATAACTCTAGTTAGGGAACTTGTTACTAAACTTAGTCCTTTACTACCATACCCAGAAAATCCTGGATAAGGGAACTGGCTTCTGCACAGGCTCCTACAGCATGGACAGGGCTGTTCACCTTATCTGGGGCAGCAGAGGCTTTGTTACAGATGCTCTTTCATTTTCAGGGGGATCCTTTGGATTTCCTTCATTGGTGTTTAAAAATAACACAAATTTAGTTAGCAGCTAAGCTCCTGACATGGAAATTGTTGAACTACGACAAATAAAACACTCTCACTGGGGTGTAAGGCCATGCCATTGCGTTTTCCAGACCATTCCTGCTGGTGTATCTGTTTCATACTGGTTTTAGCTGGTTTATCTATAAAACACATACACCCCATGTTAAAGAAAAGATCACCACCACCAAAATAAAGGCAAGGAAATTGATCTTCCCTATGATAACTCCACGTGCTCCTAGGAAGTGTAAGGACTGATGGGTATAAGAGAAGCACTCCTGGCCCAGCTTACACAAAGGGTCGATGCAAGGAAACTCTGGGATGTACATACTTAATGGCTTGCAGTGATAGATTGCCTCTACCCCAGCCTCTTCCAACAGCTTCTCCTGGGAATGAAGACTCCTCCCTTCATTTATGGGGAAGCTGCTGCTCGATATTATCAGGAGGAAGGACTGTGATTTAGCTGGGTCCAAGGAGGGCTAAAACTTGCCAGTTTGTGGTCAGGCAAATCTGTGCCCCTGTTTGCTCATCGGATTTTCTCTTATTCCTCTTGGGCAGGTTGGAGGAAGAGGGAATTGTGCAGATAAGAGTGCTAATCCATGCTAGGCAGCCAAATTTCTCAGAGTCCCTACCAAGAACCGCTACTTTAGAGTATAAATCTCTCAGTTGACACTGTGGAATCAGTTCAGCAGATAGTAGCAGCCAGGTCTTATCCTCTGTTAGCAGCAGCCACGAGGGACAATGTGACATAATCAGAGAACTTCCAGAGCCATATCTCTTGTAGAAAGGGGGTTTTTTTCTCATTTTAGACCAAACTTTTCATCCTTCTCAACAATTCATCTACATTGAGCTCCTTCACTTCTCTGTAAGCACTTGCTAGACCAGCAAAAACACATATGTACACCTTATTTAAAAGAAACAGGTTAGTTTGGCTTTCTTCAAAGCTTTGCCTGTGATGTGTTTCTCTGTATCCTTTGTTTTAGATACTGTGGAGTCTCCAAACATTGGGAAAGGTTACTCTAGTTGTCAGATTTCAAGGCTGACAATTGTCCCTCCTTGGAGAGGGAAATAATCCATGGCAGAGAGTTGCTCTGCAAACCTGGAACGACGGGCACCAGCTCTGCCACCGACCTGCTGCAAGGCTTCAGATGAATTATTTTGCTTTTCCCTTCCTCCCTGTTTGGGTGATTAGACCTTTGAGGAGGGAATGCCATCTTATCCCACCTTCAGCACTAGTCTGGGATCAGTAGAATCCTGATGGTACTTGGATTCCCTGCGTGTTCCATCATCTCAGTTAACAGCAACTGTACAGAGATGAGGTTGATGCCAGTGACAGTGACCCATCAATAGATGTGACTCAGTGGTATACATAAAACTTTATCCAAATTCTTTTTTTGCCTCTGCCATGTACAATGCTGCTCACCAGATAGTTCTGGAGTTTCTCTACCTTGGCAGTGGGTTTATAAAGGATATAAACCTCTTCCTTTGCTCCCTACCAGTTTTGTTACCTAGCAACAGAAGGTCCATGTTCCCAGCCTGGTAGGGACAAGGGGTCAAAATCTTCCTGTTGCTCTACACCACAGATGTCCTCCAATCCAATGACATCTCAGCAGCAATCAGTGTACATTTTCCCACAGCATATAGAGCCCTTTAAGTCTTTTCTCCCATCGTCGGACAAGGAAAAATCCCAGCAGGGTCTCCAGAGATTTCTCATACCCTGTAGCTGAAAGCTGGGAGCCTGGACCACAACCTGCAAAGGCAAAGTCTCTGTTTGAACAGGAGCTTCAGCTGTCCCCACAGCCCTGCGTTCCCAAGGGAGAAAGAGAGAGAGACCTTTGCCCCTGCCCTTCGTTAACCACACCTACACACAAAATAACCCAACCCAAGCTTTTCCTCTTCTCCTCTCTTCTCTGCCCTGTTGAATCGGCCCTTACAGTTCATGAGATGTATTACTGTACAGGGTAACTTCTGCTTTGCTGATGTACAAACACCCACAGAAAGATCCAGAGCCAAGAACCAAACTCACCCACCCCCAGCTTTGCTTTGTCAGTAACTTTCTGGCCTTGGACAAGTCACTTCCTCCCTTTGTGCCTCATTTTCCCTCTTTGTCTGACCAATTCCCTATTGCAGAAGCCTTTTTGGGTTGTTTGTCTGAAAAAGCACTATATAAGTGCAAGTTATTATTCATTTAACAGTGTCATTAAGGGCTTTGAAAGGAAACAATGATGTCATTAACAACTTTGGAAGGAAATAGTGCCATTAATGACTTATAAAGGGAAAAAAGTAGCAATTGAAATGGCTTCTTTATTTTCCCCCTCTAGCAGCTTAAATCAAACGAGACAGCAGATCATATTTGTTTTCATGGATTTGATGCATTCCAAACAGTAAAATTGATTAATGCAGGAGGTCACTGCACAGGAAGATGACAAATTTGCTTTTGGTATTAAATTACTCCTTTATGAGTGGAACTATTTTGAAGGGATTGTTAGAATCGCTCTGGCTTCACCCTAAAAGCTGAGAGTCCCACGCTTTTATGCTGTACCCCTACTTATGACTGCTTTCCGGCACACTTACCTTACTGTTCCCTCCCCCTGGGGCGATGGGGATTCCTATGGGTCACATATTTAAAGTGGTTTATTCACCTCTTCCCCCAAAAGAGCGAATGTGCTATGGACCACACAGCTGGGGAGCATCCCTAAACCAGGTCCAGTTTACCAAACCTAAAGGGGTAGCCATGAAATCACATAAACACTGCTTGGGAAGGAGCTTCACCAGATTAATTAGGCTAATTCCCTACAGGGAGGCAGAACCAAGGACTTATTAGTGTCATATTATTGTTATTAATGCTATTATTATTTACATTAGGCAGTGAAAGTACACAGCAATTACCGGAGGAATAAGTGATGTGGTCTGTGTCAGGAAACCGAGTCTGTTTAAGGAGCCCCTACTTAGGTTTTGAAGTTCATCCCTCAGCACCTAAGCAGATGGTTTAAAGATGATTTTAAACCCAAACCAAGCTTTGGGGGGCTCCCATCTTTTGGTGTGCCCAAAGCCCTGTGGATACACGTGGAGCAGGACCCAAGCTTTTGAGAGCTGTATGGTATAGCAGGGTCAGGTAGATTCAGACCCCGAGTCTCCAGCCAAGGTCCTGATGGGAAAGGGGGGATTAATAATCACAGACCCATCTTTTTTTAATGGGAGTCAGGCACCTGTTTCCCTTTGTGCCTTGGGATTTTTTTCCCCGTGTTCCTGTGTTTTTAGCGCCTTTAAAAAATACTTGGCAGCAAACGAAGCTTTGCCTCCCACCAGTTGCTCTCAGTTAATTGGTTTACAAACCAGTTTAATTAAACCCTCTGTTTTGACATCCTTGCATTGGTTTAGAGCGTTGCATCAGCTTAGCTTGCAAGTGTACACTCAGTTCTTGGCTGCACCATCGGAAACTGCCTTTAAGACAGGAAACCTGAGGTAAAAACCTGAAGGTAACAGCCCTGCATGAAACCAAGCTGCTGTTCCAGGCCAAACCCCTCTTCCCAGGGCTGAAAACACCCAGGCTGGGCAGGTCCCATGGCAGGGCAAGGCGCAGGGATGATGGCCATCCATCCTTCACTGCCCCACTGCCGAGCTGACAATGGTCCAGGGTGCTAAACCTGCCCAGGGCGGGGCTTTCTCCTCCCTTCCTCCCAAATTACCTGTGTAAATACTTTTATATATGTATATAATGACTTCTCAAGCTGGTTCCCAGTGTGCAGAGGGATCTGTTTCAGAGCTCTGCAGAAATAAACCATGCACCGAGCTGCACGTGCTCTGCTGCTGCACCCTGCACCCTACAGCACCCAGGGCTGGGGAAGGGTGTCAGCTCTCACCCAAATCCCTCCTGATCCTTCAGTTTCTGCACCGACGGCCCAGGGTGCTGAAAGCCCGGGGGGTGTGGGACCTGCCCGGCTCCCCCCTCCCACCCCGTGCGGACGCCGGGGCTTGGCGGCCGAGCTGCCCCGGTGCCCGGCTCTGTGGGGCTGAGAACCGCCGGGGCTGAGAAAGGCCCGTGAATATCGACAGGAAACGATCGGCGGCTTTTTTGGTTGCGAGCTGCAAGGCTGAGGTTCAGGCAACGACATCCTGCCCCGCGGAGCGCCGGGGCCGCGGGCTGTGGGGGCGGCGCCGCGCTCCCGGGGGCCGAGCAGGAAGCCGGGGGCCGCGGCGGGGGCCCGAGAACGGCTCGGAGCCGGGACCGGACGGCCCTGAGCACAGGCGACCTTGTGCCACCTCTCACCCACGCTGCAGGCGGCAGAAGCGATGCACTTCCCCGGAGCACGTCTGTCCCTGCATCCCCTCCATCCCTCCCTGCATCCCTGCATCCACCCCTGCATCCATCCCTCCATATCTTTCTCCATCCCTGCATCCCTCTCCTCTGTCCCTGCATCCCTCCATCCATCCCTCCATGCCTTCCTCCACCCTTGCCCCTATCCCTGCATTTCTCTCTCTGTTCCTCCATCCCTCTCTCTGTTCCTCCATCCCTCTCTCCCTCCCTCCATCTCTCCCTCCCTCTACCTGTCACCTCTTCCTACTCAGCGCTACAAACGCTACAAGGCTTTTAGAGCCCCACAGGGCTGGTGGAACTGGGAACAGTGGGTTTCCCATGTGGGACAGGGTGGCAGCAGGCCAGAGGAACGCTGAGGTGCTTCAAGCTGCTCTTCACACCTTTACCAAGCAGTGGGTGGCTCTGGTTTCCACTAAGAGCTACAAGGACAGACAAGAAAACATCAGCAGACCTTGGGTCCTTCATCATTGCTCCTGGGAGATTTGCATGGGCTGTTCTGAGATGACTGTTTATTACCAACACCCTAATTATTTGCCAGAGGAAATAATTTCAGTGGTTTACCATGGACTCTGCCAATCTGCCTTGCTCTTAGGATCACCTTTTTAATCGCGTGTCCATGACTTAGGGAACAGGTTAGGTCTTCTTACACACCCTCGTTACTCATCAGAAATTTTGAGGCTGTAACCAATTACTTAGTCAGTGGTGAGTCATGGCTTGTCACTGAGAAAAGAAGAGGTGGTCAAGTTCTGACACCCTTGAGGTTTACCCCCAAAACGGTGTGTAAAGTCACCGGCACCACTTCCAAAGAGATGAGAGATAAAAATTAGGCTGATGGTTTCATCTTAATCCATGAGTAATATTAAGAATAAATCAGTTTAGCCATGATTCATACCTATTTATCTCCGTTCATAAATATTTTCTCATTCAACTTGAGCGACCCAGCAACAGGAATCATTCCTGAGACTGTCAAAAATCAGTGCAGGAAGCTCTCTGAGGGCAAGGCCATGGCAGGATGCTTCAGAGCAAGTCTCTACGCGGATGGCACCGTGCTGACAGGACCACGCTGAGGAATTTCACTGATGCAATGGCTTTAATTAACACTTGTGTTAATTTATCTCATTCTGCTTATTTGCTAAATTAAAATAATCTCTCATAAGCTCAGTAGAAGGTAGTGATGGGTCTACATGAGGGGTTTGTGCAAACATAGGGGTATATTTAGAGTCATTTCCTAATATAGACAAACCCAGCCTGTTCTCTTTCTTTCTTTCACTCTGGCTTGGCTCGCTGACAGCGGGGCTACAAAAATAGTGAGAAGACCTGAAATTGAAAATGAGACTTGATTTTACAGAACTGTGTCACTTAGGAAGGCAAAAGGGCTGGGCCGGTGGCAGCTCAGACGTGACAGGGTTTTGGGGAGGGCGGGGGGTGTTTCCTACAGGCCCCTTTCTGCAGGGGAATTGTTATCTTGGGGTGGGCACATTTTCCCCTGCGTGGTTTTAACCACATCTACCCAACCCAGAACGTGTATTTCCAGGTCCTTCTCCTGACTTTTGCTGCCAAACAATCTGCTGAGGATCTCTGGAAAGTCAGGCTGCTCTCTGTGTTCCCTGGGCATGGATCTCTGCTGGAAGTGTCCTGGGAAAGGGGAATTTTCCCCTCCGCTGATGTTCTCTCCCGTGTGAGGAGTTTCTGGGCAAACGGGCAGTTTTGTGGCTGAAGCTCGTAGAGGAGAAGCCACCCCCCCACACACACACACACATACACACACCCACCGGGACGGGGTCTGTACCAGCCCCACGGGGTCCCAAGGGCTTCAGGCCGCCGGGACGGGATGCTCGGGGCTGTGGGGCTGAGCAGATGCCCCGGGGACCGAGGAAGGACGGGGGCGAGGGGAGAGTGGCGGGGGGGGGTGGGATCACGGCGTTGCCAGGTGGGTGCCAGAACCAGCCCCAAGCCGGGAGCGGCCCGGGGGGGCGGGCGCCGGCTGCTCGTGGGAAGGCAGCCGGAGACCTCTGCTGGGCGAAGCCTAAAAATGCCCTTTTTTCCCCCAAACGCGTGCCCTGCCCAGGCTGGCGGTAGGAGACCTCCGGGCGGCGCCAGCATCTCGCTTTTCCCCGCCGGACCCGCCCCGCCCCGGCTGTTTTGTTGGGGGGGGGGGGGGGGGAGGTGAGCCCGGGGCCGGGAGAGCCCCAAGTCCCCCCCCAAACCCGTATCCTTCGGCCGCGCCTCCGGGGCAGCGGGCAGGGACGGGGACTGGCCCCGGGCAGACCCTGAGGGGGGAGGGCGAAGAGGTGGGAGCTCAGGGCTGGGGTCCGCTCTAAGGGAAGCGTCAACTTTTCCTTGGAGGGTGAAACCTTTCAGGAATGGGAATGATCGCAAGAGACTGAACTAGTCCTCGAATATTTCTCCCTCCAAGACATCCATCCCTCCCTCCATCCCTCCATCCATCCATGATCCATCCCTCCATCCATCCATCCCTCCATCCATCCATCCATCCCTCCATCCATCCATCCATCCATCCCTCCATCCATTAATCCATCCATCCATCCATCCATCCATCCATCCATCCATCCATCCATCCTCCTCTCGGGTGCCCTGTCTGTCCCACGCAGCCCCAGCTCTCCCCATCCCTCCCCAATCCCGGTCTCTCTCCATCCCGGCAGCTGGAGAGGAGCAGCGCTTCCCCCGGGAGAGTCCGGGTTTAGAAGAGAAAAACCGTGCTGGGACCGTGCTCTCCCTGAGGAGGAAGATTGGGGCTGAGGCTCCCTGGGGTGCGAGTCCTTCCAACCCAGATCCTTCGAGAAGGGGGGTGCAGAGGGGTTCCCGGGCTCTGTTGCAGGCACTGCTGCTGCTCCCTGTCAAACCGGGGTCACCCTAAAGCAGTTGGGGAGGTTTCATGCCAGGAACACCTTTCAGCTCTGATGACCCCTGTGGTTTGGGAGCTGTTGCTGGATATTCAGCGTCTTTGAAAGTAGGCGCTGGCAGAGCCCGAAAGTGATGGGAGGCACGGGAAGGAGCCTGGGGCGGGGAAGGGGAGCGTTACCGGCGAGGCTGAGCCGCTACCGAGAAGTGCGGGAGTGGGAAGGGGCTGGGGAGGGAAGGGGGTCGCCCGTGGGGGGACGGGAGGTGGCAGCGGAGGGCGGCGGAGGGGCGCAGGGTGCAGGGATGGAGCGGGAGGACGGCGCCCGCCGCTGTCACCGCTTCTTCATGCCCAGCTCCGGCAGCGGGGAGGGAGTGCGGGGGGCAGGGGGGGCGCCTACAGCACCGGCACCCTCCTGCCAGGGAGTTGAAACCAACCGAGGGGGGGACGACACGACACACGACACGTGTTTTTATGGGTCCCTTTGCACAAGCACCACAGAGAATGTTCGGTGGAAGGAGGAGGAATAACCGGGACGAGCAGAGCCGGACCCTGCGACACCCCGGCTACAGCATCACCGGGTACCCCCAGAAGTCGGGCAGCGCCCCCCCCCCTTGACTTGCAGCCGGCTCTCCTGCCCTCAATGTCCCGTCGTCCCGTCCCCCCCCTTCGCGGTACCCCCAGACCCCGCCGCTGCCCCGCGCATCCTCCGCATCCCAGCACGGCTGGGGAGGATCCGGCGCCGCCGCCTGCCCCCGGTTCCTCGTGTTTCCCCCCCCGTGTCGGTGTCCGCTCCCTCGGGAACCTTGATTTTTAGGTGATAAGTTGCGAGCAGCCCCGTAGCCGCTCCCCAAGGGCATCTCTTTGTCTCATCTCTATTTGGGGGCGAGAGACACACACACACCCCCCCCCGCGCCGCCCCCGAGGTAAAGGCTGCTGCGGGGCTAGGGGGGGACACACGACACAGGACACACGGGACACACAGAGCCACAGGCTCTCCCGTCCCTCCCTCACGGAGCGGGACATCCCTGCCAGGCGATTCCTAGAGAGCGGAGCTGAGGCTGAAATGTCCCAAATGGGAGTGAAACGCCAATGTTTCGGGGGTTTATTGTTCCGTTCTTTCCTCTCCCTTCGGGTCCCGGCGTCTCCCTTTGGCAGCTGGGCGATACTAGGGTGTTAAAAAAAATAAATTAATTAATAATAAAGACAAACAGATGCAACCTCCCCACCCCCACCCCCTCCCGCCCCTCCGACACGATGTGCGGGAAGCACTCGAGAACCTTTCAATAACTCATTTTCCCCCTCTCGAATTCCAGGGTTTAACCCAGGTCAGGAGCAGGTTGAGCAGCTCCTGCCCGGGTGGTGCTGGGTCTGGAGACCCCACAGCTCCGCGTGCCCGTGTGTGCGGGGCCCCTTGCACCCCAACGCACCCATGTCGGGCCAGGGCTCCTCCGGGTGCTCCTCTGTGCCAGCTTTGGTTCAGGTATCTCCCCTAACCCAAGGTTTAAGCCCAAATTCAAGCTATTTAAACACACACACGCGCCCTCTCCATCCCCCCCAGATCTGCTTCTCCTTGCACGGGCCCCGCAACGAGGAACCGCAAGAGCTTTTCCCCTCCGGACACAGGGATCTGCTGTGTTCTCCCCCATGTCCACGCACACCTACATGTTCTGTCGTGCACCAGAACAAACTTCTCCACCGGGTCGAGCCCAAACCTTGGCGAACCGCCCCCCTCCTGGGATCTGCCCGGACGGGGAGAGGTTTTATGATGATCGTTGCTGTTGCCAGAAACCAGCAAACTTTACAATCCAGATGTTCTGAGAGTGTCAGAACAACTTGCTGCCGCTGCTGGTGTTTGGTTGTTGGGTTGGTTTGGTTGGGGTTTTGTTTTTTTAATGGGGTTTTGGTTTGGGTTGGGTTTTTTTTTTTTGTAATGGTGAAATCCGAAGCAGTCCCGGTGGTTTCTAATCCCAGAGCATCCAGCCTCGCAAAGAATGCAGGTTGCTCCCTGCTTTCTACCTATCTAACCCAGATGCTCCGGGTATCTCCCACTGCTGACAGCCGTTTTCTTCAAAGGCTTGTCTTCGGCGATCCATCAATTAGGATAAAAAATGAGCTCTCATTCTCCCGCATTTGTTTTGGGAAGGGGGAAATTATTTAAACAACTGTATCTCCATTAAATGAGTGAGCAGCGAGGGGTGGGGGGCAGATCCCCTTACCTTCTGAAATGGAACGAAATGCTGTTTGACAAAACAAACGCTTTCTGGGCCATCTCTCGCCTCTCACAAATAATGACACCACCCCCACCACCCTCCCCCCCCCCCCCCAGCCCCCCTGTACTGTACCGAAGCAGAGGAGCTGCCTTTCGGGGGCAGGAGGAGATGTCTTTTCCCTTCGTTTCCTCACTTAGAGGGTAAAAAGACAAAGAGTGAATATTAATGCTGATATGCTCTCTAACCCTTTTTATTATTAGCATTTCATCCCGTTTTTAATCAGCTTCGCTTCCTCTCATTGTACCAGCCTCAGCACACACCGAGGGGAGAGCTTCCCCCACTCCAAGCCCTGCGCGGGCATCCGCACCTAGGGATGCTCGGAGGGAGGGAAGGGAAAAGAGCTGGGATGGAGTGAGCCTTTCCACTCCGCTCCTTTCTTTTCCTCCCCGGAGGAGGATGCCTGTTCAAATTTGGGGGAAATTCGGTAAGGTTTTGGTTTTGGAACCGAGCGGTACTTGCTGAGCATCACCCAGGCAGGCAGGAAACTCAGCAGTGTCAGCCTTTCTCCTTTTATTGTCACCAATTAGGCCTGTGTGGGTATAAAAGGGGCTCGGAGGCTTCCAGCATCCCCCATCCAGAAGGTAGTTTCCATCCTTCAGGACATGTTCCTTTAAACAACCCCTTTGACTATTTTTTGTAATTATTATTTATTTACAATAAACACATTTTTGTTAATGAAACCCTCGCCCACTTTGCAATTCCTCCCCCCCTCCCCAAACCCCATAAAGCTCCAACTTTGCATATCTGAGCCCTGTTCTGTTGGGCTGGGTCCTTCGGGGGTCCCAGGGTCAGGCTGGGGGCAGCAGGGTCATTGTATAGCCATCATGGGTCAATAAGCAACTGGTCAGGCTCTCAATCCACATCAGGCCTTGAAGAGGACTGGGAAATGGGAGAATCCATTCATAATAATAATAAACTTGTCAATCAATAACAGGCAGGAGAAATACTTTGTAAAAGGTAAAAAAAAAAAAAAAGAAAGAAATAATAAAAAAAGAGGGTTTTTTTTTTCCTCCTCTCCTTTTAAAGTTTGACAACATGGAACTTTACACAGTTTAAAAACTCTCCGAGGGTGTTTTCCTGTCGTGGAGGAATTTTAAATCGCAATTGCTTGAAATACAACACCCCAAATGTCAGGAATAAAGGCTGTAGGTATGGGTGCGATTTAAATCAGTACTGATAAATGTTTCCCAAAGAATCTAAAATGCTCTGTGAGGGGAAAGGCAATATCCAAGATCATTCCCTGTCCCATAAAAAGACTGGGAGGTTGTGGCTTTCTTGCATCTCCTGTAATTTCTACTGATGCCAGCACTTATTAAAGGCATGGAAGAGTTTTTGGTTTAAGCTTATCTTAGCAACAAAAATATTTTCCAGCATTCTTTTAATTCTGAAGTGCACTAGTGACCAAAATCCCGTGTTAGGAGTAAATCAATGGGTCAGGTATAATAAGAGACTTTCCCTGGTTTGGCTGGGTTAGATTTAAAGGGGAGACACACACACACACCCCCCCAATAATTAAGATTTCTTCAGATAAAAATTGATAAAAAGAAAATACCCCGGGCTTATCGTTCACTGCTCCGTGCATCTTTTTATTAGTAGGATTAAGGAAGAAGAGAGAAAACACCCAAATCCCACTGAAATATGGGGAACATCAAAAGGCGACAGAGGAATAATATAAATTCTCCGCTGGCTTGAAGGCTGCGGCATGAAAACTTCCACCTACAAACTGGTTTAGTCCTTTCCCTTAGAAGTCTCATGGGTTTTGGTTTGTTGAGTTTTTTTTGGGGGACGAGGGGAGGGATGTTTTAAAAGGCAAACACTTCTCTCCATCGCCACGAAAATAATCTTTTGAAATAATCGGGAGGGGGGGAAAGAAAAATCCACAGCCTGGTTGAAGACAGCAGGAAAAGGGAGATTCTCCCTCTCCAGGCTCACATCGCATCCCTCCAAGTTTCACCAGGAGTTTCACCTCCTCCAAGCCCCTGCATAAGGATTTCTCCAGGAGAAGGAACCTCCTTGGAAGAATTTAGTTGTATTTACTTAGGAAAACAAACAAACATTTTTTTTTTCTCTCCGAGCGGCAGTGTTTATTACTGGATAATTCCCTTCAGCTGCTCCCTGGAAAAATGTGGTTTCTTTGTTGGAGGATGCTGAAAGGCTGTTTATTAAGAGCGATAGAAATAAAGGCGAAAGTTTGAACGAGCGACCTTGGGATGTTTGAAGCCGGTGGAAGGATGGGCGAGTTTTTAATTCCCTGGGCTGGGACCCTCCTCCCACACCAGTAAAACCAGGGGAAGAAGCTCCGGAGCAAACCCAGCTCAGCTGATGATAAAGCAGGGACTCGTTTCTCCATCCTTTGGGGGATCTGCTCCCCAGGAGCTGCCCCGGCTTCGCCTCAAACCTCCCGGCTTTACCCCGAGAAACCCCTTAGCCGTGGGCTGAGCGGCACCATTTGGGCTGATGCAATCTCCTCCTGCTCTTCCCGGGCCTCTCCTCGAGTGGAAACCCCGCGATTTCCATCTGATTCCGCATTTTCCCATCATTTCTTAATTGTTATTTTGTGGTGGAATTTTTTTGCCCCTAAAAAAATATATAAAAAATTGATGGGAGGGTTTTTTATATTCCGGGGAGGGAAAAGGACCAAGAGCCGGGATGGCCTCAACCTTCGCCCCCCCCGCCCCCTCCCCCCCCCCCCCTCCCCGTAAGCTGAGCTTAGACCCAAACTAACCCCACTTTTCTGTCTTTGTATTTTAAAACAAAGGAGGGGGTTGGGGGGGGGGGGGGGGGGGGCTGGATTTGCATCTTTATAAATTGTCACTAAATACTGCTTTTGTTTGCACTGGGGGAACACCTAAAGGAAAGGGAAGGGGTGGAATAGAGAGGGAGAAAAGCAATCTGAAGAGAGCCGAACATCCAATAACAGCAGCAAATCCCCTGCAAATTCGGGTACAAGGACACACGGCCCCGCACAGCCCCGCGCTCCCTCCTCGGCCGCTGCTTTTTTAACAGAACCCGGTGATAAATATGGAAAATAATGACTAAATTCAATAATGACCGCTTTAGGAACGGGAGGGTTTATTAAAGTATTAATGAGCGATGCAACGGGCTCGATGTGTAGGTTGAGAATAGTGAGACTTAATAATAATAATAATAATAATAATAATAATAATAATAATAACAACATTTATTATTGATAATATTATTCTGTTTCATGGATTATTATTCATAAACTGCTCCTGGAGAAGAAAGGAGGGAAATCCTGGAAAATAAGTGAGAAGTCTTGAAAAACAAGAGAGAAATCCTGAAAATAAGACAGAGATCGTGAAAAATAAGAGAGAAATTAGGAAAATAAGACAGAAATCCTGAAATATAAGACAGAAATTCTGAAAATAAGATCGAAATCTTGGAAAACTAAGACAGAAATTTTGGAAATAGGTCTGAAATCTCGGAAAACTAAGGCAGAAATCCTGAAAAATAACCTTATCCCGTGTGAATGAGGGAATATCTCTGCCTGTGAGTGCATCTAAAAGCTTTTTAGGAATCCCTGGCTTCTGGCAACATAAAAATAGGTCCTGGCTCTGGGATAGCAGCTATGAAACTCCCCACCACCCCAAAGTGAAGGAGGCATTTATTATTCCCAGGGCTGGCCCTGGCCTGTCCGCCTGTCCGTCCCGCAGGCTGGGATGGTGGGGTTTGGGTTTGCTTCTTCCAGCTCCCTCCTGTAGCCTGTAAAAATGTACCAGGGATGTTTAAAAACCCAGTGCACCAAGTGATTTGTAGAAATATTTTCAGACAGGACAGCTTAAGTGCCTGTCAGTAGTAACTGCCTCTGATCAGAATATTAAGGGTTTAACCAGTGCCTGGTGCTGGGCAGCCTCCAGCTCCCTCGGACCTCGCAGGTCTTCTACAAACTACTCGAAATGTAAAAGGAATAAGGAGAATTTCGGTGTTTTCCTTGCAAACACCTCTCCTATGGGAGCCAAAGGGCTTTTTCCACATGCACCAAGAGAGCTCAGAGCTCCTGTTGGGAGCACCAGGCCCACCCTGCCCCAGTAAGAGGTGGGAAGATGGGAAACCGCAGCTCTCTCCAAGTAGGTTTTTGGATGGGAACTGCCCTGGGAGCGTTCCCCGGGGGCGGGGGGGTCTCGGCTTTATATACGGCCAAGCTGCCCTTTCCTTCAGCGATCTCTGCACCGAGGGGATTTGGGCCACCTCATTTTTCGGGGATTTGCCTCTTGCAAGAAAAGAAGTTAAAGAAAAAAAAGATCAACAAATAATTCGGTTGGGCCAATATGAATTTCTAATAATTATTGTTTTCCTGATGTGTCCTCCCCAAGTGCCAGCTCCCTGCCCTCACCAAAGCTCCCACCACCAGCAGCTCCCCTCTTTTCCTGCTGGCACCTGCTTTTTTCCCCCTTCTTTATCTTCTTCTTTACCCATTTCCCTCCTCGCCTGCTCTCTGCAAGGGATGCTGAACTCGGGAGAGCCGCAAGCGGGGTTTGAGCTGCTAAAGCAAAACCAAACACCCCCTCCCCCCCCACTTCCATGTTAAGACACCTCACATACCCCACGCACAACCCATGTAGGGGACCCCCGCCCCCTAAAACTCCTTCCTCGCCTGCGCAGCCCGCGCGTATTTGGGCTTTTCAGGATTTTTTTTTTTTTTTAATTTATTTTACGTTTCCGTCCCCGAGCTCCGATGTTCTGACACCAAGTGAAACGGAAAACGAAGCACCGAGAAACCGACGTGGAAATCCCACGGGAAACCCCAGCCGGAGCCTGCGGGATCCGCGCTGCTCCGCGGCTGCGCTGCGCCCCGCGCCCGCGGGAGATGTTTGCGGAGGCTCCTGCTCTGTCTCTTCCCGAGACCCCCGGGAGGGAGGTGCGGAGACGACCCCGACCGGGCAGGACGGGGACAGCCCCCCCTCCCCCTTACCTCTCACCCCCCCCCCTCCCCCGCCCGGACCCCGCGGAGTTCCCGGCCCTCGGAGGCCGCGGATGCGGGTGGACCCCCCACTCCTCCCCCTCCCCCCCCCACCTCAGCCTGCACCCCGCTTGTGCGGGGGCACTTCCGCGCCAGGCAAACCCGCACCTTCGCTGAACCCGAGCCCACTCGGGGAAGTGCGTGGGGATGAGTTTACCGAAGGAAGCCAACCTGAGGAGCATCCCCACCCCCCAACCCCCCACCCCCTTCGTTTCCCTCCCAGCTGCCCCCATCCCCCCTTCCTCCGCCGCTCCAGCGAGGGACGGGAGGGAGAGGGGTCCTGCGCCTCCAGGATCCCCGAAATGGGGGTATCCCCGTAACCTGCGGGTGCACCCAGCCCTGAGAGGGATGAGGGAGAAATCCCCCGGGAATGCCGCGCGGGTGAGGACCCCCGGGTTATTGTCCTCTCCTCCCGGGGACAACTGGACACCCCTCTACGCACTCCCCTCCCCACACACACACACACACCCACCCCCCGCCCCCTCCGGAGCAGTAGCTGGGTTGAGATCCGAATATTTCAATACACAAACAGAGCAATAAACACCCCACCACCCCCCACCACCCCCACCCCCCGGCTGCGGGCAGTGCCGGGCCTCCCGCCTGCACTCACTTCCCAAAGCAGCATCACCGGGCATCGGAGCAGCCCAGTTCCCCCCGCCCCCCCGCCCCTCCCAGTTCCCTCAGCACCCCCCCTCGCCCCCAGCCCTCACCGGCAGCATCAGGCCTGCAGCCCCCCCCCCAGCAATAACCAAGTGTAGAACCCACCGCAGGCTTAGGAATGCCTGTCCGGGGGTAAAGGAGGGGGGGAAGGTGCTGGGGACACCCCACTCTGTGAGCAGTGGGGGCCCTGAAGCCCTACAGCACGGACACAGGAACAGGGGGCACTCATGGGGCTCCTAAAATGTGTCATGTCTGCTGAGGAGCCACCACCCTGGCCACGAGCACCCTGCCCACCGCTATATATATATCTATATGTATATGTGTGCACATACATACACACAGGATACATGTGCACATACATACACACAGTCTATGTGTGCACATACATACACACAGGATACGTGTGCACATATATACACACAGGATACGTGTGCACATACATACACACAGGATACGTGTGCACATATATACACACAGGATACGTGTGCACATACATACACACAGGATACGTGTGCACATATATACACACAGGATATGTGTGCACATGCATACACACAGGGTATGTGTGCACATACATACACACAGGATACGTGTGCACATATATACACACAGTCTATGTGTGCACACACACACAGAGCCAGGTTTGCCCAGTCTCTGTAGGGCCCATGCCGAGCTGCCTGCGCCCCTATAGAGACATCAACGTGCACACACACGTATTCCATACTGAACTTTACCCATAGCCAAATGATTGCCTGTCTGTGCTGCTAGGGACAGAGCTTTCCTGGGAAATGACGTATCCATACATTCCCCAGCTCCTGAGCCCCGGTTCCTCCTGGCTGGCGATCGGATGGAAGGGGGGGGGAGGTGGGGGGCGTTGGGGGAAAGGTGGGCTCCGGCTCCTCTGTAAAGCCCCCCAAGCGATGTGGAACAGTTTATATCGCTGCTTGGAGTTGTTGTTTTCTCCTCCAGACCCCACCGACCCAGGGATATCCCTCGCCAGCTCCTTTCCTCCCACCCCACGCTCCCCTCCTCCAGTCTGGCACGGAGCAAAGCTCAGCCTATAGGTAAAATGGCTCTGGCTTTATGTAGAAGGGGGAAAAAAAAAACCCCACAACCCCTCCCCAGGATCTCCCTTGTGTTGGAGAAGGGAAACTCCGGGCTGGCTGCGAGCAGGACTTTCTGCGGTCCCTCGCCGAGAATCAGTGTCCCCTCAACCGGCCGCTTTTTCGTCCATCGCGATGCAAACTCCCTCCCCAACACCCACCCCCACCCCCCCCCCCCTCCCCTTCTGCCCAAACAAAGAGGAATTCGGTGTTTGTGTTGGCCGGCAGACCTTTACTCACAGGAAACTCTTTGCCTGTGGAAAAGGAGGGTGAAATGTGGTGGTTTAACGCGGCCAGATCTGGAAAAAAAGGGGTGTTTTCTTTTCCGCAGCGAGCCCAAGCGTTTGGGGGAGGGGTGAGGTGAGGGGGGAGCGTGTGTGTGTGTGTGTGGGGGGGGGTGTTGTGTGTGCGCCTATGGGTGCTGGGGAGGAGGAGGAGGAGGGAAACCCTGGCAGTGATTTCTCCCCCCCCACACACACCTCCTCCCCCGGCAGATTGGGGAGCGCGATGTTCCCCTCCCGCCAGCCGGCGAGAAGGTAAAAGCGAACCAGGTATCTCCGCTCCCAAATTCGAGGCGATGGTGGAGTCGGTGGAGTTATTTTAAGTATATTTTTTAATATTTTTGGGGTTTTTTTTTCTTTTTTTTTCTCCACGCATACTCAGGAATGCGCTTCCTCCTCCTCCTCCTCCTCCTCCTCCTCCTGCTTTTGGATTGTTTCTAAATCGGGAGCGTTTGTGGTCGGTCGCACATAGAGTTTTAACAAATTATTATTATCAAATTACCCAGATTTTGCCCTTGGAACCGCACACACACACACACACGCGAAGAGCAAGCAGAGGAAGCCTAAAAGCAACTTTTCATGTGGGAGACAGACGAAGCTTGAAAGGGAACAGCATGCGCTGCAGAGCTGCAGCTTCCCTTCCCCCAGAAAGGTTTCCGAGGTAACTGTTTCCCCAAAATTAGCCTCCTGAGCAGAGAGTTAAAATCCCCCGGTCCAGCCTCCGCGGCTCCACTCACTTCGCTCAAGTAGCTTCAGGTTTATAAAGAAATAGAAGGGGACGGGACAATGGAGCTCCGGGCTGGGTAAGGGGCTGGGGCTGCTTTTTTTTTTTTGGAGAGGGGGGGCTTATTATATTTTTTTTATCATTTATTTTTTAATTTTTTTATTTATTCCCTCATTGGAAAAAGAAATCCGCAGGGTTTGTTTTTTTTTTTAAAACATCGCCTGGTTTGTAAGGCAGGAGAGAGCTACCGACCTCCGAGGAGATCTTGGGATTTAAAGTTTGGAATAAAGTTAAGCAGCGCGAAGGAATGCAAAAGGACTTCATATTATTTTTACTATTATTATTATTATTATTATATTATAATACTTTATTTAATTTTTAAAATTGTCATACTTTTTTTAAAAAAGGAAAGAGTTTGGAAGAAAAAAAAGATGCGAAGTGAATAAAGAACGTGTGTGAGTAAAAAAAAAACCAACAACCCAACCCCAAAATATAAATCTCTTTGCATTGCTTTTCTATTACCGATGTTATAGTTGATACCGCGCTCCAGCCCGAGCTCATTCCAAGATAATAAATACAGTAATTGGCAATTAATAAGCATTCCACTCCGGGCTGAAGGATGAATTGTTGCGGAGTCAATCGTTTACGAACAACTCGCTTAGAGTAATATCTTTCACGCTTTATTAAATCTATACGTCCACACACACCCATCCCAGAGGAATCCGGGCGGATTTTGGGAAGGAGCAGGAACCGCTCCTAAAACAGCCCTACCCCAAAAAAAAACTAACCCGCGGAAACAAAGCGGAGACACCCGCACTATAGCATCACCTCGCCAAACGCAGCGTGATGTCTAATTTATAGATATATACATTTTATTTTTTAAAGGAAGAGAATAAACCGCCCCAAACCCAACGCTGCCTCTATTGTGTGCGCCCGGGTCTGGGGGGCGGTGGAGCCTCGGGCACGCCCGGGAGTCGCTCTGCGCGGTGCTGCGCGGGGTTGCGCGGTGCTGCGCGGCCCGCCCAGGGGTTTATGAGGTTTTGCGCGGGGGTGTGCGTGTGAAATGTTGGGGTTTATGACATCACAGGGCTGGAGTGCCCAATCAGCTGGCGGGTGGCGGGGACGGCTCGGTGGGGTGTTCCCTAGAATATACCGTACGCGGCGGCGGGGCCGCGAGTGCGGAGCCCGGGGAAGGTGGGAGCCGCACGGAGCCCCGGGGCTCCCCCGCCTCCCAGCCCCCCCTCCCCAACCCCCCCCCCCCCGCTACCATTTTTCCGCCCCCCCCCCCCCCCCCCCCTTGTCGGTAGCTTTGTTTGCTTAAGCATCTCAGTGGCTTTGCACAGCAAAAAGAGGGGAGGGGGGGGGGCTGTGCTTGTTGATTCCTCCCCCCCTTCTCCAGCCCCCACCCCCACCCCCCCGCCCCAAAGAGATTCTTTTTGAAGTGGAAGGTGGGGTGCGCGGCCGCGGGGTGGGAGCTGGCCGGGGGGAGCCTGGAGGATGCGAGATGTTTGACTTCTTTATTTTTCTTTCTTTTTTTTTTGCTGGGGAGGGGGAAGACGAAGAGCCAAGGCCCGGTACAGGCGAAGGAACTGGGTGTTTGGAAGATGTTGCAAACCATTGACTGGAGCTTTTGAAAGGGAGATCGACTGCTTTGGCTTCTCCCCCCCCCCCCTTTTTTTTTTTCCTCCCTTCGCCTCCCCTCCCCCGCCTCTCCGGAGGGGTAGGGATGTGTGTGATCAGGGAGTGGAAACAAATATGTCCTTATTTTCAATGCCCCCTTTGAAAGAGACAAAGTAAATGCTCCTTGCAAAATGTTCCTGACCTGCGAAGGGACCTTCGGAATTGTTCCAGCTACCATGGATTACAATGGGGAAGCCAGGCCGGGGGATTTTCATGCTGGCTATCAAGAAATCGAAGGGATAAACTTGGGATACTTACAGATCAATGGCACCCAGATGTTTGCTTTGGCCCAGGTCCTCAGCGACCTGTTTAAGGATATCCCCAGGACCACCATCAGCAAGAAGATGGAAACCTTAAAGATCAAGAGCCGACGCTGCGATCTCAAAGAGCTCCGGACCCTCAAAGCCATCAACTCGGTGCCCACCCGGGCGGTGAAATGCTCCCTCATCTCCAAGGCGGACCTGGAGGCTCTCTGCACCTCCTGCAAGAGCCTCAGCCCCCAGAGGAGGAAGAGGAAAAGGAAGAGCAAGAGGAGGGAGCAGCTGCTGCTGCCGGACCCGGGGGAGCTCTTCCCCTGCCCCCGGCCCCAGCTGCTGCCGCCCTGCAGAGCCGGCGGCTGCTGCGCTCCCGGGGCCCCCGGCCGCCCCAAGCTGCCCCCCGCCTTCCCCAAGCCGCGCTCGGCGCCGGCCGCGCTGCTCCCGCAGCCCTTCCACAGGGCTTTCCCCGCCTTCGAGAAGCCCCCCCGGGGCAGGAGGGGCTGCGGGCTGGCGGCCCGGGGGGAGCTTTTCGCCGGCGTCCTGGCCGGGTACCCCCGCGACCTGGCGCTGCTGCACCCCGCGGCCGCGCATCCTCCCGCGCAGGCGGCCGCGCTCGCCCAGCCGGGCCGGCGCAAGCGGGGTCCCTGCTGCGCCAAGGGGCTTTTCCCGGCGGAGAAGGGGCCGTCGGCCGGCAGGAAAGGCCGCTCCTCCGTCTTCCCCGGCCCCAAGCGACAGGGCACCTCCGCCGGCTACTCCAGCGACTCGGACTCCAGCCTGGACTTCGGTGGGTCCAGCCCCGCCACCTCCAGCGACTCGTCGGAGGAGGAAGAGGAAGAGGAGGAGGAGGAGGAGGAGGAAGAGGAAGGGGACACCTCGTGCAGCAGCGAGGAAGGCAGCTCCTCGGAGTCGGAGAGCAGCTCTCTGTGTAGCGGGGACTCGGTGCAGAGCACCCGGTACAGGCAGGCGGCTCTGCCCCGCTTCCAGCCGCAGCCCCCCCGGGAACCCCTCGGCGAGGAGCGCCCCGCCGAGCCCCCCCCGAGCGTGGGCAAAGCCCTGCGCCCCGACCCCAACCTCCTCTTCCTCTCGCAGCAGCTCTGGGCCAGGACTTTGCGAGCATCAACTTTGGAAAGTTTGAGCCCGGCTCCAGCCCTGGGCTCGGGGGCCCAGCCGCTGCCGGAGCTGTACGCAAAGCAGGAGGCCTCCCCTTCCTCCTCCTCCTCCTCCTTCTCCTCCTCCTCCTCCCCCCCTCCCTCCCCGAGCAGCACCCCTGGGGGGGATCCGCAACAAAAGGAGGGAGGCTTTGGGGACGCGGAGCCCTGCGCCAAAGGGAAGGATTTGCACAAAGATGCCTCGAACAATAGAGCCTCGTTAGGCCCCAGTGACCAGGCAGAGAGGCAAAGCGGAGCTTTAGCCGGGCGAGCGCCTTCCCAAGAGCCGGCCCCGGGCTCGGCCCCGCAGCCCCCGGCTCAGGAGCTGGCGGGGGGGCTCGGCCCGGCGCCCCCCGGGGAGCCCCGTCGGGAACACTTTGACCGGCTGATCCGGCAATCCAAGCTGTGGTGTTACGCCAAAGGGTTCAACCTGGACGGGAAAAGTTTGCGGCACGGAGGGAGGACGGAGCCCTGTAAAGCCGCAGAGCTCAAATCCCCCGGCTCCAAAAGAGCAGAGAGCCCCAGCACCTTGTCAAACAAAGCTTTGAAAGGCAATGGCTCGGAAAGGAATGCCAAGCGCAGACGCCTTGCCAGAGGCGCTGAGGCAGAAAGGCAACAGAGCTCCTCTAAAGGGAGGCCACAAAAGACTCAAAGGAGGAATGCCAAAAAGGGAAACACTCATTGCAAACGCCTCGGCAGCGCCGGGCCAACCCCGCCTCGGAATTCCTTCAGCCTCATGGGCAACTTCCCCTGTATTCCCTCCCTGGTCGTGGGGGAAGATGGGGACCTGTGTCCTGCCTCCTCCCTGGGGGTCAAAAACTCCTGGGCCCTCTCCAAAACTCACCCGCTGTGGAGCTGGCACCTGGGGGGCAACGCTATCCCGGTGCCCCCCAGCCTCAAATTCCGGGGCTATAGCTTGGAGGATCTCTAAGGACAGCGCCCGGCCCGGAGGAAAGGTTTACATGCAACAGATGAGAGCTGCAGGGTGGGCGGGAGTTGGGGGGGGGGGGGTGGGAAGCGGGGGGTGGGCGGCCGGGATGGGTCGAGGTGCCCAAGGGGTCGTGAAGGGTGGGAGAACCGGCCCCTCCGTCCCGCTGAGCCCCTCGGCCTCCCGAGCCGTGCGTTCCCAAGCGGGGAGGTGGGTGCCCGGAGGAGCCTTGCGGGGTCCGGGAGGGGGTGGTGGCTGCAGGAGCGTTTTGAGGGGGGGGCTGCGAGTGCGTGCACGTCTCTGGCTGGGGGGTGAGCTGGGGGGGTGTTTCCCCACTCTGGCCGGGGGAGAGAACTTTAATTATTCATTTTCCTTTTTTCTGGGGGGGAATGTCGGTTTCTGCGCCAGGCTCCGGGCTGGGTTTCGCCAGGAGTTTTAAGGGCCGAAGCTAAAACACTCGAGCAAACCCGGTGTGTGTGTGTGTGGGGGGGGCACACACGGATGCCTTCCCCCTTTCTCGCCTGGCTGCGAAACGCCACGCGTTATTCCCAGCAAAGGGATTTGGGATGAACCGCAGCTCGGAGGGGATGGAAGAGGCTCCCGCCGCCGAGCAGAGCTCTCCCCGGCCCCCCCTCTCCCACCGCCCCTTCTCCCCCCGCTTCTCTATACCAAAAAAAAACCCCACCCCAAACCCACCCCCCAAAAAAAAAAACAACCGAGGAAAGAATAGATCTAATTTCTCCTTATCCCTCCATAAACGCCTTGGATTAAATTAATACTAATCACACGCAGGGAGAAATAATGATGCCAGGCAGCATGACCTGCCCCAGCCCCAGCCCATCCCGGCTAAACTGGGAGCAGCACCACCCCCCACCCCCTTCCCCAAATTACGATATTAATAGCAGTGTAATGTTTTCTGGCTACTTAAGAGACAGGAAGAAAACACCAGCTTTAAAAAAAAAGAAAACCACCAGGAAATTCTGTTTGCTAAAGAGAAAACAGGAGGCTTGGGGGGGAAGTTATTTAAAACTGCTGCTCGGGTATTAAAAGGGGGGGGGGGGGGGAAGGGGGAAAAGGGGGGGAAAAGTGAGTTGTTTGCTGGATAATAACCCGGGCTCCGATAGCCTCAAGGTAGCAGGCCTGTAAAAGCTTTACGGGCAGGAGAAATAGGATCCAGGAGCATTAGCAATGGAGTACAGATGGACAATTTGATCTCTCCCGAGCTCCGGGCTGGAATGCGGGGAAGAATGCGGGGGGAATGTCTCTCTCCTCTGCAGAGGAAATCATATCCCAGTTTAACTTTTCTCGCAACCCAGTGGCTTTGTGAGTGGCTCTTTTGACTATTTCTGATGTGATTTCCACCCCGCTTTAGCATCAAAGCCCGGACGGGGCTCTCTGAAGTCCGCTCTGGTTTGGAACCGTGAGGGAAATCAAAGCTGATGCGGGTTGATGTGTGTGTGGGGGGGTTGTTTTTTTTTTTTTTTAGAAGGTGGGGGAAGGTTTCTTTTCCTTTTTCTCCCCCCCTGCCCCCTCTTCTTTGCGACAGAAAATATTCTCAATCCACGGGCGGGAATTACGCGGTGCCCACACGGGGAATTCTATTTTTCCTCAAAAAAACAAAAAAGGGTTTCCCGAAAAAAAAACCCCCACCACCCCACCATATATATATGTATATATATATATATATATTTACATATATATATAAAAATTAAAATATAACCCATCACAGTGTCCGAAAGGGAAAAGAAAAGGGGAAGGCACAGGGAATCATCGCAGAATTTAAAAGAAAATAGTCAAGTCTGGCACGGCTCCGTTTGGATTTATTTTTCTTGGTCGTTGTTGGTTTTGTTTAATTCCATTAGTGGGTAAAAAAAAAAAAAAAGAAAAAAAGGGGAAAAAAAAGACATTTTTAAGGTCAAGCGTATTTTGTATCTCTTAAGCGCTGTTTTTCTTGGAGATGGTGAATTGTTGCTAAAAGCAATGTTTGTTTTCCTTGGGTTTTCAGCGGTTTTTTTTTGGTTAATTGCGTGGTTTGGGGGTATTTTTTTGGTGGTGTTTACTTCACTCCACCTCCCGTTCCTCCCGTGCTGAGCAAAAGAGGGGGATTTCTACTGCCTCCCTCCCAAATATTCAGGTTTTATACCCGTAGCCGTGGACGGTTACAAAAGAAATGAATATTATTATTATTATTAATAATAATAATAAATAAACCCAAATCCTGCGAGTGTGGAGGAGCGAGAAAAGCCGATTTGGAGGAGTTTGCTTCCTCATCGCTGTCTCGGGGTGCTCACATAAGGAATCGTGCAAATAGGGGGGGGGTTTACTGCCCTCCCATCACCCCCTTGCTCCCCTCGGCCTGGCTACCCGGGGAGGGGGCAATGATGCTCCACAGGGGAGAGAGAAGGGGACACGCATGGAGAGGGGGCTGGCTTAAAAACGGGGCCCGTTTTTCCATGTAATCGCCGAGCCCGGAGAACGATCGTTCTCTCGCTTTCCCCAACCCCCATCCCCGACTCATCCAAATCCGGACAGGGTTAAAATTGTATTTTCTAGGAAAAAAAAAAAAAAAAACAAACTAAAACGTTTAAAATAAAGAGCGGGTGGGTGGGATGGAGCGGGATGGATGGATGGATGGATGGATGGATGGATGGATGGATAGAGGGAGCCGCACAAAGCTTGGGCAGGAAAAAAACCCACCCCAACCTCGAGATCCACGCTGGGAATCAATGCGAAAATAAAGAGAAATAGATATATATAGATATATATATATAAAAAAAACCCTCAGCAACCCCCAGATTCGGCAGCTCCCTCTGCCGCGGGCAGTAACAGCCAAATAACTCAGGAATAATTTTCTAAGGGGTATAATCACCTCGTGCGTGGGGTGCGCGGGGCGTGGGGGGGGGGGGGGGGGTCGGGAGAGGGGTGTGGGGGCCCACGGCTATTTATCTCTGTGTGTCTATAGGGGTTTGTACATGTGGGTGCGCGGAGAAGGCGGCTGGTGGGTGCAGGACCCCGCGCGTCCATCTCCCATCCGCTCCCGCACACGCGGCCGTGCGTGCGTAGGGGTCTGTATATAGCGCGGAGGAGGGGGGGGGGGATGTTGGGGAGGGGGGTGGTGGGGTGGGGTTGAAGCAGGGCTGAGAATACAAAAAATACCTCAAAACTTTTCCACACCAACACCCCTTGAGCGGCTCTTAAAGCAGCAGCCCCATCCCATCCCAGCAAACAACAATTAACAGCAGCGGCAATAAGAACAATTAATTCCCCCTTCTCCCTCCCCCTCCCCCCCTCCTTTTAGGTTTTAAACATATTTCGAGCGAAGTAAGTGATATAAAAAATAGAAATTCTTCCTAGCAATCCCCCCACTAAAAGGATGGAGAGGGGGGTGGTGATGCATGGACAGTAAATTAATAAAATAAGTTAATAAAAAGGATTAAAAAAAAAAAAAAAAGCGAAAATCCAAACTTTTTATCTGAAACAGCCTGTTTTGGGCTTAAAAAAAAAAAATTAATCCCCAAGCAGTACCTGGTTGGAAGAGGGGGGGGACACACAGCAAGCCGGGAGGAGGGAGGATCCGAACTAGTTGTGAGCTAAAGATCAACTCGCTGGCGGCGTAAAGAACATAAAGGCACCTTTATCGTGACACTGCGACATGGCTTGATTTCCAAACGGGTGCAAAAGTAGAAAAAAAACCTGAATTTTTAAATTTTTTTTGTTTTGCTTTTGGGGTTTTTTTTTTCCACTAAAAAATGTGTTTTTCTGGGTAGGAGAAACCCCAAAGTATCTTGTAAAAAAACAACCAAACCCCCCAAAAATCCCCCCACCCCCAAAACCTCCCCAAAAATAAAAGTTTTATGAAAGGGTGCTGCTTTGAAAAACACAGCCTGCTTTAGACTCAGGAAAAAAACCAACAAAACAACCTAACAAATCTCAGCTTGGATACGGTGTGGTGCTTCGGGATCCCGGTTTGTGAGGGTTTATTTTGGGGCTGGGGGTGGGGTTCAGGGACTTTTTGCTCTCTCTTTCTCTCTGTCTCTCTTTGCATTGCTGGGTTAAAAATACCCATCCAGTCGGTCATTTTATGGGTGCTGCTCTGCTGGACCCACCCCCCCACCTCTCCAACCCCGGGATCCAGGGATAATTTATTTTTTTGGGGGGTGTGTGTGTGTGCGTGTGCTGTGGATGGGGAGGGGAGTTATTTCCTCAGGCTGGACACATCCACCAGCCTTTCCCCACCTCTCCTTCATACCCCAGCCTAAACCATGTTTAAAAATAACCACCCAGGGAAGGGAAAGAGCCTTTTCCAGCCACATTTTGGGCTTTCTGGTTAGATTTACTGTACCTTTTATTTATTTGAAGTTGTTGTAAGTATATGACGATGAAAGTGTTAATTCCTGTGTGCAATATGGGATCTAGGCTGAGAAATAAATACTTTTTTGGTTGTTGTTTTTACATAACTGGTGGATATTCGGCTCTTTTTTTGTGGGGGTGGGTTACAGGGGGTGGGTGGGTGGGGGTGCCTGTGTGTGTTTTCATAGAATCCCAGCCTGGTCTGGGTTGGGAGGGACCCCAAGGGTCACAGAGCTCCAACCCCCTGCCACAGGCAGGGACACCAACCTCCAGGCCTGGAGCTACACAAGGTTGCCCAGGGCCCCAGCCAACCTGGCCTTTTTGGGGGGTGTTTGCTTTGGGGGGGGTGTGCAGCCAGGACACGTGTGAGGGCACACGTGGCTGTGCGTGTGCCTGCGTGCTGCTGCGGGAGCGTGTAGCAACCTGCGCCCACTGCGGTGTGTACAGCTGTGGCCGTGCACATCTGGCTGTGTGGGGTTGTTTATGGGGTTTGGGAAGCACGTGGTCCTCAGCTCACACCCACCCTGGCACACACACCCCCACCCACCCCTCCCACCATGTGCTGGACATGCATGAGCCACGTGTGGCCATTCTATAGAATCCCAGCCTGGTCTGTGCTGGGAGGGACCCCAAGGGTCCCAGAGCTCCAACCCCCTGCCACAGGCAGGGACACCAACCTCCAGGCCTGGAGCTACACAAGGTTGCCCAGGGCCCCAGCCAACCTGGCCTTGGACACCCCAGGGATGGGGCACCCACCCCCTCTCTGGGCAGCCCCTGCCAGCCCCTCCCCACTCTCTCTGCAAAGAACTTCCCCCCAATCTCTCCTCTCCCCCTTCCCTCCTCCAGCTTCAATGCTCATGCCCCTCATGCCCAAGTGTGTCCCCATGTCCCCGTATCCATATCCTCATCCCCACGAGGCTCTGACCGTCCATGCTGCATGGCACATGTGTCCATCACATGCCCATAACATGTGTCCATCACACATGTCCATCACATGCCCAGCACATGGCTGCACACATGTGTGCACGGCTGCCTTGGGGGGGTTGTGCTTGTGAACATTTCCATGGCCAAATTTTGCCCAAAAGAGACATTTTCCCCTGGACATTTAATTGGAAATCAATAGCTGCTTCCCTCTAATTTGTAGGCTGGGGAGTGTTCCCTGGACATGTGTTTCTGGTTTGACTTGGTGCCCCTCACAGAAGGAGCACTTGGGATCTATTATTAAATCTCCTCCAAAGGAAAACATGGCTGGAGACCAGCAGATCCCATCAGACCCTGACGTGGGTCGGAGTGAGGGACCCAAGGAATTGGTTTTTATCCCTGTGATGGGCCTGAAATCTGTTCTTTGAGGTGGGAAGGGTGAGGTTCTGCCCCGGGAAGCATTTCACAGCCAGGAAGCTTATCTTTCCAAACGTAGAAAAATGGGAAGAAAAACCAACTGCACCTCCAGTCAGGACCTCATTAGCCATGATTAATAACTCTGTATTATTCCATCACCACAAAAACCCTCCCAGCACCTCACTTCTGCTGGGTAAAACCCCTCCCCCCCAAAAAAAAATCCCCCAAACCCAAATTCCACAAGTGCATCAAGCCCCAAATTGGGAACTTGGCACCTGAAACCTATTTGTAGCTTTTATTTTTGCTTCCCCCTCCCCCGCCACCCCCCAAAATTCTGGGAGGGGAAGAATTCAAGTCAAAATAACTCCCAGTTAAAAACCATTTAAAATTTGAGGGGCAAAGCCTTGAGAGCAGCTGGAGCAGGAGGCAGTGACGCCAGCGAGCCCACACCAGGGCTAATCACAGCCAAATGACCCTGCTATTATTATTATTATCTTTTAAAGAAGGTAATTTAATAATGATGTTAATTATCTACAGAGACCAGCATGGGACCTGCCAAGGAGGGGACTCCAAGCTCCCTCCTCCTCCTCCAAACCCCCCCGACCCTCCATGTATCAGTGGTTGGATGATGCCCAGAAGATGCTGTGGGGTGAGGGGGGTAAAGGGGGGTGGGGAGGGGGAATCTGCAGGCCCCCTGAGCAAGGTAATTCAATAATGATGTTAATTATCTACAAAGACCTGCCAAGGAGGGGACTCCAAGCCCCCCCCCCCCCCCCCCAAAAAAACAACCCTGACCCTTCATATATCAGTGGCTGGATGATGCCCAGAAGATGCTGTGGGGTGAGGGGGGTAAAGGGGTGTGGGGAGGGGGAATCTGCAGTCTCCCCCTCCCCCCCCAAGCAAGGTGTAGGGGGGGAGAAGTGGCTGCATTTATTTAGTTTAGTGTCAGGGTGTTAATGATAAATGAGATGGCAGAGGAGGGGGCTGGGTACAACCCCAAGCTGTGAGGAAAAAAGCAGCCTAACCCCCCCTCCCCAACCCTACACACACACTCCAGGGCAGGCTGGGCTGGGGGGCTGGGAGGGAGAAGAAGAAGGGGGTGGTGAAGTGGGGGGGTGTGGGTGGTGAGGGGTGAGGGATTAAGTGTCACTAAAGGCCTTTCATTTCCCATGTTTACATGGAGTCAATAGGAGGGAAGGGACAAGGGTTGATTGTGAGTTATGAGCCTCTTCCCAACTCCCAGGTTATCCATAGCTCCCTCTGAAGAAAGGAGGGGAAAAAGCAGTCTGCTTGCAAAGGGGCGACCAAAAAAAACCCCAAAACCCCCAAAACCCAACCCCACATTAGCCCCAGCCTTTCCTGGAAGGTGGGAGCCAGCCCCCCCTTCCCACCTCCCACCTCAACCATCCCACAAAGGTTCTGGAGGATCCTTCAGCTGTTCTGTATAAATCTACAGGCTCCAGAGGTGGAGTTTTCTGCTTTTAGTGATTGAAAGAAATTACCCTAAATGAGGCCATATGGGAAACTGGGCTCATCTTCCTCTCCCCCCCAAAAAAAAACAGGGGGAGGATTTTGCCTGTGCTTTGTCAGTGCTGGGACTGGGGCAGGATCTGGCCTCTCTCCCATTGGAATAGCATCCCTGCTCAGGGATGTGCAGCTCTGGTCCTCTCCCCTTTTTGGGGGGTTGGGTGAGGAAAATGCCATTAAATCCTGACTGGGGCATGGTTTGCAACCCCCCCCACCCCCCCAACAAACAGCAGGGATCCAGGCTGGGGTATGGGGAAGGGGAGGGCTGGGGTTGGGGGGAAAGGGAGGGCTGGGGTGAGGGGGAAGGGAGTGCAGGGGCTCCCCAAAGCTCTGGGGTGACCCTTGGTGTGTGTGGGGGGTGTTCTCCTCTTGCAAACTGCTCCTTCCAGAGGGGCTTGGGGGTCCCAGGAGGTCTGTATGTCTGTGTGTGTGTGGGTGTCTGGGCAGTGCTGGCTCTCTGACCCATTTCTCCCCAGTTTCACCCCAATTGCCCCTTGCCCACCCTGCAGTGTGTCTGGATGCTCTGGGACCCTGCACATTTGGGGTCTTTACCTTCAATTCCAGCTCCTCCCACAGTTTTACACCCAGGGCTCATCCAGCCTTTTAATCAGCTGGAAATACCAAGGACTGCCTGTAATTAACCATTCCTTATAGTGCTTAAACATCCCCCACCCCCAGCCCCCCCCTCCCACCCCCCAAACAACCAAAGATGGGAACTTGGTAGGGAAGTTGGGATCCTGTGGGCTGGTGGCATGTCATCATCAGAGTGACCCATCAGGATGGGCTCTGAAATCCATCCTGACCCCCCAGCCTGGCCTGATCCCAGCAGCTCTTCCTTCCCAGGTGCCAGACTCTCCACTTGCTTTTATCAACCCTCAGCTGGTGTCTCCCTGCCCAGCTCTGCAGCCTGGCCAGGATGGGTGGCAGTGCAGTGTCCTGTGTGCCATCTGTGCTGGGGGGTGGCTGGGGAATCACACTGCTCCTCTTCCCTGCTTTGGTACCAGGGGGAAAAGGAGCCTGGAGAGCACAGCGACCACTCCGCTGCCTCCCAGCTCCCCATGGTGCTGGGGAGCAGCTTTTCCCTGGGAGAGCAGGAGAGGGGTCCCCCAGCGCTTCTCCTTTCAGGATGGGGCCACCCCACACAGTGATCCTGGGGGTGAGGAGCTTCCCAATGCCCAGGCTGCCCAAACTGCTCCCTGCTTTGCCCATCCCTGGGGGTGCCCAGCCAGCTGTGAGCACCCACAGCCAGCACCCAGCTGGGGCTTCATCACACACCCAGCCATCCCCTGTTCCCACCCCTTCCCCAGGCACGTGCACAGCACCCGTGGGGTCCTAGGGGTGCAGCTCCCTCAAACAGAGCTGGGACCTGTCTCTTGGAGAGGGGGGAGGCAGAGGGCAGAGCCTTCAGCAGGACCTGGAGAGCATCTTCTTCATCATCCCTTTTTGCTCTCAGGTGTTTCCAACCTGGCCACTGCCCTCCCCACCCACCCACCGTTTCCCGAGGTCGGGGGCGGGGGGATATATGGTGGTGAGGACCCCTTGCAGGGCACTGAAAGCAGCTGGGAAGGGGTGTGCTGCCCCCACCACAGCATTTTGGGGTACCCAACCCATCGGGCATCACCCAGCACTGCTCTCTGAAGGGGCTGCACAGTGATACCCCCCCACCTTCGGGGGGACGGGATGGGAGGGGTTGGGAACCACTTATCCCCGTGGGAGGCAACTTTTGAACCCAGGTTGGAACTTAATGAGGAGTTTTTAATGTTTTTAACGCTGCAGCTGGTGCTTGCGAGCCCTGCCCACACGGTGGCAATATCTACCCGGAGAGTGGGGCTGCTCCCCCTACCCTGCTCTGCCCACCCGGGGCTGGGGGTCGGTGCCTGGAAATGGGGTGGGGGGTGTTTGTTTAGGTTGGTTTTTTTTTTTTTTTGGTTTAAACTCATTTTCTCCTCGTGTTTTTCCCGACAGGAGTTGGTGTTGCAGTGCTGGGGATGGGCTGGGCAGGATGCTGCCCCTGCATAGGGTAAGATAGAGGGTCAGGGAGATTGAGTTGGGGGGACAGGGGGTTGGTTGTTCGTTCTGGGGGGTGCTAGCTGTGCCCCCTGGCAGTGAGGGCTTCGTTGGCAGAGCAGGAGGTCAGGGATGCTGTGGAGAGGTGAAGGTCTCTCCTGTGCCCTGTTCCCCATCCTGGAGCTGAATGGAGGAATGTTGCTTCATTCCTGGTCTGTGCTGGGAGGGACCCCAAGGGTCACAGAGCTCCAACCCCCTGCCACAGGCAGGGACACCAACCTCCAGGCCTGGAGCTACACAAGGTTGCCCAGGGCCCCAGCCAACCTGGCCTTCAACACCCCCAGGGACAGGGCACCCACCCCCTCTCTGGGCAGCCCCTGCCAGCCCCTCCCCACTCTCTCTGCAAAGAACTTCCCCCCAGTCTCTCCTCTCCCCCTTCCCTCCTCCAGCTTCACTCCAGCCCCCTTGTCCTGCCAGTCTCTGCCCTTGAACAAGCTGATTCCCCTCCTGTTCCTCTGCTCCCTTCAGGGACTGGCAGGCTGCAATGAGGTCCCCCCACAGCCTTCTCTTCTCCAGGCTGACCCAGCCCAGCTCCCTCAGCCTCTCTCCAGAGGGGAGCTGCTCCCCTCCTGCTGCTGACTTCAACCCAGAGGCTGTAGTGAAACTGGGGGGGACTGGAGCAACTGGGACTGCCCAGAGCTGGTCCAGGCTGGGACTGGGTTGGTGCCAGGATGCTCTCCAGAGGTGTGCAGCTTTGGTGTGGTGCAGCCTGAGCTTTCAAAGCCTTCTCCCATTCCTGGTTGGGATAAAAATATGTGGGTTTTTTTTTTTTTTCTTTTGCCTTTCCCCCCCCTTTTTAAAGCCAGTGGAAAACCCACAGAGCTCTCTGGTTACCCCAAACATTCTTCCCCCTTTACCACTTCAAACCACCAGCTTTGATCTCTCTTCACATTCTTTCCCTGTAAATTTAAACAGCAAAAATGAAACAAAACAGCTTCAGGGAAGAGAAATCCCAACATGTTTCTCCCAAATCCTTTTCCTTTCACTGGGAAACGTATCCCCACCAATTATTTCAGGCAAACCAGCTCCACCTCGGAGCAGTTGGAATTTTCTATGAAAAATATTTAAGCAAAACATTCCCAAACAGCCCCACTGGCAGCAAGGAACAGATGCACTGGTGTTCATTAGCCTGGATGCTCATCAGGAGCTGAGCGGCATCCTTGGGTTGAGTGTGCTTCCCTGCTCCCAGTCTCCAGGCGTGGATGGGTTTTTGGCTGGTCCCCTGGGGAAGAGGAGCTCAGAGGGTTGATCCTGGTGTTGGGAAGAGCATGTAAAGGGGGTGCTCTGAGCTCTTCCCACCTGGCTGTGGTGGGTTGGTGTCTCCCAGCCCCTTTTCCTGCTCCCATCTCCCTAGGGAAGCACAGAAGCGTAGGGGTTGGAAGGGAACTCAGGAGATCCTTGGGTCCAACCCCTCTGCCAAAGCAGAGAGCAGGGGGATTGGAGCAGGAGGGCTGGGGGGGGGTGGGGGCTTTATTGCACGCCCGGTGTCCTGGCTGGGTGCAGGGCTGGGTCTGCCCTGTGGGGATGGAGGGGGGGGCTGTAGGGAAGGTGCTGGCATCCAGCTTGCAGGAGGGGAATTGAGGCCCTGGGGTGGGGTAAAGCGATGGGGCTGGCACCCCTCCCCAGGCTGAAGGGATGAGACCACCCTGTGATCCTGGGGCAGCACCTTAGTGCTGAGCACTCCATAGACCTGGCTCTTCCAGGGTGGCCAGTTTGAGGGGTGCAGGGTGGGTGTCCAGATCCCCCTTCCCCCTCCTCAGCCCCTCCAGAGCTGCTGATACCCTCCCTCTTCTCCCCCTCCCCAACGAGGCCCCTGAGACAAAAGCCATATCAACCACTTTTATTTCAAAACACGAAATAAAATTAACTAGGGGGAGAAGGGGGGTGGGGGGGGAGCTCTTCTAAAGAGCACCAAATTGTGTTGCTATGGGAACGGGAGGAGAAGCCCAGTAGCTGATGCTCTCCTGGGGCTGGGGGCTGGCTGTACCAGCTGAGATGTTTTCTCATCTCTCATTCTTTCTTCTTCTTCTTTTTTTCCACCCCCCACCCTGTGTTTGGGTGTTCTTCCCCCCCCCCCCCCCCCCCCCCTTCTCCCTGTCTGAAATTTGCCTCAGTGACTCCACACCAGCTCACAGACCTGGCTGCCAGGGCGGGGGGGGGGGGGGGGGGGGGGGGTGGGGGGGCTGCTCTGCCTTCTCTGTACCCACAGGGCTGTGGGTAGGGGTGTGTGTGTGGAGCAAGGGGGGGTCCTGCCCACACTGCCCTCTGCCCAACACCCACCCCCTGCCTGCCTGGAGGTGTGGGACCTCTTTGCTTTGCAGAGCTGAATTTGGGGAATCACAGGAGCTCAGGGAGGGCCCCCCCAGCTCCTGCTCCTGGCTCTGCCTCCTTGCAGCAGCTCCTCTCTCTAGCACCGTTGTGAGGGGGGTGTTGAGGTCAAAATGTGCTTGATAAAACCAACACCCCCCCCCCCCCGAAATGTCTCCTGGGTTCAGGCTGCCTGCAGACTCAGGTGTGTGTTGGGGGTGCTTGGCTGGGGGTGCTGCTGGAGCCCCTGTGTCTGGGGGGATGCTGGGGTGGGGTGGGGGTACACGACACCCCATGTGTCTGTGAGTGTAACTCTGGGACTGGGAGCAAACCCGGCTCTTGGGGGAGGGGGGAGGGGTTGGGCTGGGGGAGCATCCTTGGGGATGCAGCCTCCCCACCTCTGCCAGCTCCCATTCCGGGGGCTGCACAATGCTCTGAGGGGGCTCGTGGTGATCGACCCTCCCATGAGACCCCTGCCCCCCTCAGATTGCTCTCCTGACCCCTCCGTGGTGCAGGATCTGGCACCTTGCAGGGAGGGAGGAGGAAGCTGTTTGGGCTGCTGGCTTCTCACTGAGCTTTGTTTTCCTCTGATATCCCAAGTCCTGTGTCCCTCCCCAAGGGCAGGAGATGGGTGTGAAGGGGGAACTGCTGGTGCTGCTGTGGGCTGGGTCCCACGAGGTCTCCTTTGGCTGTGTGTGCCCAGTGACACTGAAATGGGGCCAGAGAGGCTCTGGGGAGCAGACCAAGCTGATGCTGGACACGTGGCTTGTGGCAGAGGTGCCACTGTGGGTGCTGCTGCCTTGTCACTGCAGCCACCAGCACAGGGACCTTTTGTCTAGATCAGCCCTCCCATCACCTCTCTCCTTGGATAACTTGCATCCCTGAAGGCATTGCAGCCCAAAGAGGAGGAATTGCAGGCTCTTGGCAGCTCTGCAAGGCCAATTTACCCACTGATCAGCCCAAAATCACATCACATCACTTCAGCCCGTGCTGGGCTTGGGAAGGATGTGGGGATGCAGAGATGATGCTCACCTGGGTACCAGGGCAGGTTCCCTCAGTGCTGCTGCTGTCTGCCCCAGGCAGCTGCCTTGTGCTGGGTCTGGAAGGGGCTGGTGAAGTATTTAGAGGAGGGGAAAAGTGCTATGGAAAGTAATATTTAATTAGCCCCAAGAGGAGCATTAATTGGCAGCCTTAATTGGAAGACTTGCCAGAGCCTGTTGTATTCCTACAGCGTTTAGCAGGGAATGGGTCTGGAAGCTGATTTGTAGGTCAGGGGGGTTTGATGGTGTGGGCAGGGCTGGGCAGGAGAGGGGAGGGGGCAAGGGGCAGGGTGTGGGTACCGTTACTACCTGCTCTGAGAGCCCCCCATCCCTCCCCCCCCTTTCCCCTCACCCCCATCCCTCCCCTCCCCTTTCCCCTCCCCCCTGCTCCTGGCTTTGCCCCTGAGGTCTGTGCAATGCTCTGAGCTTTCTGGATGAGTGGGGGGCTGTGCTTCCTGCCTTCCCTTGCTCCAGGCTCCTTGAACCACTCCAGACCCCAGTCTGGGCTAGGTGTTTCACAGCCTCCTGGTTACACCCCAAGTTCTAACTGGGGAGGGTGAGGCTGGGGCTGGTGAGCTGTGTGCTCCCCTAACACTGCTGCCTGGCTCATCCCAGGTGATGCTACTGCCCTCCCCGACCTGCATCTCCATGAATTGGTATTTGGAGCAGCTCGGCAAGGAGAAGCTGTGTTTCCCTGGTGCAGGAATGGAGCCTCAGGGCTTGGGGAGGCTGAATGACTCACTGGGGAGTTATAGGTGCTGCCCCTTGTGCCCTGTCCCAAGCCCTGGGCTGGTTCCAGTGAGCTGAGGGATCCAAAACCAGCGTGGCTGATGGAAGTGTCAGCCTGGAGTTGAGGGAAGCTGCTGCTGCTGCTGGGGGAAGCAGTGTGGTGGGGGATCTGCACCCCATCTTCCTCCTCTCCATCCTCCTGCAGCCGGTTTCTATAGCGACCGGGCACCTGCCTTTCCCCAGGGCTCTGCCTCCACCTGATTCTCATTCACAGCATCACCCTCCAGAGGTGATGGGACCCAAGCAGCAGCAGCAGCAGCCCCACAGCCTGGGACCCTGTGTGGGTGCTGAAGGGTCCGTGTGGTGCTTGGTGGGAGGACTCCAGTGCACTTGCCATGCTCGGTTTGGTGTGCACAGGCTGCTCCCCACAGCAACACCCCTGGGTCAGTTTGTGTAGCCCCCCAATCCCACAGGCTTTTTGGAACAGGCAGAACCTGCTGAGACCCGTAGAAGTCCTGGGTGGGTTTGTCTTTTGCCCTTGGAGCTGGAATCCCATCTGGTCTGAGGCATCTGGTGCCTCCTCAGTGAGGCTGGGGGTGCTTGGAAGGACCACAGCCCCTCTTGGCAGGGCAGGGATGCTTGGAAGCTGGAATGGAGGTTGCTGCCAAATGCTGGGACATGTCTCTCCTCTCTGACCCAGGAGGAGGTCAGTGTGTTACCCCAGCCAGGGGTCACCTGTTAACTCTCCCAGGGGCTCGCTGCAGGTAAGTCACTGCCCCTCTTCCCTCCCTTGGCTGCCTCATCAGGCTCCAGACTCCTTAGCAGGTCTCCCAGAAAGCTCTGCCCAGCCTCTCCTGTGTCTGGAGAGCTCTCTCCAGAGAACCCTGAAGATTTATTGATATGACAGCATCAGCAAGGCACAGAGCCCCTGGGCACGGTCCCCCCCCTGTTCCCCCCCCTGCCCACTGGGCACGAGGGGCAGGCTGCAGCCCCTCTGTCTGCAGCCTGGCCATAAACCACTCCAAAATGCCCAAACAAACAGCCAACCTGGACCCCACAGAGATCCATCCCCTGCTGCCCCAGTGTATGTGTGTGTGTGTGTGTCAGCCCTTCCCTCAGCCCTGCATGAGATAACGCTCCCAGATGGAGTTATGGACCCGTCCAGCAACCTGCTGACAGGCAGCTCAGTGGGGAATAAAGGTGATGGGAGGTCAGGGATGGGGCTGGCTCCCTTGTTTGGTTTGTGCTAAGCAGCCCACATGCAGTCAGAGCTTGGCTTTCAAAAGGAAGGGTGATGCTGGTGCTGTTCAGCCTGATTCGGGGCTCTGAGCAGCAAATCAGCTCTGCTGGTTTCTGGGCAGCCTCTTCCTGCATGTGGGTCTGTCTCCCAGGTCAGAGCTTGTCTCCAGCTCCAGGCACTCTGGGAGTGCTGGGGCAGAGCTCAGCCAGGGCTTTACTCAAGCTGGGGGTAGCAAAGTGCTCCCAAGATGTGGTCATGGAAAAAAAATCTTGCCTTAGACTGGTTTCCCCCCCCCTCCCCCGCCCCCAAACCTCCCATCCCCCCCAAACTCCCATCCCAAAGTGCTTTGCTGGTCTCACAGCCCTTCCCTCCCTCTGGGATTGCTCCTTGGTCTCAGCATCCTGCTGATCTGCTGATCCTGGAGGGTTTCTCCTCCCAAACACCTTTGCAGGGAGCTGGTGCCCCATCCCCCGGTGAGCCTGGCTCCTGCAGCCAGTCCTGCATCTCTGTGCCTGGGTTGCTGGGTCTTCACCTCTGTGCCACCAGCCTCCTTAGCTCTGCTAATGACAAGCACTTTCCTGGTGATAGATGTGCATGCTTTCTTGGGGAAATGCTTGCTCCTTGAAGGTATACAGCCTCCAGGGAATGGCTGAAAGGGGGAGCTGGAGGGGACCTGAGAAGGTAATTTAATTTATCCCCTGCCCCAAGGCAGGATCAACTATTCCTATATCATTCCTGACGGATATTTGTCTGCCTCCTTCTTAAAAGCCTCCAGTGATGGAGATCCCACTGCCTCCCTGGGCTGCCTGTCACAGGGCTCTAATAGTCCTTATTATTAGAAAGTTTTTCTTCCCATTGAGTCAAAATCTCCCTTGCTGCAGTTTAAGCCCATTATTTCTTGTCCTTTCTGCAGCAGACACAGAGAACAGATTATTCCTGTCCTCTGCCGCTGCCCTTTATGTCTTTGAGGACTTTCATCACGTCTCCCTTGGTCTCCTCTTGCTCAGACTAAACAAACCCCAGTGTCATCACCCCCCCTGCAGCCCACCCCCCCCCTCCTCCCTTCAGTGGGTACCAGTGCTGCTGGATGGGGTTTGCTCAGGCAGCTTCAATGGGCAAAGCTGTAATAGCATCTGCTCCAAGCCAGGGGGGGGTTCCTTGGCAGAAGGGTTTGGATGGGGGGGGGGGGGGTTTATGGTTTATTTTCTTTATTATTATTATTATTTTTTAAAAGTTATTTTTTTATTTCCTAGAAGCTGTGGCTGGTGCTGTAACCTGGGAAGCTTCTGAGCTCCTTTCCCCCCTGCTTGCACCCTCCCATCACATCCCTTGGCTGCCTGTATCTTCCTGGGAACCACCCAGCTCCCTCTGCCCTCCATCCTGGTGCTGACCCCTCTTCATTAGGCTGCAGCTCTGATTTGCATGACTGATATTTAATTGCAAACCCACCTGACAGATCTCTCCCTTCCCATCACCCGTTTGGGGCGTAATGACTGTTTTGTGTCTGACTGTCTGATCTGCAGGAAGGAGTTAGTGGATAATTTGGGAGAAGAAACTGGGAGCTTTTCCACACACTCCCCCCCCCCCCCCCCCCCCCTTCTTCTTCTAGATTTCTTAAATATATACATAAAGGGTGTGTTTTTCAGGCTGGGTAATTACTGATGCTTAAGAGGGTTGGCATCTCCGCCCCTTCTCCCTGCATCCCTGCAGAGATGAGCTTGGTTCTCTGGGATTTGGGATCTTTATACTCTGTACTTGAGGCTCTTTATCCAAGCATCAGGTGGAGGGGTGAGAACTCCTGGTTCTCCTGCAGTTCACACCCTGAATGGGGGAAAAACAATCCCTTAGGGAAGCGCTGTGGCTTAGGAGATGCCAAGAGTCCTGGTCCCGGCTGCCCCTTCTGTGTGGGTTGCACTGTGATTTCCCTGGCTCCACGTGTGGGTCCAGGGGAAAGATCCTGGTTACCATCCATCTGAGTGGAAGAGCGGTTTGTGCTGACTCTTCCTTGGCTGGGGAGATTCACCACTATTTTGTGGTCCCACATGATGGTTCACCAAGGTTTTCATTAGGGGAATCAATGAGCTGTATCATCCGGGCGCTGTCTTGGCCACTGGAAAAGCATAAATAAGGCTGAGGCCTGTTGTGTCTCCAGGGCAACAGGAGCAACCATCAAACAGGGCTGATTTCTGTACAGAAATCCCTAAATCTGTCATTCTGGTGAGTCCTGGGCTCAGTAAATGCTGTCTCTTTCCTTTGCAGACCTGGGTTGCCTGGTCCTTAGCACCGCTCCATGTCACCCTGGGAGCGTGGTGTTGACCCAGCCTTGCTCCAGGGGCTGTGAGCTCTTCCCTGACTTATTCCTGAGGGAGGGAAAAAACCCTCCAGCTTCGCCAGCTACAGGTTTAAGAGGTAACTTCTATTGTGTGTAGCTGCTCTGTGGGGTGAAGGGGCTGAAATTTTCCTTCCCTTTTCTCCAGGCTCAGAGCACTTGGCAGGGATGTCATGATGCTCATGATTGCCTCTGGATCTGCAGCCCCTGGGGTGCTGGGTGGATGCTCTCGCCTTGAAGGGATGGTGGGTATGAGATGCAGGTGGGCTGGTGGAGCTGGAGGGTGCTGCCAAGCACCACGGTGGGCTCTGTCAGCCCCAAGACCCTCTCCTGCCTGTGGGCAGCAGCATGGGGCCCATCGCTCCGTGTCTGGTGGCCCTGGCATCCCTTCTCCCCTCCAGCCCTGCTGCCAGCTCTTTTCCTTGTTATTTATTCCTCCATCCCCAAGATTCACACAAATTGGTTTCCTGTTACAAAAATTGCCAGCAATTCCACTCAGTGTGAACTCAGTAGCAAGGCATCTCGGGCTTCCTCCCCTGCCTCCTCCCTCCTCTCCCTCCTCTCCAGCTGCCCGCTCTCCCACGGGAGCTCTTTTCATCCCACTTTCTTCTTCTGATTGGCAATGGTTGTGAAGGGAAGGCACCTATGCAGGAGAGCAAGGCTGGCTCCTGCTCCTTCCCTCTCCTTGGCTAACAGCAGCCTTCAGCCCTGCGAGATGATGGATGAGGGAGAAGCCACCAGCTGTCCCAGTTGCCAGCGCCCTGATGGGTGAGGTGGTTGCTCCAAAACCTGAGCAGGGGTGTGCAAACAAAGCACCGGCATCCTGTGCTGCCTCCCCTGTGCCCGGTGTGTGACCCCTGTGCTCATCTGGCTGAGGGCTCTTCCACCCCAAGAATGTGATTTATTTGCTGCATCTCCTTGACTGAACTGGTATGGAGTGGGCTTGCTGGAGAGCTGGTCTTCAGAGAGGTTGAATTAGGGGTGGGAGCATGTTAAGGACTTTTTCTTTTCTTCTTTCTTCTCCTTGCCCTGAGGCTTTTAGGAACAGCTTGCCAGGTCCTCCTGTCAAAGCCTGGTGTGAATGAAGACAGGAAAACCCTGCCCAGCTATAAGGGCCCTGGTTTCTCCCCTGCTTGCCCACACTGCTCTGGTCTGCAGCATCCCTTGGTGCCCAGCCTGGCGTGCCCATGATGCTCCTCTGTGGCTGCTGACGCCACAGACCATACCGAACGGGCACATCTTGTGGATGATGAGGCTGTCCAATTGACTCTGAAAACTGGTACCCAGCTTTCCTAAGAACACTAAAAAAGTCCTGCAAAGCACAACAGCTTGTGATAGCCTCCCTGCCACCCACCTTCCTTCAGCAGCAGGCAAGTATGGATCACCCAAAAATAGAGATGGAGAGTCCCAGAGGAAGCATATGGCAGATGGGACTAGATCCCTGGCTATCAGGTTTGCTGTCAGTGCTTTTAACTGTGTGATCAGCCTCTCTGCTTCGCTCTGAAGCATCGTGCTGTTCTCCCTGCTGAGGGGAGGGATAGACTCTGGCTGCTGGGTTAATTCCTGCCAGGGCTTCCCAGGACTAGGAGGACTTAGCGATGGGGAAGGTAGATTAGGGAGGTTTGCCCAGTGTTTTAAAGCTGTGATGCTTTTTGAAGTCTCCTTAAAGCTGGAGCCTGCGTGAGGAGCAGGTGGGGTTAGCTGGAGGGAGCCAGGAGAGAGGAAGTGCATTGCTGCACCACAGCATCCCTGGATTTCAACTGGGACTCTGATATTCCTGTCCTGTGGGCACAAATAGAGTGCTCGTTCCTACAGGTGGGGGGGTTGCCTCCCATTGCTTATGGGTCAGGGGAAGCAGGCTCAGGAGATGCTCAGGAGCACGCTGGGGGATGCAGAGCCACACGCCTTCGTGGGGACCAATGTGCCAGGAGCACTGGGGGCTTCGCTGGGGCGCCCTTCTCCTCTGTTTATCTCTTGCTTTCCTCTGTGCACAGGCTGCTGGGTGACTGACAGCCTTGCTCCTGGCCAGGCCTAAGTTAAGAGGTAAGAGCTGCCTTTCCCAGCTGCCTTCTGCCAGCCCCTGCGAGCTGGAAGTCAGGGTAAAGTCCCTTCTGAGGCTCTGAACGGCGTGCTGGCTGTGCAGGCACCATCCTCAAGGTAACTCTGTGCTGGGGCTGTCATCTCTTGAGACACACATTGCAGAATCAGCCTGGATCCCAAAAACAATGCCTTGCTCTGCACCAGTACACCAAGAAACCATGTGATGCAAAGCTCTGGAGGTTCCCCTGGGCTCCTGCAATGGATTTGGTGCCCCCTGTTAGTGTAATGCACCTTGTAAGCCCAGGTAGGGCTCGATGCTAAAGGAAAGCAGCACATCCCACACTGGGAATCCCATGCTGGGCATTGCAGCTGGCTCCTGCCTGTGGCCCCTCACAGGCGTTACCTGCCTCTTGTGAACGCTGGGGACCTTAGTCCTGGACAGCCCAGTGGGAAGGGGGCTCTGTCCCTGTGCTTACAGCTGGGGCAGGCAGGACCAGAGTGAGTTGGCTGTGGCAGATGTTCTGGGTAGACAAGAGGAAGCTCAGGCTGCCTCCCTCCTTGGCTCTGCTGCTGTAGGGAACAAACTTTCGTTGAAGCAGTGACTGCAGCCAGGGTTTAATTTGCTCCAGATCACGCTGACGGGGTGTGGGGGGGTGGGATTGGTGTTTCTCTCCTCAATAGCATCAGGTCAGGAAGCCCTCTGGGGCTGGGACACATGCGGGGGGCAGGAGGGGGCAGGTACCGGCGCTCCTGCCCCTCGGTGGCATCCTCACGGGGAGGGGGTTTGGTGGGTGTTTTGGTTCAGTTTTCTGGCTCTGGCAGGAGGGAGGAATGGTCCCTTCCCTCCGCACAGGCTGTGCCCTCCTGGTCCAAGCCAAGCCTGAGTCCTGTAGCATCGGTCCTGGTGAACTTGCTGGTCCCCTGCAGCTCCCTTTGCATCACACGTTTGACTCCCATTCTGCCTCCCCTCCTGCTCATGGGGCTGAACATCATCCCCACAGCCTCTTCAATTCCTGGAGCCAGGCAGGCTCCCGGCTCTGCTCCCTGAGCCCGTGTTTGCTAATTCCCAGGGACTGCAGAGGCTCTTATCACTGTCGGGAGGGATGGATATGCCCTTTCCAGCTGCTATCCTGGGGGATCAGCCTGTCTCTGCTTTAAAGATACAGTCTGCTGGCAGCTGCCTTTCAGGAAAACAAGGGAGGAAAAACTCTGTTGGAGCAGATTTCTTCAGAGCTCACCAGCTTCTTGCAAACACCTCTCCAAAACGGATTCACCATCCGGGTGGCTTTGCCTGCCTTGCTCTCCTCTCCTCTTCACAAATTCAAGGAGAGAGTTATTTTTTTGGTAGGGTTGGGGTTTTTTTGGGGTTTTTTTTTTAATTCTCCAGCTGAAGGAGACCAGGGCAGGGAAAGCTGGGAAGGAGGATGTTTTACCATGTAAATAAACAGAGAAAGTACTGTGAGCACAGGAAGATGCTGCCGCCTTCGTCGGGAAGAGGAGAGATGCAGTCAGCTAGCTTTAGCTTTTCAGGAAAAGATGATTTATGGGTGTTTTTTCTCCCCCATTCCTGATCATTTTTGACTCTTTCAAAAGTTTTTTCCTCGTTTGTACTGGGATGAACCCAAGTTTTCTGGCAATCCTTGCCAAAGCCCTTCTCTCTGTATGGCAGGAGAGATAATCGACTGGGTTTGAATTGCCAAGCCTGGATCGGTGAGTCAGTGGGGAGCAAGAAGGAAACCTCATGCGATGCTCCTGTTGCTTATTGATTGCTCTGGAGCCTGCCATCCCAAACTGCTGCCCATCGACTCGCCCTCCCCTGACGAGCTCAGCACGGCGCTGGGGGAGAATGGGCTTGGGGCATGCTTCCCCATCGACCTGTCTGCGTTAACCTGCCTGCACAAGGCAGGTCCCTGTGACCTCCTGAACGCTTCTCCTTACCTGCTCTGCTGTTCCAGGGGGCTGCTGGAGATCCCACTGGGTCCCTGACACCCCCCCCCACCCCCACCCAGGGACCCTGAGATCTGCAGCAGGACATGGCTCAACTGCTGGCGTCGGGGACCTTACCCTCCAAGTTTGGAGAGGAACAGGTCTGTCTCCTCTCCCCAAGCTGCTGACGTGCTTCCCACCCCTTCCGACCCAGATTTCTGGTTCCTCTTGCTACAGGAATAGCCTTTGAACTCGCTCCTTTTAGACACTTCCACCTCCTGAGCTTTCCCAGCCTGGATGCTCCACGCAGCGCGTGATTCACAGGCTTCTTCCCTCATCCTCCCACCCAGGGCAGCCCCTCCTCGTGATGGCACGGCCAGCCCAAGGACCCTCTCCCTTAAAGCCCAGAAAATCCTGCTTCAGGAGAGCGCGGACCTGGAGAAATCCAAGCTGTCACTGCCTCCCATGCCCTTCTTCCTCCAACACAGTGCGTTTAACTTGGGGGCGCTGGGAAGAGCAGCCAGGGTCTGCCACATCTCTGCTGATGACTCAGGATCGCCTCTGTGCTGTCTCCTGGTGGCTGGCTGGCCATCAGCTCCGGCCCAGCCATGGTAAATAACATTTAATCCCTGCCTCCCGAGTCCTCTCCATCCTACCCTTTGTCCTTTCCCTCCTGGCTGCTGCAGACAGCGCTCAGCTGCTCCGCTCTGGCTGTGGCATTTACCCACAAGCGAGGTGTTAGCCGTGACTCAGCTCTCTCCTTAGCTCCCTCCTTGTTTTTCCCCTTCCACGCTGTAAAATCCCCCCCTTTCCTTTTATTTTTCCCTTATAATCTGGCACAGAACACTGCCCAAACCCCGCTCTTCCCAGTCCCCTCCGGAGCCCATCCCTGGGATCTCCCCTGCTCCTGTCTCCAGCCCGCACAGGGCTTTGACCTTGATGGCTTTGCCCCAGGCGTGCCCACGTTAGATGCTGCTGGCTCTCACACTCCTGATGGTTTCTCACCATTGCTCCTCTCTTCGCTCCTCCCCACTGCCCTACCTAAACACCAGCTCCTGCTCTTCACCCTCCTGGCTTTCTGCTCCCCCCCAGCACGTCTCCATCCCTCTTAACTGCCAGCAGCTGCCTGTGATCAGCCTGTGAGAACTCCTCTCCCTCATCCCTCTGCTGACCTTCCCAGCAAATCCCTCAGGAGGCTCCAGAGCTGCCCTGAGGCTCTGGAGAACCCCTAGCAGCTGGAGGGAGCTGTCTGTGTGCTCACTCCCAGCCCTCACTGAACCCTGCTGACTGGGGAGGTCTGGTGAACCAGGGCAACTCTGCCGTCATCCCTGCTAACGTGTCCTTCTTGCTGTCCTCGCTGAGATAAGGCTTGGGGTGGCTCTGCCAGCAGATCCCAGGTGTGGGCATGTCCTGCACCATGATCCGGGCTGGTTTTCCAGCTTGCACTGACCTCTTGGCTGCTGCTGCATCCCCATCACCCTAACCCCATGTCCAGCTGGGGACAGGGGGGTTTGGGGGCTTTTCCCCTCTCTGTTCAATGGAAGACCCAACTATTGCTCTTTAAGCTGGGTCTGCTGGAGGCAGTGTTGGTTCTACCCTGGGGACAAGGGCAGATGGGGCCAGCCGAGTGTGGTGAGCCCTGAGCCCACCCTCCTCCAGGCCACCACGGCTGGGAGTTGGTGCAGGATTTCTTGTCTGGTTAGTGGAAATATTGGTCACCTCCTCAACCAGCAGAGCTGCTCCTTCCAAGAGAGAATCCTCCTCAAGCTGCAGGAAGAGGAGCTGGCTTTGCTTGCCCCACATCAGGTGGCTCCGGGGGAGAGGGATGCTCAGATGCCTCTAGTGAGGGGGCAGAGCTGTCTGTCCTGGGCACAGGTCTGTCCCATTCCACTGGCTAACAACTGCTCAGCCCCCCTGAGAAGCAGCACTGCTGGGGCTCTGGGGACAGACAGACACTGGGGACAACTCTCACCATGGCCAAAGGTCCGTGGAGCAACACAGAGGAGGGTGAGGAGTTCTGTGAGGCTTTGGGGAACAAGGGGTCTGTGCACAGCAAAGGCAGACCCCAAATCTGGGGTGAGGGGACACCTGACTCCCATCCTGGTTTTCCTCCCCTTTCCTTCCCTCTCCCACCCTCTTCCTCCCAGCCCCCTCACCCTGGGATGTCCCTGCATCATGGATCAAGGATTCTTTGCCCACACAGCACTTGTGGAGAGAAACCTGGCTATGGGCTGATGAGAAGTGGTGCCTCCTCTTTAACACTGCCCTGGGAAGCTGGCCACAACCTGCAAAAACTGGGTGTGATCCACAGTACATCCCACCTTCCTCCTCACAGCCTGCTTGTCAAACCCAGGGTGGGGGGAAGAGGACAGCCCCAGTGCCCCTGCCGAGCTGGAGAGACTGGGCTGGGGATGAGAAGTGGGGAGGGTCCAGCCCTGGGTCCCCTGTGTCACTATGCCTGGGTTCCCCTGCTGTAAAATTTGGGTAATTAGAGGTCACCTCTCCTTGTGTGGGTGGCAGAAGTGTTTGGTTTGGGGGTGCTTGCAGGGTATTTGGTACAGGGGTGCCTTGTTCAGCCCCAAAAACGTGCCGGCTCCGGAGCACGACTACAAGTCACGGTCACATCTGTCCTCCGTTGCCATGGAGACTTTTCCTCTTCCCGATGCCCAGAGGAAAGCAGTGGATAATGGCAGCAACAGGGAGCTGCTGCCAGAGCACGTCTGTCTGTCCGCCCCAGGAGCCTCGTGCCTGCACGGCCTCGGCCACCCAGCATCCTGGAGCACGTGAGCTGCAGCATCCCAGCACGACCTGGCTCCCAGGGGCTCTGCTCCAGCTGCTGCCTGACTTTATGCTGGGTATTGATACAGCAGCCCCTGTACCCAGGTCAATCCCTGGGGACAAGATTAGATGAGATCTTAGGGGGAAGTTCTGTGCAGAGAGAGTGGGGAGGGGCTGGCAGGGGCTGCCCAGAGAGGGGGTGGGTGCCCCATCCCTGGGGGTGTTGAAGGCCAGGTTGGCTGGGGCCCTGGGCAACCTTGTGTAGCTCCAGGCCTGGAGGTTGGTGTCCCTGCCTGTGGCAGGGGGTTGGAGCTCTGTGACCCTTGGGGTCCCTCCCAACCCAGACCAGGCTGGGATTCTGTGATTCTATGACTCAGACCCGGCTGTGTAACATCACCCTTGTGCTGCTGCGGGCGAGCAGGGTGACCCTGGGTGGGTGAGGATCCAGCTCAGACCTCAGCATCTGGGTTTCCACCTTAGGGCTGAAGTTTTCCACTTTCCCAAGAGGGGCCAGGCTCCTGCCCAAGGGGTGTTTACTCTTTCCCCATCTAGATTCCAGCAGCTTCAAGCCCGTCCCCTTCGAGTTGTTGTCACCCCCTCCTGTCACCCCCCTCTGGGGAGGATGGGACTTCTCACACCTGGACTTGCTGCAGGAGGGGAGATGCGAAATGCTTCAGTCTTCAGAGCTTGATGAGCACACGTGAGCATTGCAGACTGGTTCCCAGTGGAAATCAGGCAGGGACAGGCTCCAGGAGGGACCATCAGCTTCCTCACACACTCCAGATGGGAAGGGACATGGAGGCAGCAAAGGGTCCCTTTCTGAGACAATAAATCCTACTTGCTGGTGGTGGCTCCTATAAACATCTGCTGAGCCATGTATTATTGACATGTATTATTTAGCTGTTATTAAGCCCTCATCACTCACTGTGAAATTCAGCATCAAACTCCTCTTGGATTCACCCCTGTGTGGGGCAGGCTGGGGAATTGATTCAGGTTCTGCAATATTTCCCCTCTTCTAGATACCTTTCCTTGCTTGGCTGGCTCATTTCTGGAGCATTCCAGCTTCTTCCCTGTGCTCCTGGAGGGATGTTTCCATGGGCTGAAGCAGTTGGGGCAGAGCAAGGACCTGGAAAAGCCCCTTCCCACGGTCTTTGTGTGTGGGAGAGGAATAATATGGACTTTATTTAGAGGCTGGACCCTTGTAGGTGTGGTTCTGCTGTTCCTCAGCTGTAACAGGGCTGCTCAGGAGTGGGAGATCTGGGTATCAAGGGACAGACCCTGTGGAGAGGGGGTTTTAGGAGGCAAGGGGCTGGGTGGTGGCAATACAAATGGTGCTTGAAGGGAACACCAAGCCTTTCTTTGGCTTTTCAGGTGGATTTTGGGTGAAGATGGAGAGTGCCTGTAAGCTGGGGGGAAGTGGAAAAGGCACATCCCCAAGCCTGAGCATGGCAGGATGGAGCTGTGAGGGCTGGTGCGTGACTGGGAGCATTATAAATGGAAACGTGGGGCTGTGTGGCCAGCGTGGGCGAGGGGCTGGGCAGGCTGAGCCTGTGCCCAGGGGGACAGATGTGTGTGGGATGGCTGGCTCCCTGTGAAGCTAGATTAAAAATATGAGCAAAGCAGACTCTGGTGCTTCAGATGCTCAGGCTTCGCTTTAAAGTCTCCCAGGAAAGGTGGGGAGGGGGGGATGGTGCTGGAGGACAGGGCTGAGCCTGAGATGGCTCCAAATTCATTTCAACACACCCCCCCCCTCTTCACACACACACACCCTCCTGCTTTTTGTATAGGTCAGCAGGGATGGTGCAGGAATGTACAGAGCCTGGACACGTCCCTCTTACAGCTGAGGGGGGTTTGGGGCTGAGCTGCCACACACACAGAGTGGCAAGAGCTGCTGTTAATGTGGGGGCAGCCTTAGAGCAGCCCCCCCTCCACCCCCCCCCCCCCCCCCCAGGGCTCAGGCTGCCCAGGTGATGCTTGAGGTATCCTGGTGATGCTCAGAGTGACCAGGTGATGCTTGGGGTGTCCAAGTGATGCTCAGGGTACCCAGGTGATACTCAAGGTATCTCAGTGATGCTCAGGGTGCCCAGGTGATGCTCAGGATATCCAGATGATGCTCAGGGTGCCCAGGTGATGCTCCTAGCAACTCTCCTGTTTACAGCCTGTTGATCTGCTCGGTCCCTCCCCTTGGGTGGGCCTGCTGGGTGTAAGGACAGCTAAAACAGGGCTTATTTTTTTTTTTGCTGAGACCATGTGGGGATGGGTTTGGCACTGCCTGCTGTGAAGCACCATGCTGGGGGGTGATACCCCAGTGAAGTGGGTGGCAGAGTAAGCCTGGTAAGAGGATATAAACCTGTTTAATGGCTGTGTAGGGTTGGAGTTTATTGCTGGGAGAGCTTGCTGAGACTGGGAATGCCATAGGGCTGATGAGAGCATCCCATTGGCATTGTGGCCTTAAACTTTTAGGGTGCTGGATCCTTAGGGGTTGCCAGATCTGGCTTGGGTGAGGGGGAGGCTTTGGCACTGACCCCCACCCCTCTTTGGGGGGCATTTGGGGACTAGGTGGTAGGAGTCTGTGCTCTCCAGTCTGTGCTGGAGCAAGAGGTATGAGCTGCCCTGGGCTGCCTGGCAGAGCAGAGAGGATGAGGGTGGCTTTTTTCATGGGGGTGAGGCTAATTAAAGGCAAGGAGCACCCAAGCCTCATCCTGTGGCGGGTGCTTCAAAGGACTTTTTAGGACAAGTTGGACAAAAAAAGAAGTGTACAATAAATAATTGAGAGCTAGAGGCTCAGCTTTCATCTTCCTCCCATCCAGCACCAGCGGCGAAGGGACCTTGAACCCCTTCTGGGGGAGGGTGGGATTTGGAGGTGGGGAGGGGGAACAGCTGCTGTGGGACTGCAGCTGAGCTGGGAAGAGCAGGGAAGGATTTGGAGCCTCTTTTCTTCCTTTCCCTTCTTTTTGCTGGGTCTCTGCAGTGTGTGTGGGTGTGTTTTGGGGTGTGCTGGCCCCCGTGGGGTCCCATTCCCATGCAGGTTGGGCTCGTTGGCTCTTGCTGAGGTGCCAGCTCTGGGTTATACATGGCATCTGTTTTCCTCTGCAAACTGAATTCCTCTCTCCTGTGGCTGCAGGACCTTCCCCCTCCCTTCCCCTTCAGCAGAGCCTTGGGATGCAGGAATAAATCGCCTTGTAGGCGTTCTTCCAAGGAGCCCTGGGTGTTTTCAGCTCACCGCTGTGATTTCGGGTGGGGGCTGCCTCGTGTCCCCTGCCCATGGGGTTAGATGCCATAGGGGAGCCCTGAGGTCACCTCATCCAGCCCCTATGGAGATGCTCAGGGTGGGGGTTCAGCCCAGCCCTGTCCCTGGGACCGACCCGACCCCCCCCCAGTGCCTGTGTTTTTAATGGGCTTTAGAAAACAGGAGTTTGCCTCGTGGTATCTGGTGTGCAAGGTTACTGGAAGGAGACCAGCAAAGGTCTATAACCTCTCTGCTGATGAGGATGAAGTGCTTGTTTAATACATTTTAGCTTTCAAATATTTCTCCTTAATGTGTTTTTGAAATGACTGGAGCTCTGAAGGGAACATGTAACTTGTTAGGAAATAGATGTGCCGATTAGACCGCGATTCAGCTCGTTTAGAGACGTTTCACTGCCTCCCTTGGATCTGCCGTGATCAAAACCCCTCTGCCTCCCCACGTGCCACAGAGCCAGGGAGCTGTCAGCCAGCAGCTCCCCATGGCCCCGGTGTGGGGCTCACAGAAGGGGCTTTTGTGGGATGGTTGGGTTTGTGTTGGGTTTTCTTGGCCCTTCTTGGCTGCTCAGCTTCATGTCCATCCCAGACACCCCAAAATGTTTTGGAGTTGCTCCTCGTGAGCTGTGAGGCTGAGGGGAGGAGAGGTTTCACAGACTCACAGAGCTGTAGGGGTGGGAAGGGACCCCCAGAGCCCATGGGGTCCAACCCCCTGCCAAAGCAGGGTCCCAGGGACAGGGCACACAGGGCGGTGTCCAGACGGGGCTGGAATCTCTCTAGAGAAGGAGACTGCACACCCCCCTGGGCAGCCTGGCCCAGGGCTCCCTCACCCTCACTGGAGAAAAGTTCTTCCCCAGCTTGGTGGGGAACTCCCTGTGCTCCAACTTGAGGCCATTGCCCCTTGTCCTGTCCCCACAAACACTGAGAAGGGGCTGCCCATGTCCCCCTGCATCCCACCCTTCAGATATTGATAACCATTAATCAAGTCCCCCCTTAGTCTTCTCCTCTCCAGGCTGAACAGCCCCAGCTCCCTCAGAAAATAAAGAGGTTTGTACCTCTTTCCTTGTGTTATCCCATGGGATGCTCCAGAGGAATTAAACCTCTCCCTGGGTTCACACCAGGCAGCAGTGCAGGGTCAGCACCCAGAACCCATGGGGAGGGTTATCCCCCCCACGGGTTGTCCCCCTTGTCTTGGGGTTTGCTGGGCATGGGGTGGCTCTGTGGGATGACCGTGCTCCCCTCTGGCATGAGGAGGTGCAGACTTGCCCAGGGGCAGCTCCTGGAGAGGCAGATTAGGGTTCAGTAGTAAACTGGAGGCTTTCAGTGCTGGGGGGAACTTTGCCTCCTCTCATCTACCAGCGAGCCGCAGACCAGAGGGTTCCACTCTGAATGATAAACTCTTCACCTCTCCTTCCATCTCTGCAGCTCCCAGGTCTGACAGCAACTCTTCATTCTCCTTTTCCATTAATCTTTTAATTTTCCTCCCCCTCCTCTCCCCCTATCCCATTCCCCTGGGCAGGCAGAGTGCCCCTTCTCCCCCTCTCCCACCATGGCAAGATGCTGTGGCTGGGGAGCGCTGAGGTGATGAGCTGCATCCTGAGCTGACAGAGCTGCCTGGGAGCACAGGAAGAGCCCAGTGAGGTACCTCACCGAGCAGGGACAGGCAGCACGTTGCAGTGATCCCATTCCAGCCCTGGGATGCTCTGCTCCCCCAGGCCATGGGTATGGGGCATCCTGCTGGTGGGAGCGTGTGGGCACCATCAGGATGCACTTTGGTGGTGCTGGAAAAGCCTCTTGCCCCACGGATGCTCTCTAATGGACCCAGCAGCGTTGTGTCCTCCTGTCCTGCTGGGCAGAGGCTCTCCAGCTAATGCAGCGCCGCAGGGAGCGCAGCGTGGGGGCTGCGGGGGGTCAGGGTGAGCTGGTGTCTCCTCTGCTTGCTGGGGAGGTGCTGGGGGGTCCCACAGCCCCCATCCCATGGGAACAGGAGCAGCACTGGTGTGGAGGGAGGGGAGAGAGATCCTGCAAGCCCTGCTCACTGGTCCCAGGAAACGGTGCAAAGCAAAGCTGGTGTGGGTTATTCCTGCCCCATCCCCTCCTTTGGTCCCTGTTGGACCTTGGGGTTTGTTTCTCTGGGCAAGGAGGTGCTACCTGGGGTGAGGTGTCGCAGAATGATAGAATGGCATGGGTAGGGAGGGACCCCAAGGGTCACGGGCAGGGACACCAACCTCCAGGCCTGGAGATACAGTGGGGCAGCTCCGTGTACCCGGCTGTGGGAGTCGCTCTGCCTTTGGACCACCCTCAGTGCTCAGTGCCTGGGGAGGGGATGGGGACCGGGATGGGGACAGAGCTCCTGCGTCGGTGCCACCCAGGTGCCCTGGGGCAGAGGCTCCTTGCTGGCTGACTGTGCAGCTGTGGGATGATGGAGAAGCCGTGTCACTGTGGTAGCTGGGAGCTGCCGGTCCCGTGGGGACAGGTACGGTCACAACTGGGCGGGCACCACTCCCACCACCCCTTTTTCCAGCACAGCACAAGCCGTGCTGCTGCCCGTGCAGGACCGTGGCAGGATGCCACCCACCCCGCCCCTCACGAGGTGCACAGGCGCTGGGTTTTCCACCCCTCCCCATCCCCCCCGTCCCCAATTCAAGGCGGATCACGTCTTGTGAACGCCGATCCCCGGAGCTGCATCCCCCCCGAGCATCCCTTGAGCATCCCTTGAGCATCCCCCACGGGTCCGGCTGCCTCTCCCTCTCTCAGTGGGCGACACCACACAGGGTGGCAACAACCCACCCCCCGACTGGCTCCCGGCATTTGGGCTGCCTATCGCCGGATAAAACGTAGGGGCCTTTAAGAGGGAGCAGAAGAGAGAGAGAGAGAGGGGAGGAGGTGGAGGGGGGTGGTGGAGGGGGGGGGTGGGGGGAGCCGGCTCCCCGCACATTAATCTATCATGAGCTAATGTGTTTTTCCCATTTGTTCCTTTGTACATCGCCGGGCTGCGCGCTCCCCCGCGCACACACCCCTGCGCGCTCCCGCACGCCTGCTCCCTCCACTCCTGCCTCCGTCTCCCATGGTTGGCTGGGCCTGAGCCCCTCGCAGAGAGAGAGAGGAGAGAGAGAGGAAGGGAAGGGAAGGGAAGAGAAGCGAGCAAGCGGAGCAGAAATGGGGAATACACCCTCCCAAGGCATGTCACTCTCACTATGTGCATCCATTCTTAAGTAGCAGGTATTTTTATTTTATTTGTGTGGTTTTTTCTTTTCCTTCTCCTTCCATGTCGCCGGGGCAGCGCTGCTGCTGATGCCCAGGGTGGGGTGGTAGGGTGGGGGGGGGTTGTGTGTATGTGTGGGGTGGGGGTAAGGAAAGAAAGAGGAAAAAATAAAAATCCCTGCTCCCTGCACTGGAGTTTGCTGGCTGGGAGCTGACACCCTGGAAAGGGTGTGCGTGGGGTTAGGATGCTCCGGAAGGGTGTGCGTGGGGCTGGGCTGCCTGTAACCAGGGATGCGGTGCCTCCCTGCGCAGGGGGATGCTGAGCCGGTGGTGATGCTGCTTCTCGGGGTCGGTCGGTGTCTAGGGCTCTGAGGGGATAAAGTAAACCGGCGAGCCGCTGTCCTAGAAACACCAGCGCGGGGAGCTGGAGCGATGATGGGGTGTTTGGGGGCGGGGGCTCACGGAGGGGGGGGGGAGGGTTGGGGTGGTGAGGGGGGGCAGATGCTCGAAGAAATCCTTTATTGTGCCTGTGGCTGTTGCAGCTCTGTTGTTGCAGCGCTGTGCGTTAAACCTGATGTTCTGCTGACCAAGCCAGGCTGGGGGCTGCCGGGCTCTGGATTTCCTTTCTCTCTCTGAGCCCGGCGAGACAGATGGGTGAGGAGGAGGAAGAGGAGGAGGGAGGCTTCTCTCCTACCTGCTCTCTCCCGTTTTCCCTTCTCCCCCCTCCCCTCCAGCCGCTGCCGAGACACAAAGGGCAGGATGAGCAGCGGGGGCTGCGGGTCACCCCGGCTGAGAGATTTTCAGCATCTTTGCAGGAGGAAGAAAAATCTGGTGCATCCCGGGCTGGGCTTGGGCGTGGGGGGTGGGGGGGGGGAGGAGGTGGGAAGGGAAACTTAAAATAACTCCAAAGGCTGCCTGCCTGCCTTCCTTCTGCCCCTGCGCGGTGGCAGGATGCTTCCCGTGTGGTTTTGGAGGGGGCTGGGGGGGGGGGGTGTGGGGTAAAGACCCGCAGAGAGGGGGGTCTGCCCCCCGCGCTGTGTGCGCGCAGGGGTGGGTGTGCGCGGTGAGCTGCGGCTGCCGGCGCTGCCCTGTGCCAGCCCCGCGGGGGGACAGGGCTGGGGGACAGGGCTGTGCTGCCCGTGGGTGGGTGGGTTAGGGTGGGGTGTGGGGGGGGTCCCTTTGTCCGCCTTCGCCGGTGGGGAGCGCCCAGGCTTCTCCCCGCAGCCTCTCCCGTCTTTGTTCTCTGGGTTTTCGCCCTGGCTGTGGTGAGGCAGGCTGGGGAGTGGCGATGCTCCAGCCCCTGCGCCCACCCGCCCGCCCACCCACCCACCCACCCGCCGCTGCTCTGTGGGTGCTGGCACCCAACTTGTGGGGAAGTTGGACTCGTCGGCACTTGGGCTCCCTCCTTCCCCCCGCCCCTCCCCGGGGATGAACCCGGCACCGGGACCCCTGGGAGCTGGGACCCTTCGCGGGCATCCCGAGGGTGGGATGGGGGTGGGGGGGGTGTCACATCCAGCCAGCTCTGGCTTAAGGATGGAGATGGAAAGGGTCCCTCTGCTCAGGTGCTCCAGGCAGGGGTGGGTAGGTGGGTCTGTGTGGGGGTGGGGAGGTGTCACCCCCCCTGCTCCCCCCCCCCGTGACACCAGGCAGAGGGGATACAGCCCTCCCCTGGGCTGGGTCGGTCCCAGGGACCCCAGACTTGCTCCAGCTCTGCCAGCACCCGCATCCCACCTGTGCAGATGCTTTTAGATCCTCTGTGGCTTTCACACCGCTGCTGATGTGGGGGCTGCTGTGCATCACCCTCCCCCCTCCTCCTCCCCCCTCCCCAGCAAACCCACCCCGGGGCTCAGGGCAGCGCCCGAAGCCCCGCGGTTGCTCCAGCCCCAGCGCTGGCTCTTCCCTCATTTTAATGAGCGATACGTTTCCAACGTACTAATTATTTCCCAACCCGCCCCCCCCGCCTCTGACTGCCCCCGAAGCTGCCAGCGTTCCCACGCCTGAGGAAACGGCTCCGTGCTCCTTCTGACAGGCACCTTGTACCCCCTGGGAGATGCTGGTGGGCTGCCATCCACCCTGAGGGGGGGTTGGGAGGGTGGGGGGGGGTGCCCCAGACCCTGGCAGGGCTGGCAAAGGGCTGGTGCCTTTTGTGCAGAGGGAGCTTTAGTCTTTGTCAGGAGCTTTCCCTCCCTTCCTGGCAGGATGGGTGAGGGGGGGAATTCTCATCCCCTTGGTTTGGTCTGGAACGTCCTGCTTGTGGTCTGAGGGATGCTCGTCACCCTCCTGGGGGGTGGGGGTCAGGCTGGGTGGTGCTGGGCAGGGGGTGATGCTGAGAACTGCTGTGGTGATTGCACTGGACGGGGGGATGGTGGGGTTAGTGCTGGGGAGGGGGGATGTTGGTGCTAGGCTCAGCCCTGGTTCCCCATGCAGGAAAGCCATAGAGCCCCCCCCCAAAATGTGGGGCTTGCCTGGGGGGTGAGAGGGGGACAAAGGCACCTCCCCACTGCGCTGGGTGTGAGCCTGAGGCACCAACCTGCTCCACCCTGGCTGGGCACCCCCACCCCAGTGTGGGGAGCGTGTCTGTGTGTCCCCCTCCCCATCATCCTCCTCCCCACCCCCTCCTTCCTTTCCCCCAGTGCTCCCAGAATCAGCCTCACCACAAGGCCCAGCCTGGGGGGAGCACCCCCTTTCCCCCTGCCTGCCTCCACTTTCTTTCCCCCCAGGAAGCTCTCTGTCCTGGTGCCCTGCTGTGTGAGCAGGGGCACCCTTGGGTGCCTTTTTGCTGCCTCAGGGACCCAGGTGGGTGCTGCCTTGGCACTGGCTGGGACCATCAGTCTCCCACAGACCACTGCCGTGGGGCTGAAGGACCCAGGGGTGGGGGGAGCAGGGTGCTGGGGACACGGCCCATCAGCAGGATGTTTAATTATAGCAATTGATTCTCCTTGTTGCTGCCCATCGATCCCAGCCGGGGTGCACAGCGGCTGCCTCTGCGCCCCAGGGACACGCCTGGCACCCAGGGACACGGGGGAGCAGCACCCCAGGGCTGTGGGGAGCATCCCCACACGGTGCCTGGGGAGGGGGTCAGACCGGCTGCAGACTGTCCTGGGGAAGAGGGGGGTGGAGGGTGTCAGAAGAGGAGGTGAATGGGTGTCCCCAGGGTGCTGTGTGCGTGGACAGATCGTTGAGGCCCCTGACACTGAGGTTTTATTTCCAAGCACGTTGGGGAGGAAAAGGGGGGGGGGACTGTGGGGTGGGGAGGTGTTTGAGGGGCTCAGGGGTGCTGTGGGGTGGGCTTTGACCTGGATTTTGGGGTGCTGCGGGGTGCCAACGGGGAGGAGGATGGGTGCTGTGCTGTGGTCCCTACCTGAGTGGCATCATTTCCCCAGCATTTTGTTTTGCCCCCAGAGTGGGGGGAGCATCCCTGGCTTGCCATCGCTCCCAGTGTGTGCTCCCCAGAGTGCTCCAGCCCTGGAGATCTTGGTTTGGGGGGGGGGGGGCTGGACCTCTTGGCCTGGGGATTCTGGACCTCTTGGGCTTGGGGGGTGATGGGCCTCTTGGTTTGGGGATGCTGATCCTCCATCAAAGCAGCGAGGTGGCAGCTGGTACCCACAGCCCTGGGGGTCTGCGCTTGGGAAGGGGCAGCAGAGCTGTGGGGCTGGAAGGGGGTTGGAGGGGAGGTGTGACAGGGACAGGTGCCCTTTTGTGCCAGCTCTGTGCCTGTGAGGTCTGTCACCTTCAGCGTTCTGCTCAGGTGGCTCCTGCCCAGCAGCTCTGGCCAAATTTGTCACTAGTATTACTATTATTAATATTATTATCAATATTATTATAGCTATTATTATCACTATTATAACTATCATCACCATAATTATTATAATCGTTATAATAATCATTATATATTATAATTATAAACAACAACAACAATAATAGTGATAATAATGATAATAATAATAATTTTTTAAAAAGCACCTCTAGGTGAGAGATGCCTGGTCTGAGGCCCCCAGGTCGGGCTGTAGAGGCTGCTTGGCCAAGCTCTGAGGAGTTATTTCATTCCAAAAACCCCCATCCCACCCTGTGAGCACCATCCCAGGCAGCCCAGAGCCCATCGTGGGGCCGTGGGGGTGGCTCTCACCCAGCAGACTGACTCCATCTCCTGCAGCCACAGCCAGAGTGTGGATCTGGGGGGGGTGTGTGTGTTGGGGGGGGGGGAGTGTTGGGAAGGGGGGGTGTCCCAGCTCATCAGCACGAGGGTCTTCAGCTCCATAAGGGAGAGATCATGCGTGCTCTTAGCCCTTCACTGCGCTTGCTCCCTCCCAAGGTCCTCATGACCCCCCCTCCTGGCTGTGCCAGGCTGCAGGTGCACCCCAGCTCGGAGAGGCACTCGGTGAAGGAGCTGAAATGCTGGTTACAAGCTGACTGATTTGCTGCCCGATGGGGATAATGAAACTTTGCTGTCAGCTGGTTTTATTTTTTTCCCCTCCCCCAGGCACCGTTTCCACTTCCAGAATAAATGCAAATGACGAGTTTTTATTTAAAAAAAAAACAACCCCAAATCATCTCCAACAGAAGGGCTGATGGAGAGGGCTGGGAGGGGGTGGGAGGAAGAGGAAGGGGGGGGATGATAAGCACTTATGGGTTGTTTGTTGGGGTTTTTTTTTTTTTTCTCCCTCCCCCCTATGCTGAAATGTTCTGATTGCAAAGGGAGGAGGGTGAAGGAAGATGCTGCGTTTGGCCTTCAGCTCAGCTAATAGCTCCAGGCTGGGAAATGGAACGTCTGCACTCCAGCCCTGAACTGGGGACCAGTGTTCCACCCTTACTGGGTAAGAAGAGTCCAAAAGCAGTTCATCTTCTTGGACCGGCCCTTTAGTCCTTTGCTCAGGTCACCCCGTCCTGTCTCAGCACCCAGACCTTGGAGAGGGACGTTTGAGAGAGGGTTGGGTGGGGGCGAGGGCTCCGCGGGCTGTTGGGGCTCCGCGGGCTGTTGGGGCTCTGTGGGCTGTTGGGGCTCCGTGGGCTGTTGGGGCTCTGCGGGCTGTTGGGGCTCTGTGGGCTGTTGGGGCTCTGTGGGCTGCCAGCACCACTCCTCCTCGCCCGTGGGGCTCCGGAGCTGCTGCTTTGGGGGGTGGTGGCAGATTTCTTCCAGCTCGAGTTTCTATATTTCAGTTCCAGCCTTTTAAAGCCTCTTTGTGCCAGGGAACTCTGGCTCTCACCCTGCAGCCAGCCCTTGGGTCTCCTCCTGCCTTCCCCTGGGCTGGAGCTCTTGCTCAGGGGCTGCAGCCCTGCGTGGGGCTGTGAGTCTGACCCTGCCCAGCTCTTGCTGCCCCACGATGAAGGGAAGGGGGATCTGGCTCCTCATCCACCCAAATTTCCCCCCGCCTCCCCTTTCCCACAGGACCAGGCAGTTTCTTGTGAGCACCCTGGGTTTATGGGCATCCAAATCTTATGGTCAGTGGCTTGTTAATTAGCTTAATTACCTGTGGGAGGCAGGGAATGCCCAGGGTGAGGAAGGGAACGCTCACAGTGGGGAAGGGATGCTGTGACTCCCAGCCCAGTATCTTGACTCCCAGAGAGATGGTTTTGAAGGGGAGTTGTGGCATCTGGTCTGGTTTGTGTGGTTTTTCTCTTTTAAATGGGGTGTTTGGAGTGGAAATGGGACCAAGTCAGGGATCAACAGGGACAGGGATCCTGTGCCTGGCTGAGCTGGGAGGGACCCAGCAGGGAGAGATGGAGCACTGGGATGGGATTTCAAGGGGGGTGAAGGCCCAGCATAAGATTCCCTGGTGCCCTGTGGTGCAGGCAGGGGAGGAAGGAATGGAAGGGGATGAAAACAGAGAGGTGAACACAGGAACACGTAGGGAGGAAAGGACTGTGCAGAGTCCTGGGGCAGTCAGGGTGCCCTGGGTTTGATCTCTGGCTCTGCAGCAGATTTCCAGCTGGATACCAGGCAGGTCACACACGTTTCTAAAGCACCAGTGTGTTCCAGAAGCCTGATTCCTGCAGAACTGGTGTGTATTAATGGTCTTGTGGCGCTGCCTCACCCATCCCCTCCACTGCCTGGAAGCCCCTGGGTGATGCTGCGTGCACTGGGGGGGTCCCAATATTCCTGGGTACCCAAAGCCACAGCTGCTGTAGCACCTTAAATCCCTGCTCCAGCTACCCAGCATCTGGTCCCAGCGACCCCTCTCCCAGCCTTACCACGGGGCTTGAGTCCCGCTGCTCTCCCCGAGCATCCCCACGCTGGCTGCCAGCTCCGTGGGGTGGGGCTGGGGTTCCAAACCCCATCCATCTGTCAGCGGCTCGGAGGCGGCTGGGCCGAGCTGAGTGGCACAGTAATAGGGTGTGAAACCACCACCTGTCAGTTGAGTTTCCTTCTGCGGCTGCCGTGGCGCTTGGCAAGGGCAGAGCTGGAGCTGGAGAGCCTCTCCTTCCCCGTGTTATTTGGAGGGATGCTGTCATGGCACTCAGGGGGTTTGATTTGGCTCGGTGGTTTTATGTTAATGAACCATCTCTCTCCTGCTCTGAAAAGAGAAGGGGAAGGATTTGGGGGGTGGAGAGAGAAAGTGGCACTTTGGATCTTCATGCATGGAAAAATACAGCACCTCCCCACCCATCCTTAAGAGCTGGATCTTTGGGAAGGTGCGTTAGGAGGGGTTGTAGGGCTGGGGAACAGGGGTGACCCAGCTCTGTGGAGGTAGCTCCTGGCTGAGCCCTGCTTTGGTGCCTTTTCCTGGCTCCAACATCCCCTTTGATAGACCCACGCTGGGGAGGAGGCCCAAAGAGCCCCTGTTTGTCCCTCTTCCTGCATCCCGTGGGTGAAACCAGCCTGGGAGGGCAGTGCTGGATCCTGGCAGCTCCTGACCATGGGATGCCGTGGTGCGTTCAGGAGGGAGGGCTGCAGGAGGTGTTTGGGTGATGAAACCTCCCCCCAGGCTCTGTGGGGTTGGGCTTGTTCATTTTTGCTCCCCAAAATATTTTTCACCCCTGTGGAGCATCTCCAGTGCCTTGGCACCCCTGGGGACCAGCAGTAAGGGGCTGGGGGGTGGGGGGTAACAAGGAGGGAGGGTGACAGGAGCATGAGCCTGGTGCTGGCCAAATCCATCTGGGATCAGCAGGTGATCACCCAGGCGAAGAGATGTGGTGAGAGCTGCAGTTCTCTCTCTGCTCTGCCCTCCTGAGGCCCCAGCTGGAGTCCTGTGTCCAGAGCTGGGGCTCCAGTTCAAGAGAGATGTGGGACTGTTGGAGAGGGGTCAGAGGAGCCACGGAGATGCTGAGAGGGCTGGAGCAGCTCCCCTCTGGAGAGAGGCTGAGGGAGCTGGGCTGGGTCAGCCTGGAGAAGAGAAGGGTGTGGGGGGACCTCATTGCAGCCTGCCAGTCCCTGAAGGGAGCAGAGGAACAGGAGGGGAATCAGCTTGTTCAAGGGCAGAGCCTGGCAGGACAAGGGGGCTGGAGTGAAGCTGGAGGAGGGAAGTGGGAGAGGAGAGATTGGGGGGAAGTTCTTTGCAGAGAGAGTGGGGAGGGGCTGGCAGGGGCTGCCCAGAGAGGGGGTGGGTGCCCCGTCCCTGGGGGTGTTCAAGGCCAGGTTGGCTGGGGCCCTGGGCAACCTTGTGTAGCTCCAGGCCTGGAGGTTGGTGTCCCTGCCTGTGGCAGGGGGTTGGAGCTCTGTGACCCTTGGGGTCCCTCCCAACCCAGGCCATTCTATCATTCTGTGATCCTCCTCCATGCAGCTCAACACCCACAGCGCAGGGGTCCGGCCACCCCCACGCTGGGTCCCTTGTCACAGTGGAGGGAACAGGGGGCTCCGGGGGTCCCACCTTGGGACCACCAGTGAGCAGTGGAGCAGAGGCAGCCCCTGCCTGCTCCGTGGTGCAACAGGCAGCCCCGGTGCTGCCCGCAGGCTGCGGGATCTGTCTCGTTGCAGGAGGATTAATGATTCCAGCGTCGTTTGAAGAACATTATATGGCTCATTAAAAACACATTGCCCAGACCAAACACAGAGCCCTTGCCTGTTCCCAGCCCTGCCAGCTCACCTCCCCGTGCCAGCCCGTGGCATCGCCCTCTGCCCGACAGGCTGCAGGGGATGATGGTGAGGCCGAAGGCTGTGCTCGCCGTGTGAGGGGGTTGCCTGGGAGAGTGTGTGCAGGGTGTCTGTCCACCCTTCCTTCCTGCTCCAGACGCTGCTGGGAGCGCTCAGGGGGAGCCAGCCAGCTCGGGCTCTGTGTGCCTTTGGGTGATGCCAAGATGAAGGTGTGCTTTGGGGCAGAGGCTTCTGTTTGGAGCATCCTCTGCCTTTCCTCCCGTGGCACGTGGAGATGCCAAGCCTGGAAGGCTCCCGAGGAGCCCTTGTCCCCTCAGAGGGGACCTGATTTCCAGGGCAAAGGGGGGCCAACAGCGTCTCCTCTCCCCCTTACCCGCTCTGCTCCCCCTCCTCCCTTCCCGCACGCCTCCTCCCTTCTCTCGCCCTCGCCGCTTCCTTTCAGCTCTCTCTGTGGTGGGGGAATCAAAGAGGAGAGCAGTTTGGGATTTTTTAGTCCTTCCTCATCCGCTGCACTGCGTGAAAAGCACAGCCTCTAAAGGACACTCAAGGACACTCTGATGGTGCCTGCCTTCCTTCTCTCCCTCCCCTCCTCCTCTTCCTCCCCTGCAGAAAGCGATGTCCTGAGGAACCTGCCACAGGGCATGGCCATGGCACGGGTGGGGCTTGGCTCTACCATGGCTCCTGGCTCCATCTGTGCCACTGTTTTGGTCTCCCTGTGTCAGGCTCAGTCGTGTGAAGCAGCATTTTCTCCTTGCTTGGGGTCCCTCAGGGCCAGGACGCCACTGGAGCTCTTGGCCAGGGACCTGCACTGCTCCCTTGGGGTTTGCACAAGCAAACAAGGGCCCCTGGTCCTGCTGAGCCTTGGGGAACCAGGACACGTGGGTGGCACGGGACAGGATGGCTTTGGTCTGGGAGCTGCCAGGGTTTCCATCCCCAGGATGTGCCAGGACCTTGAGCGAATCCCTGGGCTGTCCTGTGACTTGGTATCTCAGCCAAAATAACTCTGGGGAGGTCGTGGTGCTCTGCAGATGATAATTAGCTCTTTTGGGCTGTCAGTCCCAGCTCTTCATGAGAACAAGCCTGTTATCTCCCTTCCACACGTGCAGATGCCAAGGTGCAAGTCCTTGGCCCAAGGTTGCATAGGGTGAAGTAGAGACCAAAACCAGGAGCTGGGACCTGCTGTCAGGGTCTCAGCTTGGGAGGCTGAGCAGCAGGGTCAGCGCTACCTGGTGGCAACAGCCCCCCCTGTCCCTTTCCTCCCCCTAACTCCAAGGACACCCTGAGGATGGGATTGGAGAGCTCTGTCTTTCCCCCTGGAAAACGAGTGAGAGGAGTTGATTCCCTCCTCCTTTTTCCCCAATTTCCACTAGAAAAGGTGTATTTTGTCACCCAGGGGTCACTGCAAGCTGGGGGGGGGGGGGAGGGGAGCGGGGAGGAGAGGGGGGATGTTCCCAGAGGTAAGACCCACCTTTGGGAAGCGGGAGCATCGCCCCTTGCGCCAGGTTGGGCAGAGCATCTCCTGCCTCCAAGCTCTGCTGCCAGCAGCTGGCTGGGGGTCCCTGGGTCCCCCCTGGGGCACCCATGGCTGAGCACCCTGCCCATGCTGAGGGCTGTCGGCTCCTGCAGACACCAGCAGCGGCAGATTCGCTCCGGAGCTTTTCCTGGTGTATTACAAAACGTGGCATAAATAATTAAACCTGCACTGCAATTATCCCAACAAACGAATAAAGCACATTTTAGGGAAGGATTTTCCACTTTTCTTCCATTCTTCTTGTTTCTCTCCCATTATGCCTTTAAGATTATTTACTTGCTCTGGGCATGAAATCCATTTCCAAACCACGAGCCTTTGAATCCACACCCTGATCCACAGGGATGCACAGGGCCCTGGCCAGTCCCCACAGCGGTGTGGGGGAGCTGCACATCACAACTGATACCCCCCCACTCCCCCCCCACCCCCTGCTTGGGTCTGAGGGTGAAAACCCACTGCAAAGCCAGGGATGAGGGGGTTTGACCGAACCCCAGGCTGCTCTGGGAGCATCCCGAGCATGGCACGGCTGAGCTTCAGCGGTGCCTGGAGTCCTTCAGTGCCATTTCCAGGGGTTGCAACCATTTTGGGGTTAGAAACAGCGTTCATCACTCTGGTACCCTCCTTCTCCTCCTTTTTGCTGGGCAAGGAGTGGCCCACAGAGCCCCCCCACCCCGAGCTGCCTGGTCTCGCCCTGCGGCTGAACCCAGAGGGCGGTGATGGAAGGACTGACACCCGAGTGAGGACACGCAGAGCAGGGCCAGGCTGGGGCAAGGGGATAGCTGTCCCGTGGGCGTGATGGATGAGCTGAGCTGCTGCGCTCTGGCAGAGAAAGAGATCCTTGTGAGCACCGAGGTCTCGCTGGCTCCGCTGTCCCGCTTGTCCCCTGCCCGCCCCTGCCCTTGTCACCCCGCTCCTCCAGGCACAGGGAGGAGAAAACCACCCCACGTCCCTAAAAACAAAGGCTCGAAGTAGCTCGGGGCTGTTTTGCTGGGAACCAGGCACTGCGCCGGCTCAAGCTGCCTGCAGGCAGGATGCTTGGGGTGCCCAGACCCCAGGGGTAGAGGTTTGGGGGAGCCTTGCACAGCGCCTGTCCCTTGCTCGCCCATGTCAGCTCACTTGTATGGAGCAGGTCAGCATGACACCAGCCTGTACCCACAAGCAGATTCGGGGCTGTAAGGTGCTCTCCATGCTGGGGTTCTGGAGCTGACCTGGCCCAGGTGGGGAGCTGGCAGGTCCCTGGGAGGGGCCGTGCTGCTCTGCACATTGGGGCACAATCATGTCATGCAGCTTCTTTCACAGCAGAAAGATCCAACCTGAGTATTTACTGGAAAAAAACACCTCATAATAAGCCCATCTACCTGGATTCTCCCTTGCTTTTCCATGCCCCTAACTCCTCTTCCCAAGGAGCATCCCACGCTCGGGCTGGGAGGCTGAGCCAGGCAGGGTCCCCATGGCAAGACCCCCAGCAGCTACAGAGCAGGGGAGGGTTTGGGGGCCGTTTGCAGCCTCTGTGTGTGTGTTTTTGCCTCCCCACTCATGAGAAACAATCCCCGCTCCACATGCGGGGGGGGTTATGCCTGGCACTGTGGATGGGGGGGGTCGAAGGGGCCCCCATGGCAGGGTGCAGCCGTGCTCCCCATCGCTCTCCATGCTGTGTCTCATTCCCAGATGCTTTCTGCTGCTGCTCTTTTGTTTCAGATTTCTCATGTGTTTGCTTGCTCTGATTTATTTGTTAATTCCCCTCCATCCCCTGGCAAACCTGCCCACCTGGATCCCGTTCATTCATGAATCTCCTCCTTTCCTGTCCCTAACCAGGGCTCGATGGAATTGCAGGAGGGAAGAAGCCAGGACTCTGTTCCCTTTGTTTAAAGTCTCCAGGTTAGTACCGGGGCCGGGGGCCAGCAGCGGGCTCCTCCTCACCCTGCTCCTTTCATGTTTGATGTTTGCCCCTTCCCCAGCCCTCTCCTGGGTGCAGGGACCTTGGTGGGTGAGGGCAGCACCTGCAGCTCGTTTTTCTGGGTGTTTATAGGAGGGTGCTGCCTGGTTTTGGTTTGCATTGCTGATTGAGGCATTGATTGAGGCATTGATGATTGGGACATTGATGATTGAGGCATCGGTTCCTGCCCTCTTTGCAGGGCAGGGTGGGATCTGTGAGCTGGGATGGTGTCTGTGGCTGGAGGAGCTATCACTGATGCTCCTGGAAGGACCAGCCCTGCTGAGGCTTGTGAGGTTTGGAGTTTTCCTTACTGGGAGGGGAAAAGCTTTGAAGGGAGAGTGAGAAGAAGGTGCTGGCTCAGGTGGAGAGGCAGGTGCCTTGTCTGGGAGGCGGCTGAGGAAGCGTGGCTGGTTTAGAGAAGCTGTGAGAGGGGAGATGTGGTGGAGTCTGTTCAGCAGCAACCCCTGCTGCGTCTGTCATAATAATAGATTTTATTTCTGTGGCATCTGTCGGCCTGTAATGGGCTGGGTGTTCGTGTTGCCAGGGATGGTTTGGTGTCTCTCAGCAAAGATCTCAGCTTCTTTTTGGGGAGGCTGAGGCACGCACCAGAGCCCTGTCAATCAGGGCCACTGCTCCAAGCTAAAACAATCCCCGGAGCAGCAGCAGCTCCAGTCGGTCTGATCCAAGTGATGAGGAAAACACCTGCCTCTGGAAACAACCCCTTTTCATCCAGCAGCACCCAAGCTCTCTGAGAGCCCATCCCGTAGCCGTTCCCCCAGGGCTGAGAGCTGCCAGCATCCCTGTGACATCCCTGGGGGACACCAGCCCCCCCCCCCCCCCCCCCCCCCCCCTCCCCATTTCTTTCTGCTTTAGGCTTGATTTATTTGGGATTCTAGTGACCTTCCTGCCCTGGAGCAGGTGGAGGGGGGGTATTTTTGCCAGCTTGAAGGTACAGGGAGCTGCGCCGGCATGTCCGTCTGTCCTCAGGGATGTGTGTGGCTGTCAGGCAGCTGGAACCCCAGCGCAGGCAGGGCTGTGCTGGGGAGGAGAGCTGGAGGAAACCAAGCTTGAAATAGGTTGGGGTGTGCCATGCCTCTCCCCAGAGCCGTCCCGGTGTGAAACGAGGCGCTGGAGCGGCGTGCTGTGATTTAATCGCCCTCCCCACAAAACGCCCTGTTGAGCTGTAGTGAACACATCATCCCAAAATGGGAGTGGGGGAACTGGGGATGGAGATGGCAGCTCCCAGCCAGGCCATGCTTCCTTCCATATGGGGGATCTGCCCTGGGCAGCAAGCGCTGTTCTAGCTCGTTTGCTGGCCCCAAATTACACATGCAATTAAGTTCCTGGCTCCAAATGGTGTGTGTGTGTGCTCACCCCTCAGCTGGAGAGCAGATTGCACGGCTGCATCCTTGGGGCTGTGTGGGGAGGAAGGCTTGGAGGCTGCGCTCACGGCCGTGGCTTTGGATGCTCCTCGTGGGAGCTGGCTCTCTGGACCAGAGGCACAGCCAGCACTGGTAGTGTCATCACTGGTGTCCTGGGAGGGCTGCCAGTCCTGGTGATGCTGAACCTCAATGTATAGGGGAGGGAGGTAGCATCACGGCAACGGTTTGTTGGGATTCAGGGTTTGAGCAGCACCTGGAGGTGTTTGATGTGACAAGGAAGGCTGAGGGGAGAAGGTGAGGGTAACAGGCAGGGCTTGTGGGCTTTGTTGGGTTTGTGGGGTCCCTCTGAAACCAGGGAAGACCCTTGTGATCACCCAGTCCCACCCCAGCTGCTTGACAGAGGCTGTAAAGCCTCGTTGGCAAGTCCAGTGTCGTGACTAGAACTTCTAGCTGGGTGAGTGTTTATCTTCCAGAAGGATGCCCTGCCTCGGCTCGAAGGAGTGTGTGGGGGGGGAATGATGGAGAAGCCACCCTGCTTGGCACAGGCTCTCCCCAGCCCCCTTCAGCATCTGCCTTCCTTCTTGTCTGCTGATGTTCCTGATGGTTCAGCTCCCAGCTATCAGATCTTGTTCTGCCTTTGTCTGGACAAGATGAAAGAGCCCCCGCGCTCGGGAGCCGCATCCTCGCCGAGGTGAGCACACAGACAGTTATAAGGTCACCCAGGAGCTGGGTAACGCTGCCACTTAATGAGCTTGTCTCCTCTGGAAAAAAAAAGGTGGTTCTGACCCTTTGGAAAGGTTTCCTGCACCTGCTTAGGCTGACAGTCCTGCAGCTCCACCACAGAACCCAGCGCCGCTCTTTTATCCAGCATCAGGTTCCGGCAGCAGGGTGGCTCCTGGTCACCCTCAGAGGCAGACAGGGAGGTTTGGGAGGTGTCTCACCAGCTGGGCTTTTGTTTGCCAAGTTGATGCAACAGGGACTTGTTAGGTGGAGCTGGGTCCTGGGACCGAGCGGGGAAGGGGATGAGGGTGCTGATCCAGGAAGGTCCGTGCAGCCCAGGCCGGGGTGTTGTGGGGTGGGGGGGGGGATGCTCCCCTTGTTGCTTGCCCAGGTGAGGGGGCAGCAGCTACAGGTGGGAGTGATGCTGGATCGTACAGAGCAGAGGGTCCTGGCTGCCACAGCATCCCCTGGTACAGGAGAAGGGGTTGTCCTCATCCTCAGTGACTTCCACTCACCTCTCTACCTTGTTGGGGCTCCCCAAGTCAGGGTGCTAAACCAGCCCATGGCACCCAAACACATTTCCCTGCCAGGCAGTCTGGGGAGGGGTAATTCACAGGCTCAATGGCTTTTTAATATCTCTGTGCTTCAAGTCAATTTTCAGTGCAGTCATCTGCCTTTTAATTAAAAGATATTGCTTCTCGCCCCACATGCATCTTCCTCCCCTCTTTTAAAAGCAGCAAACAGCCAGCCTGCCTCCCCTTCCTCCTCCTCCTCCTCCTCACTGGTCCTGTCTGAGCTTCCCAGCCACCGGTTGCTCCTGGGCTGGAGCTTTATCAGCTCCTGTGTGGCTGCAGCCCTGGCTCACTGGCAGCCAGGGACCTTCTCACCCCTGGTTCCCTGCTTTATTAAATGAAGATGCAATGGAAGCAGCTGCACCAGTGTCCTTCACTGGTGTAAACTGGGGCTGATCCACTGCAGTAAGCAGAGCCGTTGTGGTTGACACCAGGCAAAGCTCTTGTTGCATCTGTGGTTGGGTGGCATTGCTGGGATCAGCGTGTGGACCCTGGGCAGCCTGTGCTGACACCCTGGGCACAGGCAGCAGGTGCCTGTTCATCACCCAGCGCTGGTGAAATCCTGGTGCCAAACCCAGCAGACACAGGAGCATCCTCCTGAGGAACCCCCAAGGGGGGGCTTCCAAACAGCACCCCGCTTTCCAAACAGCGCCCACAGAGAGGTGGGGCTGGGAGCAGCAGCACGAACCCTGCTGCCACGAGGGGTGCCCTGGGGGGGGTCGGGCAGCACGAAGCGATCCCCAAAACAGAGCTGGGAGAGGATGCGGCCCCTGCGGGCTCCCTGCGGGGTGTCTGCAGCGCCGTGCTGACAGGTGCCGGGCTGACAAGCTCCAGACTTGTCAGCGCCGGTGATGTACCTATAATTACTGTCTGATGTGCCAGAATTAGACTGGGAGCAGAGGAGTTTGATGCCGACGTGAGTGTCCTTGGCTGCCGGCGAGAGGTTTGAGGAGTGCGTGGCTGCAGGGCGCTCCCACCCCGGAGGGATGGGTGAGGAGCAGGGTGCAGCCTCCTCCCCCCTTCCTCCTCCTCCTCCTCCTTCCCACCCCGGATGGGGTTTGCAGTGCTGATGGGATGGCTTGAGGGTGCTGCTGGGGAAACTGGGGCTGTGGTGTTCACCAGGGTGGTGCATCGGGTGGGGTGCTGACAAGCTGGGTGATGGAGGCTGCCTGAGCCTCATCCCCCTTATTGGGAGCTTTTTAAAGCCCCCCCCCCCCCCCCCGCCCCGGCCGAGGGGGTCAGCACATCCTGGAGCATCGCTCAGCTCCAGGCAGCTCTATCGACCACCCTCAGCTCCTGCATCACTCACCTGCTTGTGGCTGTGGTTCCTCCTGTCCGTGGCTCTGTCCGTCTGTCGCTGTGCTCGGCGTAAGCGACGGGTACCCCCAGCCTGTGCCAAGGTATTACAGCCTTTATGGTAGTCCAGGGCATGTAATTCACAGCACAAGAACCAATAAATGGGAATGATTCAGAATCATTTAGCAGCTTCTGCTCAGGAAGAGAGAGACCAGGACCTCAATTAAGCTATTTGTAAATTGTTAATTTAAGCATTTCACTCAGATGCCTTAAATTGTTCCCTCCTGCAGTTTACAAATGGGTAAAGAGCACAGAAATATAAATGGAGCGGTGGGGAAATGCCATTTAGTTACCGTTTTCAGCGGTGGTAATAGCACTGTAGCTAACAGCACTTTGATTTAAATCAGACTAAACCAGGGCTGCCTTGAAAGGAAGGATTGACCAGGGAGCCAGCCATCCCTGGGTGACAGGGGACCCAGTGCGGGGGTGTCAAGGGTGGGATGGGTAGCCTGGAACTGCCAAAATACCTGGGCAGCCCTGGAATTCACTGACCTGCTGTACCAGGGATGCTCTTTGCATTTATTTCTTCTATACCCTGAAATAAAATTGTTACCCCCCCCACACCCCCATTTTTCATCTGGGTGTAAGCCAGGTGACTCCTTCCCCTCCACTCTGGCTCTCCAGGCTGGTGAGCAGCAGCATCCTTGGCTGGTTTTGGATGGGTGCTGCTCCCAGCCATCGCTGTGACCACCCTGGTTTACCCCATCCTTGCTGATTTGGCCCCCCCAGGGGAACCCAAAGCAGGAACACGGATGGTTTGGCAGCAGCAATGCCAAAGGCTCAGCGATGCCAAAAGGCTGTAGGAGTCATGAGCATCACTTAAGAAGTCTGTCCCCCTCCCAAAGGGAGCTTGTGGGTCCCTAAAACCCAACGTTGCCCTTGCTGAGGCTTTCAGCAGGTAGGGGGGGTGGGGGTGGGATCGGGGGGGGGTGTTGCTTTCTCTCTGCAGAGCTAAAATTGAAAGCTCATCCCAGGGACCTGGAACCAGGACCTGCCCCAGGCTGCCGCAGCCGCTCCTGCCGTGTGCTCCTCCGGGTTGGAGGGTATTTTAATAGAGAACAGGGCACATCTCCCATCACACACCCCGCCCCCCCCAAAGCTGGGATGGGACAGGGCTCAGCTCTGCATCCGGGGAGCGGGATTGGCCGCACCTGCGCTCAGCCAGTGAGCAAAGGGAGCCGGGCGCTGAGCGCAGAGGGACTTGGTGCGGTGCCACGGCGCCGGGGTGGTGGTGAGGGGGGGGGGGAGCTGGGTGCTGCGGGTGCCAGCCTGGCCCGGGAGGTGTCTGTGCTGCCAGGCATCGCTCGGGTTGTGCTGTTGAGGGAAGGAATTCTCGCTTGCCGCTTCTCCAGGAGGTTTTTGGTTCCCTCACCACCTGGGGACCGAAGCCCCAGCTCCACGGACCAGCCCGTGGAGGAGGCGGCGGCGGCGGGGAACAGCTTGGTGCTGAGCCCCGGGCGCACGGCGGGTACCGGTGCCCGTGGGAGGGGAGCGTGCGGCGGGGCCCCTCCGGTGCCAAGACCTCCCCTCTGCTCCACCTGCCACCGCTTGGCAGATCCCAGCCCGGATCTGTGACGGGTCCTGCCAGCCCTGCCAGCATCCCGGGCGATGCCAACCTCGGCAGATGTTGCCACCAGCCACGTGGCCTCAGTTTCCCTCCCGCAGATCTGTTCCCTTCGCTGCTCCGAGGAAGAGGAGGAGGGAGGGGGGGGTGGGGCTGAGCCATCTTTCAGAGCTGCCTTGACACCTCCTGCTTCTTGCTGGGGTTTGAGGAGTTTTTATTACTGGAGAACTTATCAGCCATGGGGTGTCTGAGTTTCATAAGGAATTACACTCCCTGGCCCTACAGCTGTGAAATGCATTTAGCTCTGGGATGTCAGGAGGTCTCCAATGGGTTGGGTTTTTTTTTCCCCTTCTTCCCCCCACCTTTATCTGCCTTCTTCCCTGTCTCTGATAGCAGGAGATATGATACAGCTGCTGGCACGCTGCAGATCACCAGCCTTGGATATGGAAGCAGCGGTGGCAGCAGCCTGGGTCAGGTCCTGGTTCCAGGTCCCTGGGATGAGCTTTCAATTTTAGCTCTGCAGAGAGAAAGCAAATTCCCTCCCCCCCCCCCCCCAAATACCACCCCCACCCCCCCTACCTGCTGAAAGCCTCAGCAAGGACAACGTTGGGTTTTAGGGGACCACAAGCTCCCTTTGGGAGGGGGAACAGATTTCTTAAGTGACACAAGTGATGCTCATGACTCCTACAGCCTTTTGGCATCACTGAGCCTTTGGCATTGCTGCTGCCAAACCATCCTCCATCACCCCCTGGGTGAGGGTCTTTATCTTGGCTGTGACATCCCAAGGGCTGGGATGTGGCATGAACAGCCCACCCTGCAGCCACAGACACCTCCATACCTTCCCCCCTCAGTACCCAACCTGCTTGGGCTGGGGCAGAGCTCGGGTCCTGGCATTGCTGTGTGGGGAGCAGAGCTCCAGCATGGGAAGGTGTTTCCTGATGAGCTGCTGATTTCCCATCGCATCTCCATCACCCAGCCCAGCAGCTCCGTGTCAGGCTCAGGTGGGTGCTGTTAGGGGATGCTCCTGATGGTCCTGATGCTTTCTGCAAGCAAGGAAAGGCTGACTGGCTGTCCCCATGGGGATGGGCAGACTGGCTGCTGCAGGGTAAAGCTCAAATCAGGGATCTCATTCACCGCGCTGCTCAAATCCCTGATTTGAGCTTTACCCTGCAGCAGCCAGGGTGATTTTTACTTTTCCCAGACTTTTGGTGTAGCTCCACTGTTGCCTAACTCCTCTTTATCTCTCTGAACATTCTTGGCTGCTTGGCATGGAAGGAAACACCCACCCCCCCCCCTCCCCATTCCTCCTCCAGCTCTGGAGCTCAGCATCACCCACCCCATTTAGTCCCTGATATCTCATCGTATGAAGGATGCACAATAGACCCACTGTGGGCAGCGTGTCAGGGGCTCTGTATAGACTGTGAGGGCTGAGCCTGGTTGTGAGCAGACACAAAGCTGTCTGTCTGTCTTGGATCAGGGGGGAGATGGTGGCTGTATTCCCACCCCCCCTCCTCAATGACTGTCTTACTGTTCGGATGCTGAGCAGCGTGGGGGCTTTGCTGTGCTCAAAGCAGTCGTGTTCCTGAAGAGTTTAGAGATTAAACTGAGGTAACAGGGAGGGGTGGGTGGTGTGAGGAGGGCTGAGCACCCCACCACTGCTTGGGCAGAGCCCCTGCTCCTCCTTGGACCCAGCACCAGGGCTGGAGACGGGGTGTGGAGCAGCAGCATCGAGCATCCCTCTCCCTCGTGGGCACGTTGGGGGCTGGAAGTGGCTCCTGGGGTGGCTGCTGAGAGCAAACCCATGTCCGGTGCTGCAGGTGTGAAGGTGGATGCTTTCCCTTCCAGGAGTGAGCTGCTTTTACAGCTTCTCACTGGGAATTCCCAGTTGCTCTGCCTGGCCCATCCCAGCCCTGGTGAGGGTGAGGTGTCACTTTGTGATGGGCTTTTTGCACAGGCAAGTGGCTCTCACCATCACACTGCCAGCTCAGGCTTGTGCTGCAGGAGATGCCACGGCCTCTGAAAGCGCCAAAGTGGGAAGATCCACCTCTGGGTTTAACACCAGGTCCAGCTGGGGGTCATGGTGTCCCTTCCCAGGGTGACAGCAGGACCCTCCTGGGGATGTCAGCACTGGTGATGCTGGTGGGGTGATGCCTGAACCACCCAACCCTGAGGTGAGGGAGGTGGTGGAAAGGTGCTGGGGTAAACCCAGGTGCTGCCCTCTGATCCTGTCCCATGGCAGCTCAGTCTCCTGTGGGGTGTGGGGATGGTCAGGAGCAGTGGTACATCTGCAGCCAGGCCCTTCTGGAGCAGCTCTCTAACGACAATGATGCTTATTTACTCCTCATCGGCAGAGCAATCAGAGAGAAAAGGTCACCTCATCCTCTGGCCCTCCCTGCTGTGGGACTGCGCCAGGTTTCGGGGATCAGCAGGAAGGACAATTAATCCTCACTGCCAGCAGTAATCCTGTTTGCTCTTCCAGCGTAGCATCCTCCCGTTGCTACATCCTCCTTGTGCCCCCAGACCTCCAGCCTCAGCTCCAGCATCCCTGTACCATGGCTGGGAGCACAGTGCATCCTCCCTGTCACTCGGGGTCCAGATACACAGATGCCACTGACCCACCACTTGCCCTTGGTCACGTCTCCTCGCCTTGGATCAGCATTGCGTTGGCTCAAAGCTCCTTGGAGCACATCCTACCTCTTCTGTGGAGAAGGACCTGGGGGTGCTGGTGGGTGACAGGGTGGCCATGAGCCAGCAGTGTGCTCGGGTGGAGGGAGCCCTTGGAGGACATCAGGGGTTCATGGTCCTGCAGAGCTGTCCTGGCATGGGTAACACTGAGTTTTGGGGTACCTGTGACTGGCTCAGCATCTCCCCAAGGCCTCTGGGGCAGAGGTGTGCAAAGACCCCCCTGAAGTGTGGGCATAGCACTGGTTAGCTTGGATGGACTGGGAGGAGCTGGCTGGTGCCTCCAGCATCTCTCAGGTCTTGGCTGCCTGTTCCTCCAGTTTTGGGGTAACCTCATGAGCACCAGGGCCAGGCAGGGGGGGGGGGGTGGTTCCTGGGCAGCTTTGGGAAGCGTCACTCCAGTGGGTGCACAACCTCTCTGGCAGGAGCCTTGGCTCAGGGACAGGATCCAGCTCCATGTCCTGGGGAGGAGACCTTTGCCTGGCAAACAGACTCTGGCATCCCCACCACCAAGCAGCCCAGGTCCCCTGCACCTTCCAGCCTTGCACCCAGGGCCGGGAGAGTGGGTGATGGTGTGAGAAGGGCTCGGTGAGCGGTACTGGTGGCAGCCCACGGGGGTTCAACAGGGCAGGGAGGAGGCAGAGCAGCAAGGTGCTGGCTGTGCCTGGCTGTGCACTGGCTCCCAGCCCGTGTGATGTGTTGGAGGGGACACGCTGACATTTCCAGAGGAAGGGGAAAAAAAAATTAAAAAAATAAATTACAAAAAAAAAAAATACCCAGAGAGCCACGGGGAGCTGGGAGAGAGCAGCAGAGCCAGGCATCCGCACGGAGAGCGGGGATAAAACCAGGCGGGAGGGGGGGAAGTTGCTGGGGAAGGGGCAGGATGTGAGCAGAAGCGCTGGCTTGGCGCCGGGAGGATGCGATGGCCTCTGGCAGGGACACTGAGGCAGCGACTGCCAGCCATGGAGACAGCCCCACCGCCCGCCCGCTGCCCCTCGTTAGGCTGGGGACAGAAGGGGGGCACTGATGGGAAGTGGGTGACAGCAGACAGCTGGCTCGGGAGCTCCAGCATCCATCCTCCCCGTGCTCCGGCACCGCTCCCGCATCCCTTCCCTGGATTCAGCTCTGGATGCCAGCTGAGCGCTGCTTCCTCCAGGTCAGCGCTGGGCGATCAGGTCGGTACCGATCCCTCCCCAGGAGCTGCCCAGTTTCTCTGCATACGCGTTTAATAACGAGCCTGTGTTTCATTAACAGACAGCTCGTTCTGTCTCCTCAGGTTTAACTCGTGGGAGGCGGCGTGTGGCTTTAAGCGCTGAGTAAAACCAGCTTTCATTGGGCTTTAAGCATCCCTGCGATAAGGTGCATGTGTTTGTCGCACAGATTGTTTTTGGAGCCGTGCTCCGAGCAGGCTCCTGGTTCCTCTCGGCTTCTGCCCCCCCTCCCACACACCCCCCACCTTCCCACCCCGCCGCCGCCGCTCCCCCGGGGTGCGACCATGCTTCCTCGCTGGGCAAGGCATCCCTTCGGCGCCCCCCCCCGAGCTGCGCCGAGGCTGCGGGAGCAGGAGAGACCCACCGAGCCTGGGGATTACCGGCTGGCTCCGATGCTCGTGGGTATGGACCTGGAGGGAGGGAGGGAAGGGGCGGGTGGGAGGGTGGGAGGGGTGGGTGGGACACGATGGGTGTTGGGGCTACGGGCTCTGGAGGTACTGGGTGATGCTGGTCCCTCGGGGATGGTCCCAGCCCCGTGCAGGTGGGCTCTGTGCTGGGAGATGATGGCGCGGGCTGGGCTGGATGCCCGGCGCTGGTGGGAGGAGGCGGGCAGGGCTGCAGGCAGCTGCTGCTGCCCTCCTTTTGCTTGACTAAACCTCGCTGCCTGGACAGCTTCTGACTGGCGCTGGTGGAAGGGAAGGACCGCGGGGTTGGAGAGGCTGAAGCTCTCCCTTCAACGGGCCCCAGCGGGGTTTAGGGAGGGCAGGAGCCAGCGCAGGGCTTTGCACAGCAGTGGGAGGGATGGCATCTGCCTTTAGTGCCCTTGTCCTGGTGTCACCCGCAGCATCCCACTCAGAGGTGGGATGTGCTGGGGGATGCGGCTCCAGGCAGGGATGCCCATGGCATTTGGGCACCTTGATACCCCTGCAGATGGTGGGTGACGTGTCTCAGCAGCATCCCCATGCCATGGTGTGTGCCAGGGTCTCTGATCAGGCTGACAGCGAAGTCCTGTCACATCTTGTTCCATGTTTTCAAGCCATGAGTGTGTTTTCCTGCATCCCAGGTGTTTTCCTGCATCCCAGGCTTTTTCCTGCATCCCAGGCTTTAGCTGTGGATCTGAGCAATGTTTTTTTCCCAGCATCTTTGATTTGTAACTCGCTGTGACTAACCAGGCTGGCACAGTGTGCTGTGACCAGACACCCACGTGCTACCTGGGTACTTAAAAATAGGGTCTGCTCACACCCCCCTCGGAGCGTTCCGGGGCTCCCGAGCCCCTCCATCACACCCCAGCTCCTTCCAACCTCTCCCCCTCACCTGTAAGAGTGTAGCATCCCCATCTCCTGGCAGGGGTCACCCAAAAAGGCAGTGTTGCTCCCCTCCCCACCCCCATTTCCCCACGGAGCAGGGCTTGGTGCCATGGCTGGACCTGCTGAGCTCTGGGCTGCGTGTCCCAGCCCGTCGCAGTGGGAGCCAAGTCTTCGAAAGAGCTGGATGAGCCTGTGCCAAGGCAGAGACAGGCCAAGTTGTGCTGGGCTGAGCGTTTTGGGGACTCTGAAGCCCTGGCTGTGGTTTCAGTTCAGCTTCAATTCATCCCCCAGTGGCTTTCTCCGAGCTCCCCATGGGGATGCTGAAGTGGGGGGGGAGTATCTTGCTGCGCTTAGTGACCTCCCTCAGTGTCTCATTCCAGGTCCTGCTGGGAATTGGGTTTTGATCTCTGCATGTCCCCTCCAGCTCACCCTCCTCCTTGCTGCTTGCCCTCCCTCACCCCCCTGGCCAGCTCCGTTGCCTCCCCACACCTCTGCCGCCATCGCAGGCTCAGACGTGGCCCCACCTCCAACCCAGGAAATACATTCACCCATGGGTTGTCTGTGAAGGCTGGAGCCTGAGCCCCCCACTCATGGGGGGCTGGCAGCCTCTCTCCCCTGTCCACCCCTCCATCCTTCCCTCCCTCCATCCCTTCATCCCTCCATCCATCCCAGACACGCATCTTCCTCTGCATTGAGAGTTGGTTTTGGGGATGCTTCCTTGCTTACACCCCCAGCCCCATGTCATCACCCCCCCACCATGCTCCCTGTCCTCCTGCACAACCCCTCTCCCCCCCCCCCCTCTGTTCTGGGCTTAAGAGGAACCATCGATTTGACGTCTTGAGGGGCAGTTTATCACTTTCCTGATGCCTGATAGATTGGAATTGATTTCCAGAGCAATTTGTTTGGGCAGCTCAAGGCAGGAGCACCCAGGACCTGTTCGGCTTGGCAGGAGCACAGGGAGGGGGCTGTGGCTCTGGGGCTCTTCTCCCAAATTGCTGGCGGGTGCAGGAAATTCCCCATGGTGGGGGGGGACACCCGGGTGGGCTCTCAGAGCACCACAAATTCACCTGCCTGAAGGGAAAGGGGTGATGGAGAAGGTGGTTTTGCAGTTGATGGTGGGTGGTCTGGGAGGACCCTAGGTCCTGTTGCCATCCCAGGCTCATCCCAAAGGCTTCCCCCCCTCTTCCCCCAGGCTGGGCACACGGGGGGGGACCCGTCTTTGTGGGGAGACTTGGCTCTGTTTGGCTGCACGACTGTGGGTGAGTCACGGCCCCGCGTCCCTGCGCACCCAGCACGGAGCAGACGCTGAGCTCGCCTGTCTCCGTGGTGGTGGGAGTCAGTGGGCGCTGCCAAGATGCTGGGAAAGCTCCAGGTCCTTTTTGGGGCGGGGGGGATGCTGAACACTGATCCAGCCAGGGCATGGCTCCGGGCATGAAGGTGGCACGTGGCTCTGCCTGTGCTTCCCCCCTGCTCTGGTACCAGATTCACCCCCCTCGCATCTCAGCATCCCCACCTGAAGCTGCACTTATGTACTCAGGGGCAGAGTCTTTCCTCCCCCAACCCCGTGCCTCAGTTTCCCTCTCCCATCTGAGGCCAAAGGGGGATCCTCAGGCTTGGACCAGGCTGATGCCACCCCATGCCAGTCTCCAGGCTGCTGGCTGCACATCCCAGAATGGCTGGTGCCGTGTGGGTGGGAGGCGAGACCACAATGTGGCCTGTGTTTCAGCTGTGAAGAGCCTGGCCCCTTCCATCCTCCCCTCTCCTTTATTTTTATCCGGCACCCACGAGCTGCTGGCGTCTCCCCAGCCACTGTGCTGTCCCCAGCAGCTGAGGACGCGGCTGCTTGCCAGGGCACGCAGGGCTCTGTTCTCCTCTGGTCCCTGGTTGGGAAGGCTCTGCCCCAGGCAGGGATGCTCCCCCTGCACAGAGGATGCCACTGCCTTCAGCCTCATGCCAAAGGCTGGGGAGGAAGCTGATGGTGGGTGAAGGATTCCCCCCAGCTCTGAGCCACCCTTCCTGTGCCAATTTGCCTTCCACAAGTTCGACCTCCGTCCGTCTTGCCGTCCCCCACCTCAGCAGGGATTGATGCTCCCACTGCTGGGGAGTCCAGGGGGGATGGGGAATGTGGGGGGGGAACCCTCACTCAGACACTGCCCTTCCTGCAGGGTGCTGGGGCTGTTCCTGCTCGCTGGCTGCCCTCTGAGCATCTCCCAGTGTCACCCCCTTGGTGTCACTGAGCTCTGCTCACCAGGCTGTGGCACAGCTCTGGCTGCGTTGTGCTGCCACGGGCATTCAGAGTGGCCCTCTGGAGAAGGGGTGTCTGCTCCAGCCAGGAGCCCTGGAGCTCACCCAGGGATTTGCAGCTCTCCCACCTGCTGGGTTTGGTGCTGAGAGGTGCTTTGAGCCCCTTAACTGTCCCTTAGCCCCCCCGTAGCCTGAGCAGCAGAGCCCACCCACCCCAGGCTCTCGCTCAGCAGCATCACAGATGCTTCCTGACCCACACAGCCCGCTGGGGAGAGGGGAGGAATAGCCCCAAGCTTGGAGCTGGCAGGAGATCCCGGGAAGATGCTGAGCTGAGGAGACAGTGCGAGGAGGAGGAGTGAGGTGAGGAAGGACAGGACCCAGCTCGTGCTCTTCATCTGCTGCAATGGGATTCCAGGAGTCCTGTCCTGAGGGGCTGAGGTGGGCAAGGCTGAAGGGCTCCTCGGGGGGTTGTGTCCCCCTTCCCTGGGTGACAGCCTGGCTCGTGTTACCCCAGCAGGATGTGGGGACAGGGCTGCAGGCAGGGAGGTGCTGGTCCTGATCCTGAGCACGAAGTGAGCATCCAGGGGTGCTGACCCCGTGCTCAGCGCTGCGCTGGGAGCTGAGCTCCTCTCCCGTTTCCATGCGCGTGGGTGCGATGATGACACCCGGCGAGGTGGGAAGTGGCTGCTGCTTTTTACAGGGCTGGCCAGATGGGATTTGACAGGGACATGGGAATCGATCCGGGTGTTTCTCTGCTTCCAAAGTAAAGGAGCTGCTTGTCAGGGCAGGGAGATGTCTCATGGACCACCCCAAACTCCAGCCAGCGTGTGCCGACACAGCGCACGGCTTCGGCTCCTCACGGCAGCAGCAGCAGCTGGGCTGGCACTGCCCGGGGTGCAGGCAGCATCCTGGGCACGTAGCAGCTGGCAACAGGCAGGGCCAGGTCCATGGGGTCCCATCCGGACCGCTGCTGTGCGGGCACTGTGCCCCTTGCCTGCCTTTGAGGAGCTGAGGGGTGTCCTGACTGTGGGGCTGGGGGGGGCTGTGGTAACCCGGCTGGGAAGTTGGGATGAGACAGTTGGCAAGGGGGTTGTGTGTGTGCTTTATTTTCCTTGGTTCCACTTGAATTTGGGAGTGAAAGGCACGGCAGGGAGCCCGCTGCCTGCTGCCCAGCCTGGGCTAAGCCATAGCTCAGTGCTGGGCAGGGGGGGACCCTCAGGGTTGGGGAGAGGAGATGGGAGAGCTGCACCCCGTGCCGTAGCACGGGAGGTTTGTGCCAGGAGGAAAGTTGATGATCCCTCTTGGGCGGCCTTGGCATCGCTTGGCTTTTCCAGCACTGGGTCTCCATCAGCCTGGGAGCATGTGGATGGGGAGAGGGGGGGCTTCATCCCAGCATCCCAGTTGCCTGCCAGCTTTGCTCCCCATACTGCTCTCCCTGGCATGAGGAGGGTGTGCAGACGCTCTGACCTCGATGTGCTGGGACGGACACGGGGTCTGTCCTGCTCCCTGCATCCCTGTGGGATGGGAGCATCTGCAGCTTGGCCTGGGCTGGGGGGTGCGTTTCTTGGCTGGTGGCAGTCGGACCCTTTGGCACACGGTGTGGGTGAGGGATGCTCCTTGTCCTGGCTCCCGGTGCTGGGGGACACAGCAGCCTTGCAGCTCCCACCACTTTTTGGCTCTTTGCTGGCCCCATCACAGGGGTGAGATGGGAACCTGGGATGGGACTCGGGGGACACTTGACCACCATACCCCCACCCTGAAATCAGCTCAAACAGAGCATGGCTGAGCCCAGGACTGTGCCCTCCCCTACCCTCCTTAGCGATACCTCTGCTGATCTCTTTACCCCAGCAGGTCCTGCCTTGGGCAAGGGGGAGGGGGTGTGTGCGAGTATTTTTGGGGTCACCCCTCAAGTTGGTCTGCGCAGCGCAGCAGGGTTTCCGCGCTGCCAGAGCGAGGAGCCGCGCAGCCTCCCCCTGCCATCCCTCCCTCTCCGGGGGCGGGGGGAGGGGTGGTTGGAGGTGGGGTGGGGCTGGCAGCAGCGTGGCAGGGAAGGGGTTAGCTCTGAGCGGGGCTCTGGGTGCTGGGCAGTCTCCTCCTGGGGGGGGTGCTGCGCAGGCAGCGGGCTGGCAGAGCATCATCGCATCAGCGTCGCATCGCCCTGCAGCCTTCGGGAGGAAGGCGAGCGCATCCCGCTCTCCCCACTTGCCTTAATGGCTGGGTGCAGGGCAGCCGCATCGCTCGGAGGGGCTTCTATTCTTTCGCCTCCCTTTCTCCCCAGATGCACTCTCGCCTTCCCCTCCCCTCACCCCTTTTTGTGCCATCGCTTTCTTGGGCTATTTTTCATGCTCCGCTAGCTGCCGTCGCTCCCCCGGCCCGCCTGAGCCTCGCTGCCTCCTGAAGATTTATGGAACTGCAGTAATAAACTGTGTTTGAGAGATCCTCTTTAGGATAAACCTCTGCCCAGCTGCTGGCAGGGGGATCCGAGCGGACCGGTGCTGCTCACCCCGTGGCCGCTTCGGCCTGGCGGGACGGTGCCTGGAGCACGGGGCAGGTTTTTGGGACCCTCTCCCCAGCAAGGGAGCAGAGGGGGGAGCTGGTGCTTGGGCTGCGAAGTACCAGTCCTGGAGAGCATCACCCAAAGCACAGTGAGGGTTCCGGTGCCTTCGGTGCTCCCCGTCTCCTGGGAAGGAGGCGACAGTCGCATCCCGCTAGGAGCCCAGGCTGCGGTCCTGGCACGGGTTACGCTCTGCGGGCGGGTGAGGAAGATGGATGGATGAAGCGGCAAAGAGAGCCCCGCTCCCTTAACCCTCCGCTGCTCGGAGAGGGGCTTGCCAGGATTTACCGGGGGATTTTGGCTGTCCTGGGAGCCCTGCGCCTGGCCAAGGAGCAGCATCCAGCCCCTGGACCCCCGGGAGCTGCCTCCCCTGTCCCCCAGAAGCCGTTTGCCGGCCGCCGTGGAAGCTGTCCTGCGCCCCCGGGTAAGCGGAGGGAGGGTCCCGGTTCGGGGACACATCCCAGAGGGATACCCTGGTCTGCTGGGATGGGGCAGTAGTGGGATGGGGACCCTGTGTAGGTTCTGGCCACCAGCTCTCCCACCCTAGTGACCCAGTTGGAAGCAGCCCTGGGAAGCGCTTTCCAGGGATGCTGCTGGCAGTGGGACTGCCCGTGTGTGGGTACGGCTGCTACAGCATCCCTGCATGGGAGGCAGGGAGACAACTTAACTTGCTTTGGGGGATTTCGGGTGGCAGGATGGAATTACCCCCTTGGGATGAGGCTGGGAAGGAAGGATTAGCACCCTCTTTCTACACATAATGCCAGGGAAAGAGAATGGGAGGTTGAAAGTCCCTTTCTGAGGGAGCCCCCATACTCCATACCCCGGCTGTTCCCATATCAAATGATCCCTGCCCGCTCCGGGCTGGGATCTGGAGGAAAAAGTGGCTGATGTGGGGACGTTGTGGCTTTTCTACCTCTCCCCTTGGTGGGGTTTGTGGATCTCAGGGTTCGTGGTGCTGGGGGTGCCTCACCCGCCACTCGCTCCGGAGCTGGGTGAGGGATGTGGGAGCGGATGCGCCGGAACCGGGGATGGATGGAAGAGCCCCCACCCTGAGAGTGTCCAGCTTTGCTCTGCCCCCTGTGCAGGGCTTTTCAAATCATCCTTCTCAGCGGCTGGCAGAGACACAGCGAGCTGGCGCGTTCCACTCCCGGAGCATGTAATTAGGGAGCGGGGAGCTGCATGCTGATACACGGCTCGGCAGCGAGAGGAGGAGGAGGGTGGGAAGGAGACAGGGCTGTGGACCCCCCCTGGGGCTGGTGGCCACAGGGAACCAGCCCCTCTCGCACCCCCTGAGCCCACATCCTTCCCTCCCTTTGGCTCAGGCCTCCACACTGCCATGGTGCTGCTCTCCCCAGCGAGGGAGAGGAGCTGCAGCTCCTTCCTCCCAGCCCCGTCTCTGCTGTGGCTGGGCGCTTTCAGGGTGCCCCGTCACCCCTCTTTTGCAGCCTTCCTGGCGTTGTTGATCCCATGGGATGTAGTGAGGCTGGGAATCCTGGTGGCGTCAGGATCCAGCCCCGCAGGGGGGCCAGTGTGGTGGGGATGGGCCATGCAGGGCACCCTCCCCAGGCTGGGGCGTGCCTGGGGTCCTGCTCTCCCTCTCCTCTGCCCTACAGCTGAGAGCTCAAAGATGTGTCCAGGCACTGCCGATGGGTACCCAGTGCTGGGGCCGGGAGGGGTGTTGGGCATGGGGGGCAGCCCCCCAGCTTGTCTTTGCTGCTCTCCCATCAGCGAGCAAGCACTCAAGCAACCAGCCAAGGGTGGGAAGGGGTTTTGTGCCCTGTAGCAGCAAACTCTCCATGAGATGTGTGTTACAGGGGCTGTCACGGCGGGACAGCAGCTCCTGAGGTGACAAACTGCCCTGGCCACATTTCCCATCAGCATGGGGATTCAGCAGAGGATCCTCAGCTGACGGTGCCCCGGGATGATGATGCTCTCAGCCCTGCTCCCAACCCTCCCTCTGCCAGTGGAAGGATGGAGGTGTCCTTTCCAACATCTCTGCCGCTTTCCAGGGGGGATATTGGGGTGTTTTGCACATGACAGACGTGGCACTGTGCCCTCCCCAGTGATGTGGGGATGCAGCTGAGCACAGCAGTGTTGGGGGAGATACCAGGAGCTTCAGCTTATGGGGACACAGTCCCCTGGCTGAGGTCACGTTTGGTGATGGAGTTGTGGGGAAAGAGACCTGGATCAGTTGTTTTTTGGAGGGGAGCATCAAGCTTTGGGGATGGGGATGTCTCTGTGGTGTTTGCTGGGTGCTGGTCCCCTCACCCAGCTCGCAGCAACCCCCTCAGATGACCTTGAGCAGAGGTGTTACGCCTGTGGCACACGTCAGAGCATGGTCCTACCTTAATAACACAATCAGTTGATATAAAGCTAATATGTTAGTCTGATAAATAATTGAGGGTGGGGGGGGAAAAATCCTCTCTACCCTCTGTGATTTGTTTAACAGGAGCTCAGGAAGGAGGGGAGGGGGAAAAGGGACAAGGAGGGAGATGAATAATGGATCAAGGTTAAACAGTGAGCGAGGAAAGCAAGCCTTAGTGTGGTGGATCCCTGCAACACGCTGCAGGCTCCCAGAGTCGCTAGTGGCAGCACAGATCGTTGGTGACACCGGCCACCACTGGCCCAAGGACCCTCCAAAGTGTCATTTTGGGGTGGGGGTCTGTGTTTTGGGGCTGCTTTTGCATCCTGGGGCTGGGCTGGGCAGGGGCTGGGGGATGCTGAGTGGCCTCATCCTGCAGCCACCCAGGAGGTGCCAGGCACTGGCAGCGCACGGGCATGGCCAGGCGTTCGTTACCGCTGGCGCTGTGTGTGCTGGGCACCACGTCCCTGGAAATTAAAATCAGAGCTAATGAGCTATTAGCAAAGGGCTGAGGCCCTTTCACCTCGCTGCACAGGTGACCGCCTGCCTGCTTCCCCCCAGCCTGTGCCCTCAGGCAGAGCATCCCTGTGGGGACAGGTGCCCAGTTTGGTACCCATGGGCTGGGCTGGCTCCAGGGAGCAGCGGCAGCAGGATGAGGGTTTGGGGGGGGGTCTCAGGCAGGGCATGGGGGGTGTCTGGCAGCAGCGTCGTGCAGGCAGTGATGAGCAGACATGAGCCTCCTCCTGCCCCGGCCCACGTTTGGTTTTCTTTTTGGTTTGTCCTTGTGTCCATGTGGCTGTCTGTCTGTGCTGCGGAGCAGTGCCCAGCTCCCCTGTCTGTCTGTGCCGTTTTAATGACCCAACACTGTTTTATTCATGTCTTGGTCTGAACATCCTGCTGTCGGTGGCATCCCAGCCTCTCCATCCCTCCTGCCGCTCCCGGCCTCATCCATCTCCCGTCACCACCAGCACCATGCCTGGGAGTGGGGTCACCGCTGCCATCGCTGGGGGGGGACAAGCCCTGCACCCACCATCCCACTGGAGACGCATCCCCTGAAGGGATGCCCCCGCTCCCAGCTCAGCTGTCCCAAGGAGCCTAAAACCCTCACCCCGCCTCTGAATCTCTGCACCCCACATCTTCCCCGCAGCAGCGGGGCCGCTCCGGGGCCGGCCCTGACCCCGCTCTGCTCTCCTCCCCGTGCAGATCCCGAGAGGACCAGCACCCACATGATCTCGGCGGACGATGCCGAGTACCCACGGGAATACCGGACCCTGGGCAACGGCACCCGGCGCTTCTCCAACGTAGGGCTGGTGCACACCTCGGAGCGCCGGCACACCGTCATCGCCGCCCAGAGCCTGGAGGCCCTCACGGGTCTCCAGAAGTCGGAGATGGAGCGCAAGCGGGATGCCTTCATGGACCACCTGAAGAACAAGTACCCGCAGCACGCGCTGGCGCTCCGGGGGCAGCAGGAACGCATGCGGGACCAGGTGAGGGGTGTCACCTCGGGGTGCTGGGAGCGGGGACACATGGGGGACCCCATCTCACCCTTTGGGGCTGCCCAGAGAGAGGAGCAGAGGCTCACCAGGAGCTCGGCTGGTGCACAAACAGGGTGACTGCTTGCAGCAGCCTTGGAGGGGGGGAGCATCCCCCAGACACCCCCCTCTCCCTGGGACTGGGGCTGGATCCTGGGTGGATTTTCCCTGCCATATGGGTGGGTTTGACCCTGCTGGCTGCTGGGGGGGGCAGGCAAGTTTCTCTGTGGGGAAGTTTCTCTGTGGGGAAGTTTCTCTGTGGGGATGTTTCTCTGTGGGGATGTTTCTCTGTGGGAAAGATGTCCTGGTGCCTGGCACAGCCCATCCGTCCCAGGGGGTTTGTGCAGCAGTTTGGAGGGTGGATTTCGTGTTACCTCTGATTTGGGCAGGCTGTTGCTCTGGGCTGCTGAGCCTCAGTGCTCTTGTCTGTGTTCTGGACCCCTCAGTTAAGGATGTTGGTGGAAAACAGTGCCCTGAGCAACACGAGCGCTGGGATGAGGATGCTCTCTGAGCTGGGGTGGGGGGTTAGTGCAGTTCTGGGGGCAGAGATCTCCTCTCTGGCTCCCCAGCAAGGTGTGGAGGAGGCTGGTGAGCTCAGGGGGGCTGTGGGGTAGGATGAGCAGGGGTGGGATGCGGATGGGAAAGGGGGCACCAGAGGTTTGGTACCCAAGCCCAGACGGGGATGTCCCTTGGTTGCCTGTTCCCTGGGGACCGGCCGGTCCCCGGAGCAGGACAGTGGGTGAAGTGTCTGGGAACCCTCGCTGAAAGCAGCAGAGCCCAAGGGCTGAATGGTCCCTGGGGAAAATATCCATCCCTCGTGCCTGGGGTGCTGGGGACCCCAGCCCTCTCCTTGCCCAGGTAACAATGATGCCCCGGCGATGCTGTCGGGGGAGCAATAAATCCCCCCTTAAACCAGCGCTTCCGTAAAGAGGCACAGGGGAGGGCGAGCACAGAGCAGCTGGAGGAAGTGGCTGGAAAGAAATCTTATATCATCTCCAACTAGACACCTCCCCGAGGGACGGAGGTGACGGTTCCCAGGGCTAACACAGCGGAAAGAAATCCAGCTCTGTAAGGAAAACCATCAGCATCGCTCCCTCCCTCTGCCCTGCCGCCCGGCTCGCACCCTCCCTCGCCTGGCAGGGCTGTTTCGGGGAGCACAGGGGAGATGGGGAGGGCGGTTCCCTCCTCTCCAACCCCTCTTCTTGTGGCTGGATGTGAAGGAGAGGGGCCAAATCCTGCACAGATGGGGGGGTGATTCGCACCAGCCGGGCATCCAGATTTTGGCTTAGGGCTGGTGATGGTTGGTGGCTTTTGCCATTGCCTGGGGACACGGTCTGTGTCTGCGCCGCCGCTCGCGTGATGCAGCGGTGACATTTCTAGCCACAGAGCAATATTCCTCAGCAAATAATTAGGCCTCTTTCCCTTATTATCACGATGATGTAAAGACTTTCTTTTTTACAGTTGTTTTTTTCAAGCAGTGGCTATAAAAGTCCCCAGCTCGTGGTCACTCCGGGTCCACAGGAGGAATTTTAGAAATGGAAGAAAGGTTCATTCCAGAATCCATCTTGTCTCCTTTCTTTCTGCACCCCCTCACTCGGGGAGGGGTGTGTGTGTGGGAATCTATTGGCCCCAGTTTAACCCAGTTTGTCTTTTTTGGGGCTGGGTTACAGAGGGGAAGGGATGGTGCCATGTAGGGCTGTGGCTCCATTCTGCCCTGGGCAGGATGCTGGTGAGGACCACAGCTCCATCCATCACTCCAGCCACCTCCTTGCAACTGGTGGGGAAAGAAAAAAAAACAACCCTTCAACCACCCAAATCCTATTTTTTTTCCCTCTTTTTGCTTTTCTTTTTTTGTTTCCCTTTTTTCCTTCATTTTCCCTGCAGGCAGTAAATAATAACAGGGAGAAAAATGAAACTAGAAACACTGGAACCCCCGGGTGCCAACCTTTAAATGACATTGGGATGAAACACTCTGGGCCTGCTGAGTTTGGAACTTGCTTTGCTATTCTAGGGGAGCCCAGCAGGTATTTTGGATCACAGGCTTTGCTGGTTTGGTGAGGGATTTGGAGTTTTTTTGGGGTTTTTGGGGGAGTTTGGGGGATTTTTTGGGGTGTTTTCTGGGTTTCTGGGGGGGGGGTTTGGGGATTTTTTTAGGGTTTTTTTTTTTGGGTGGGGTTTTTTATGTTGGTTTTTTTTTGGTTTTTTTGAAATGATATATGAGAGTTTACAAAAATCAGAGGCCAACAGAAACATTCCATAGGTGCCAGCATCCCTTTCAGCGCGGCAATGCTGGCAGCACAACCCCGTTGTCCTCAGGGTAGGATCTCAGCAATATTTAATTTTAATCAGATGTATATATAACAGAGGAATAAAATTAATAAAAACAACCAACCAACCAACCTCCCCTGGAAGCAACAGGCTAATGGTTGTACCAACACCCAGCAGACTGCACAGCCGGCTAATTTAAAACCCAGATGGGAGAAGATGTTAAACGGGCACGTTAGTGATAAAGAGAGGATTGGGAATGGGGATTTGGGAATCGGGATGAGGTGGTTGATGGAGCTCGTCGGCTGCTGGGCGTCAGGTCTGAATTTGGGGTAAACTCCCCCCATTCTCCCCAGGGTGGGTAAAGCCGGCAAGACAGGCATGGAGGGACCAGGTCTCTTGTCTCCCTGCACAGGGATGCTCTGGGATGCTGGATTCGGCTGGGCCACCCCCATGTATAAAGAGTTCAGGATGTTTAGAGAAATAATAACCTGATAGTTTGAGGGGGTGACACCCCCCCCCCGCCTCCTGCTTTCTCAATATCCACGTGGGTTTTGCTGGTGCATCGTTGTGGGAAGGAAAAACTCGGGGTCCTGGGGCACTGGAGAATTGGGGGGGGGGGGTGATGGGGGCCCTGCCAAGCCCTCACAGGTGAGCAGCCGGGGTGCTGGGGGGCCGGGGATCGCACAGTGAAAACATGGGCAGCAAAGCCCCCGGGGGTGCTGGGGTGGGGTGGGGGGAGCCCTGCAGCACCCTGTGCTGCAGCAGCGTCTTACACGGGGGTGTGTGCATGTACATGTGAGCATGTGCAACCCCCAGCCTGCCCTAAGCCCCCCCCCTCTATGGACCTGACAGGGTGTGTGGGGGGGCCAACGCTGCAGAGCTGTTGCCTGCACCCCCTGGCCTCCAGCTGCCCCACTGCACCCCCAAATGCCCCCAGCACCCCCTGTCCCACTGACCCCACATACCCCCCAGCATCCCCTGCCCCACTACACCTCCAGCGCCCCCTTGCCCCATTGCTCTCCTAATCCGCCCAGCACCCACTGCCCCCCCAAGCCCCCCCAGTTCCCTATCGTACCCCCAGTCCCCCCAATCCCCACTGTTCCCCAGTCCCCCCAGCACCCCCCAGTCCTCCCAGAACCCCCATTCCCCATCGTACCCCCGTTTCTCTCCTCCCCCCAACTCCCAGCACCCCCCCGTTCCCCGTCCCCCCCGGGCTCCTCCCTCGCCCCGCCCCCTGCGGGAGCGCGCGCGCCCCCGCGCGGCAGCCCGGGGCGGTGCGGCGGCAGGTGGAGTCGCGTTGCCATAGCGACCGCGCCCCTATAAGGGGCGGGCGCGCGGGGCCGGCGGCGGCCGCAGCGGCGGGAGGTGGCGGCTCCGCTCCGCGCGCAGCGGCCCCGGCCCCGCCCGGCCCCCCCCGCCCCGGCCCCGCTGCTGCTGCCGCCGAGCGGGGATCGCCGAGGCCGCGCATCACAGGCCGGGCTCACCTGCCGCAGGTACCGGGGCCGGGGGGGCGGAGAGGGGCGCATCTCGCCAAGGGGGGGGAGTTGCGGTGTCCGCCGGTGCCCGCCTGCCGCTGCTGCGGTGCCTCGTCCTCCCCTTCCCCAGCTATCCTGGTCTTCTCCTCAGCCCGGCATCCCCCTCCCCAAACGTCCCGGTCCCCCTCTCCCACCCCCATCACCAACCGATCGTGCCCTTCCCCTGGCCGCGGGGCTCAGCCCCTGGGAGGGGGCAGCCGTCCCGTCCCCCCCCCCCGCCCCCAACATTTCCCTCCAGCCCCCACTACGTTCCCCTTTCCTAGAGGTGCCCCCCAGGCTCGCCCCGAGGAGGGGGTGCCCATGGTCCCCGCGTTGCCCTTTGCTGCAGTGGCTGGGGGGGTGTCTTACCCAGCCACCCCCCTCTGCCGGGTGCACACGGGGCCGTGCAAAGCCCCCGGCTGTGCCTGTGCCAGCCCCACTGAGCAGCTCTTGTCTTCCCATGGCGTTGTCACCCGTGTCCCCATCCCTCTGTGGGGGACACTGCTCCTCTCTGCCCTTCGGGGCCGCGGTGCGGGCAGCCGGAGAGGGGCAGATGGTGGTCTGGGCGTGCAGCATCCCTGCACCACGTGGGGAGGCTTGTCTGCCCTCCAACTTGCTTGGCCAAGCATCCTTCCCATGGGGGACCTGCCAGCACCGCGAGGACCCCCCCGGGGCATGTACCCAACCCAGCTGGGGAGCAGGACCCCCATGATCGCAGGAGCGTCCTGAGAGCATCTTGCCCGAGCCCCCCGAGAGGGGCTGGAGCTGGACACGTGGCGAGGTGCCCGTGGCCTTGGCATCAGCCTGGCATCATCTTGTCTTGCCCCGGCGGGGCGCCTGGCTGGGCTGGGGGGGGAGGCTGTGCAGAGGCAGGGCAGGGGGTACCTGGACATACCGCTTGTGCCAAACCGGGGGTGATGGTGGTTTGTGAACACTCCCTGAGGCCGACAGGCTGGTGGGAAGCTCGCTGGGGCATCGGGAGGGAGGAGTGGGGCCTTTCCTTGCTCTTCCCGGGGTCTGATCTCAGTCTCCAGAGCTGGAGTGTGTTGGGAACCACGGCAAAGTGCTGTAATGGTGGAGAGGAGCGTGCCCGGCTGTCGGGAGTAACATGAGCGAGCGTGTGTGTGTGTGTGTGTGTGTGTGTGTGTGTGTGTGTGTGTGTCTGCCACCGCAGCCAGCGCTGTCTCTATCGATTCCCTTATTTTTCCCCCTGCTGGGAGCGTTTCCTGGCTGATTAAAAGGGACCTGACCCACGGTTTGGCCGGGATTCGGAGCCGTGGGAGCTGGGGGATGGTGGGAAAGCCTGTGGGTCACCCCACTTCTCCTTGGCTGCAGAGCAGGGAGGAAGCTGGGCTTGGAAGTCCCTGAGAAGCAGCGTCCGTAATGAACCCGGCCGTGCTGGAGACGGCGATGGCAGCCCCGGGGAGAGAGGGCATTAATGAGCCTGTGGTCGTGGGGAGGTACCCAGCGGGTGGGTGCCCATCAGGAATTGGATCTGGCTCCGTCCCAGCAGCAGGCGGGATGCGCCTGGCACGCTCCCCTCGGTGCTGGGCTCCCAGTGCCCCCTGTTCCTCACGGCGAGCGCGGTGTCGGGGCAGTCAGCCTGGCAGGGCTGTGCGTGTCCCTGCCTCTCCAGCACCCGTGAACACGTACATCCATCCCTGCAGCCACTCAAAGTTTCCTGCTATTCCTAACCCAAACCTGTCTCCTTCTTCTGCTGGGGGTCCCAGGGGTCCTGGTGAGACAGCCTCAGGCAGCAGCGTCTCCCGGTGTCCCGGCGCTGGGCTGGGAGAGAGAACGTCAGAGAGCTGCAGCGGGCAGAACGGCAGCTCCTCAGTCCCTGCTGCTGCTGCTGCTGCTGCTGCTGCTGCAGACCTGGCTCCAGCAGCATTAGGCAGGGAGCAAGGAAGGACAGGTTGCTCTCCATCATCGCCCGTGCGTCAGTGCCCTCTGCTCCCCCCTCTTTGCTGGCTGGGCAGGGTGGGCACAGCACCCTGTGGCTCTGGACTCCTGGTGTGGACCCTGCGGTGGGAGGCAGGGCTTGGGGTGGGGGGGGCGTGTGGAGGCAGTGGCATGTTTGGGGTGATCTGTGAGTCCTGGAGGCGCAGGGGATGCTGTGAGGGTCTGACCCTGCTCGCCCTCGGCATGGGCTTTCCCAGGGAGTTTGGCCTCAGGGATGCACTTCTGTGGCTTGGGGTGGATGGGCTACGGATGGATGGATGGATGGATGGATGGATGGATGGATGGATGGATGGATGGATGGATGGATGGATGGATGTCACCCCAAAACTGCCAGGGCCTGGACCCTGACACTGTCCCCCGGTGTGGATGCTCACTGTCAGGTTTACCTTGCACCTCCCTGTTGTGCTGGTCCACCTACGCCTTGCCGTTGCCATAGCGACTCTGCAATCTGATCTGCCCAACTTCTGCCTGCTTTTCCTGCCTTCTCCCCCAAAACCCTTGGCCCTCGTGGTGCCCTGAGAGCAGGATGG